>JANAVB010021731.1:0-162799 GCA_029216955.1 Iris pallida | reverse complement strand
AATATGGTGTAGAATTGGGGTGATTGGTAAAATTTAGTGTAGATGCGTACCGAACGTGGTTAAAAAGTGGCATAGATTGGTGGAAACGATATAGAAATGTAATTTCAATCGAAGTAAGGTTTAAAATGCTCGTAGAATGTAAAAACGAGTATTAATGTGTGGTTCCTGTTGAAATATGGTACCGAACGAGCATACAAGATGCAAACGAGTATTAGATGGGTACTATAACTGAAATATAATATAAATATAGGCCTAGAATGGTGAAAACAAGTATTTGTGGGTTTATAACCGAAATATGCTTTTAGTAGGCTAAGAAAGGTGAAAAGGAGTATATATGGTTTTAATCGAAATATGGTGTGAAGTAGAGGTAGATTGGTGAAAAGAGTGTAGATGCGCGATTATAACCGAAATATGGTAAAAATAATTGCATAGATTTGTGGAAATGAGTATAGAAATAAATTTGTAACCAAAAAGGTATCAAATTCTCGTAGAACGTGAAAACCAGTATAAATGAGTCATTCTAATTGAAATATGGTATAAAATACGCGTAAAGATGAAAAAGTATTAGATGGCTGATTATAATTGAATTGTGGTATAGTGCATGGAATAGTGAATACGAGTATTGATGGTGATTCTAAGCAAACTATGGTGAAAATAGATGTAGAATGGTGAAACGAGTACAGATGGGGGTTGTAATCAAATATGGTGTAAATTAGCGTAGATTGGTGAAACCGAGTGTACATGTGTGATTCTAACCGAAATATGGTAAAAAAGTGGCATAGATTAGCGAAAACGAGTATAAAAATAATTTGTAACCAAAATAAGTTATAAAATGCTCGTATAATGGTAAAAACGAGCATCATAAGGGATTCTAACTGAAGTATGGGATAAAATGTGCGTAAAATGATAAAAATGTGTATTCGTGAACACGGCACGTCATAATAATATAATTTATAATGTTGAACCAATCATGATCATATACAATACATGATCGTAACAAGTCATGATCACGACCATGGTCAATAAACATGAGTCACGATCAAGAACACGATCATGAACATGAATCGCGATCACAATCACGAGTCATGACTAATAACATGATAAGATCAATAAACATGATCACATCAAGACTATGTCACAAGATGAGACATGGCTACGATAAAAATAATGCATTTATAATGTATTGAGAAACATGAGTGTACTTGCCTTATGTCCAATGTTGACTGGGTAAGTCTAGTCCAAAACCTATCATAGAAACCAATCCTTATGAATATCATCCCATAAAACCTTATTTAGGTTCTAGAAATTTCTAAATGAACCGTAAAGGCCTAAATATCCCTAAACCCAAACTTATATGTATACAACCCAAATTTTTTATCCATATCTAAAACCCATTTACATGCTAATCCAAATCATAATATTTAAAAACTTCATACAATTCAAATAATCTCTATCAGCTAACGGCTAAGGCCCAATCCACTCCTGAAACATGGACCAAACCACTATTTTAATTTTTGATAATTGAATTATGCATAAAATAGCATAGAATGGCGAAACGAGTTTTTGTGGTGATTCTAAATGACCTATAGTGAAAATAGATGTCGAATGGTGAAAACGATAAATAGGTTGTTCTATTCAAATATGGTATAGAACGGCGTAGACTAGTGAAACCGAGTGAAGATGCAAGATTCTAACCGAAATGTGATAAAAAAAGTGGCGTCGGTTTGTGGAAACGAGTATAGAAATATAATTTAGAAATAAGTATGTGATTCTAGTTGAAATTTGGTATAGAATGCGAGTACATGATGAAATGAGTATTAGTGAGCAATTTGTATTGAATTATGGTACAAAGTAGGCGTGCAATGTGAAAACGAGTTTGGTGGGTGATTGTAACTGATATATCGTAAAATGGACGTGAATGGTGAAAACGAGTATAGATGGATGGTTCTATTCGAAATATGGTGTAGAATTGGGGTAGTTATAATTGAATTATGGCATAAAATTGGCGTAGAATGGTGAAACGAGTTTTTGTGGGTGATTCTAAACGACCTATAGTGAAAATACGTAGAATGGTGAAAACGGGTATAGATAGGTTGTTTCCATTAAAAATATGGTATAGAACGGGCGTAGACTAGTGAAATCGAGTATAGATACGTGATTCTAACCAAATGTGGTAAAAAAGTGGCTTAGATTTGTGGAAACGAGAATAGAAATGTAATTTAGAACACAGTGTGATTCTAGTTGAAATTTGGTATAAATACGAGTACAATGATGAAAATGAGTATTAATGGGCAATTTGCATTGAATTATGGTACAAAGTAGGCATGGAATGGTACAAACAAGTTTGGTGGGTGATTGTAACTGATATATTGTAAAAATGGACGTAAATGTGAACGTATGTATGGGTGGATCTATTGGAATATTTGTAGAATTGGGGTAGATTGGTAAAATCGAGTGTAGATACGTGATTCTAACCGAAACATGGTTAAAAAGTGACGTAGATTTGTGGAAACGAGTATAGAAATATAATTTCAAATCGAAGTAAGTAAGGTTTAAAATGCTCGTAGAATGGTAAAAAACGAGTATAAATGTGTGGTTCTTGTTGAAATATGGTACCGAATGAGCATACAAAGATGCAAACGAGTAAATGGGTAACTATAACTGAAATATGATGTAAAATAGGCCTAGAATGGTGAAAACGAGTATTGTGGGTGATTATAACTGAAATATGCTTTCGATAGGCTAAGAATGGTGAAAATGAGTATAGATAAGTGGTTCTAATCGAAATATGGTGTGAAGTGGGGGTAGATTGGTGAAAAAGAGTGTAGATGGTGATTATAACCGAAGTATGTTAAAAAATCATGTAGATTTGTGGAAACGAGTATAGAAATATAATTTATAGCCGAAAAAGTATCAAATTCTCGTAGAACGGTGAAAACGAGTATAAATGAGTCATTCTAATTGAAATATGGTATAAAATGTGCGTACAATGATGAAGAAGAGTATTATATGGGTGATTATAATTGAATTATGGTATAGTACGTGGAATGGTGAATACGAGTATTGATGGGTGATTCTAAGCAAACTATGGTGAAAATGGATGTAGGATGGTGAAAACGAGTATAGATGGGTGGTTTTAATCAAAATATGGTACAAATTAGGCGTAGATTGGTGAAACCGAGTGTACGTGCGTGAATCTAACCAAAATATGGTAAAAAAAAGTAGCATAGATTAGCGAAAATGAGTATATAAATATAATTTGTAATAAAAAATATATAAAATGCTCGTATAATGGTGAAAATGAGCATCAATAAGAGATTCTAACAGAAATATGGGATAAAATGCGCGTAGATAATAAAAAATGTGTAATCGGTGGGTAATTATAATTGAATGATGGCACAAAATAGGCGTAGAGTGGTGAAACGAGTTTTTGTGGGTGATTCTAAACGACCTATAGTGAAAATGGACGTAGAATGTTGAAAACGAGTATAGATAGGTTGTTCTATTCAAAATATGGTGTAGAACGGGCGTAGACTAGCAAAACCGAGTGTAGATGCGTGATTCTAACCGAAATTTGGTAAAAAAAAAAGTGGCGTAGATTTGTGAAAACGAGTATATAAATGTAATTTAGAAATAAATGTGTGATTCTAGTTGAAATTTGGTATAATACGAGTACAACGATGAAATAAGTATTAACGGGCAATTTGCATCGAATTATGGTACAAAGCAGACGTGGAATGGTGAAAACGAGTTTGGTTGGTGATTGTAACTGATATTGTAAAAATGGACGTAGAATGGTGAAAATGAGTGTAGATGGGTGGTCTATTAAAAATATGGTGTAGAATTGGGATAGATTGGTAAAATTGAATGTAGATGCGTGATTCTAACTGAAACGTGGTTAAAAAGTGGCATAGATTTGTGGAAACGAGTATAGAAATGTAATTTTAAATCGAAGTAAGGTTTAAAATGCTCGTAGAATGGTAAAAACGAGTGTAAATGTGTGGTTCTTGTTGAAATATGGTACCGAATGAGCATACAAAGATGCAAACGAGTATTAAATGGGTAACTATAACTGAAATATGATGTAAAATAGGCCTAGAATGGTGAAAACGAGTATTTGTCGGTGATTATAACTGAAATATGCTTTTGATAGGCTAAGAATGGTGAAAACGAGTATAGATAAGTGGTTCTAATAGAAATATGGTGTGAAATGGGGGTAGATTGGTGAAAAAGAGTGTAGATGCGTGATTATAACCGAAATATGTTAAAAAATTACGTAGATTTGTGGAAACGAGTATAGAAATTAATTTGTAGCCGAAAAAGTATCAAATCTCTCGTAGAACGGTGAAAACGAGTATAAATGAGTCATTCTAATTGAAATATGGTATAAAATGTGCGTACAATGATGAAGAAGGGTATTGTATGGGTGATTATAATTGAATTATGGTATAGTGAGTGGAATGGTGAATACGAGTATTGATGGGTGATTCTAAGCAAACTATGGTGAAAATGGATGTAGCATGATGAAAACGAGTGCAGATGGGTGGTTCTAATCAAAATATGGTGTAAATTAGACGTAGATTGGTGAAACCGAGTGTACGTGCGTGAATCTAACCAAAATATGGTAAACAAAAGTGGCATAGATTAGCGAAAACGAGTATATAAATATAATTTGTAATCAAAATAAGGTATAAAATGCTCGTATAATGGTGAAAACGAATAAGGGATTCTAACTGAAATATGGGATAAATACGCGTAGAATGATAAAAATGTGTATTCGGAGGGTAATTACAATTGAATGATAGCACAAAATAGGCGTGGAATGGTGAAACTAGTTTTTGTGGGTGATTGTAAAAGACCTATAGTGAAAATGGACGTAGGATGGTGAAAAGAGTATAGACAGGTTGTTCTATTCAAAATATGGTGTAGAACGGACGTAGACTAGTGAAACCGAGTGCAGATGCGTGATTCTAACCGAAATGTGGTAAAAAAAAGTGGCAAAAATTTGTGGAAACGAGTATAGAAATGTAATCTAGAAATAAATGTGTGATTCTAGTTAAATTTGGTATAAAATGTGAGTACAATGATGAAAATGAGTATTAACGGGCAATTTGCATTGAATTATGGGACAAAGTAGACGTGGAATGGTGAAAACGAGTTTGGTGGGTGATTGTAACTGATATTGTAAAAATGGACGTAGAATGGTGAAAACGAGTAGATGGTGGTTCAATTCGAAATATGGCATAGAATTGGGGTAGATTGGTAAAATCGAATGTAGATGCGTGATTCTAACCGAAACATGGTTAAAAGTGGCATAGATTTGTAGAACGAGTATAGAATGTAATTTCAAATCGAAGTAGGTTTAAAATGCTCGTAGAATGGTAAAAATGAGTATAAATGTGTTGTTCTTGTTGAAATATGGTATCGAACGAGTGTCAGATGGGTAACTATAACTGAAATATGATATAAAATAGGACTAGAATGGTGAAACGAGTATTTGTGGGTGATTATAACCGAAATATGTTTTTTGGTAGGCTAAGGATGATGAAAACGAGTATAGATAGGTGGTTCTAATAGAAATATGGTGTGAAGTGGGGGTAGATTGGTGAAAAAGACTGTAGATGCGTGATTATAACCGAAATATGCAAAAAATCACGTAGATTTGCGGAAACGAGTATAGAAATATAATTTGTAACCGAAAAAAGGTCTCAAATTCTCGTATAATGGTGAAAACGAGTGTAAATGAGTCATTCTAATTGAAATATGGTATAAAATGCGCGTACAATGCTGAAGAAGGGTAGTAGATGGGTGATTATAATTGAATTATGGTATAGTGTGTGGATTGGTGAATACAAGTATTGATGGGTGATTCTAAGCAAACTATAGTGAAAATGGATGTAGAATGGTGAAAACGAGTATAGATGGTGGTTCTAATCAAAATATGGTATAAATTAGGCGTAGATTGGTGAAACCGAGTGTACATGCGTGATTCTAACCGAAATATGGTAAAAATAATGGCATAGATTAGCGAAAACGAGTATATAAATATAATTTGTAACCAAATAAGGTAAAATGCTCGTATAATGGTAAAAACGAGCATCAATAAGAGATTCTAACTGAAATATGGGATAAAAGCGCGTAGAAGATGATAAAATGTGTATTCGATGAGTAATTATATAGAATTATGGCATAAAATAGGCGGAATGGTGAAACGAGTTTTTGTGGGTGATTTTAAACGACCAATAGTGAAAATGGACGTAGAATGGTGAAAACGAGTACAGACATGTTGTTTTATTCAAAATATGGGTAGAACGGCGTAGACTAGTGAAACCGAGTGTAGATGCGTGATTCTAACCGAAATGTGGA
Organism: Iris pallida; assembly: GCA_029216955.1. NCBI lineage: Eukaryota > Viridiplantae > Streptophyta > Magnoliopsida > Asparagales > Iridaceae > Iris > Iris pallida. The sequence goes on along the minus strand of JANAVB010021731.1, from coordinate 156,433 downwards.
AAAAAAAGTGGCACATATTTGTGGAAACGATATAGAAAAGTAATTCAAATCGAAGTAGGTTTAAAATGCTCGTAGAATGGTGAAAACGAGTATAAATGAGTCACTAAATGGGTAACTATAGCTGAAATATGAGTATAGAAAGATGCAAACGAGTATTAAATGGGTAACTATAACTGAAATATGATGTAAAATGGGCCCAGACTGGTGAAAATGCGTATTTGTGGTGATTATAACCGAAATCTGCTTTTGATAGGCTAAGAATGGTGAAAACGAGTATAGATAAGTGGTTCTAATCGAATATGGTGTGAAGTGGGGGTAGATTGGTGAAAAAGAGTGTAGAGAGCGTGATTATAACCGAAATATGTTAAAAAAATTGCGTAGTTTTGTGGAAACGTATAGAAATATAATTGTAGCCGAAAAAAATTATCATTCTCGTAGAACGGTAAAACGAGTATAAATGAGTCATTCTAATTGAAATATGGTATAAAATGCGCGTACAATGATGAAGAAGAGTATTATATGGGTGATTATAATTGAATTTTGGTATAGTGCATGGAATGGTGAATACGAGTATTGATGGGTGATTCTAAGCAAACTATGGTGAAAATGGATATAGAATGGTGAAAACGAGTATAGAGGTGGTTCTAATCAAAATATGGTACAAATTAGGCGTAGATTGGTGAAACCGAGTGTACGTCGTGAATCTAACCAAAATATGGTAAAAAAAGTAGCATAGATTAGCGAAAATGAGTATTAAATATAATTTGTAATCAAAATAAGGTATCAAATGTCGTATAATGGTGAAAATGAGCATCAATAAGGGATTCTAACTGAAATATGGGATAAAATGCGCGTAGAATAATAAAAATGTGTAATCGGTGGGTATTATAATTGAATGATGGCACAAAATAGCGTAGAGTGGTAAAACGAGTTTTTGTGGGTGATTCTAAACGACCTATAGTGAAAATGGACGTAGAATGTTGAAAACGAGTATAGATAGGTTGTTCTATTCAAAATATGGTGTAGAATGGGTGTAGACTAGCAAAACCGAGTGTAGAATGCGTGATTCTAACCGAAATTTGGTAAAAAAAGTGGCGTAAATTTGTGGAAACGAGTATAGAAATGTAATTTAGAAATAAATGTGTGATTCTAGTTGAAATTTGGTATAAATACGAGTACAACGATGAAAATGAGTATTAACGGCAATTTGCATCGAATTATGGTACAAAGCAGACGTGGAATGGTGAAAATGAGTTTGGTTGGTGATTGTAACTGATATATTGTAAAATGGACGTAGAATGGTGAAAATGAGTGTAGATGGGTGGTTCTATTAAAATATGGTGTAGAATGGGTAGATTGGTAAAATCGAATGTAGATGCGTGATTCTAACCGAAACGTGGTTAAAAAGTGGCGTAGATTTGTGGAAACAAGTATAGAAATGTATTTTAAATCGAAGTAAGGTTTAAAATGCTCGTAGAATGGTAAAAACGAGTGTAAATGTGTGGTTCTTGTTGAAATATGGTACCGAATGAGCATACGAAGATGCAAACGAGTATTAAATGGGTAACTATAACTGAAATATGATGTAAAATAGGCCTAGAATGGTGAAAACGAGTATTTGTGGGTGATTATAACTGAAATATGCTTTTGATAGGCTAAGAATGGTGAAAACGTATAGATAAGTGGTTCTAATCGAAATATGGTGTGAAGTGGGGGATTGGGTGAAAAGAGTGTAGATGCGTGATTATAACCGAAGTATGTTAAAAATCACGTAGATTTGTGGAAACGAGTATAGAAATATAATTTGTAGCCGAAAATATCAAATTCTCGTAGAACGTGAAGACGAGTATAAATGAGTCATTCTAATTGAAATATGGTATAAAATGTGCGTACAATGATGAAGAAGAGTATTATATGGTGATTATAATTGAATTATGGTATAGTGCGTGGAATGGTGAATACGAGTATTGATGGGTGATTCTAAGCAAACTATGGTGAAAATGGATGTAGCATGATGAAAACGAGTGCAGATGGGTGGTTCTAATCAAAATATGGTGTAATTAGACGTAGATTGGTGAAACCGAGTGTACGTGCGTGAATCTAACCCAAAATATGGTAAACAAAAGTGGCATAGATTAGCGAAAACGAGTATATAAATATTTGTAATCAAAATAAGGTATAAAATGCTCGTATAATGGTGAAAACGAATAAGGGATTCTAACTGAATATGGGATAGAATACGCGTAGAATGATAAAATGTGTATTCGGAGGGTAATTACAATTGAATGATAGCACAAAATAGGCGTAGAATGGTGAAACTAGTTTTTGTGGGTGATTGTAAACGACCTATAGTGAAAATGGACGTAGGATGGTGAAAACGAGTATAGACAGGTTGTTATATTCAAATATGGTGTAGAACGGGCGTAGACTAGTGAACCGAGTGCAGATGCGTGATTCTAACCGAATATGGTAAAAAAAGTGGCGAAGATTTGTGGAAACAAGTATAGAAATGAAATCTAGAAATAAATGTGTGATTCTAGTTGAAATTTGGTATAAAATGTGAGTACAATGATGAAAATGAGTATTAACGGGCATTTGCATTGAATTATGGGACAAAGTAGACGTGGAATGGTGAAAACGAGTTTGGTGGGTGATTGTAACTGATATATTGTAAAAATGGACGTAGAATGGTGAAACGAGTATAGATGGGTGGTTCAATTCGAAATATGGCATAGAATTGTGGTAGATTGGTAAATCGAATGTATGCGTGATTCTAACCGAAACATGGTTAAAAGTGGCATAGATTTGTGAACAAGTATAGATATAATTTCAAATCAAGTAAGGTTTAAAATGCTCGTAGAATGGTAAAAATGAGTATAAATGTGTTGTTCTTGTTGAAATATGGTATCGAACGAGTATTAGATGGGTAACTATAACTGAAATATGTTATAAAATAGGACTAGAATGGTGAAAACGAGTATTTTGGGTGATTATAACCGAAATATGCTTTTGGTAGGCTAAGAATGATGAAAACGAGTATAGATAGGTGGTTCTAATCGAAAATGGTATGAAGTGGGAGTAGATTGGTGAAAAGACTGTAGATGCGTGATTATAACAGAAATATGCTAAAAAATCACGTAGATTTGCGGAAACGAGTATAGAAATATAATTTTGTAACCGAAAAAGGTCTCAAATTCTCGATAACGTAAAAACGAGTGTAAATGAGTCATTCTAATTGAAATATGGTATAAAATGCGCGTACAATGATGAGAGGGTATTAGATGGGTGATTATAATTGAATTATGGTATAGTGTGTGGATTGGTGAATACGAGTATTGATGGGTGATTCTAAGCAAACTATAGTAAAAATGGATGTAGAATGGTGAAAACGAGTATAGATGGGTGGTTCTAATCAAAATATGGTGTAAATTAGGCGTAGATTGGTGAAACCGGTGTACATGCGTGATTCTAACCGAAATATGGTAAAATAATGGCATAGATTAGCGAAAACGAGTATATAAATATAATTTGTAACCAAAATAGGTATAAAATGCTCGTATAATGGTAAAAACGAGCATCAATAAGAGATTCTAACTGAATATGGGATAAAATGCGCGTAGAATGATAAAAATGTGTATTCGATGAGTAATTATAATAGAATTATGGCATAAAATAGGCATAGAATGGTGAACGAGTTTTTTGGGTGATTCTAAAAGACCAATAGTGAAAATGGACGTAGAATGGTGAAAACGAGTATAGACAGGTTGTTTTATTCAAAATATGGTGTAGAACGGCGTAGACTAGTGAAACCGAGTGTAGATGCGTGATTCTAACCGAAATATGGTAAAAAAAGTGGCACAGATTTGTGAAAACGAGTATAGAAAGTAATTTCAAATCGAAGTAAGGTTTAAAATGCTCGTAGAATGGGAAAAACGAGTATAAATGAGTCACTAAATGGGTAACTATAGTTGAAATATGAGTATAGAAAGATGCAAACGAGTATTAAATGGGTAACTGTAACTGAAATATGATGTAAATGGGGCCAGACTGGTGAAAATGAGTATTGGTGGGTGATTATAACTGAAATATGCTTTTGATAGGCTAAGAATGGTGAAATGAGTATAGATAAGTGGTTCTAATCGAAATATGGTGTGAAGTGGGGTAGATTGGTGAAAAGAGTGTAAATGCGTAATTATAACCGAAATATGTTAAAAAATTGCGTAAATTTGTGGAAACGAGTATAGAAATATAATTTGTAGCCGAAAAAATTATCATATTTTCGTAGAACGGTAAAACGAGTATAAATGAGTCATTCTAATTGAAATATGGTATAAATGCGCGTACAATGATGAAGAAGAGTATTATATGGGTGATTATAATTGAATTTTGGTATAGTGCATGGAATGGTGAATACGATATTGATGGGATTCTAAGCAAACTATGGTAAAATGGATGTAGAATGGTGAAAACGAGTATAGATGGGTGGTTCTAATCAAATATGGTACAAATTAGGCGTAGATTGGTGAAACCGAGTGTACGTGCGTGAATCTAACCAAAATATGGTAAAAAAGTAGCATAGATTAGCGAAACGTATATAAATATATTTGTAATCAAAATAAGGTATAAAATGCTCGTATAATGGTGAAAATGAGCATCAATAAGGATTCTAACTGAAATATGGGATAAAATGCGCGTAGATGATAAAAATGTGTATTCGGTGGGTAATTATAATTGAATGATGGCACAAAATAGGCGTAGAATGGTGAAACGAGTTTTTGTGGGTGATTCTAAACGACCTATTGTGAAAATGGACGTAGAATGTTGAAAACGAGTATAGATAGTTGTTCTATTCAAAATGGTGTAGAACGGGCGTAGACTAGCAAAACCGAGTGTAGATGCGTGATTCTAACCGAAATTTGGTAAAAAAAGTGGCGTAGATTTGTGGAAACGAGTATAGAAATGTAATTTAGAAATAATGTGTGATTCTAGTTGAAATTTGGTATAAATACGAGTACAACGATGAAAATGAGTATCAACGCCAATTTGCATCTAATTATGGTACAAAGTAGGCGTGGAATGGTGAAAACGAGTTTGATGGGTGATTGTAACTGATATATTGTAAAAATGGACGTAGAATGGTGAAAACGAGTATAGATGGGTGGTTCTACTCGTAGTGTAGAAATGTAATTTCAAATCGAAGTAAGCTTTAAAATGCTCGTAGAATGGTAAAAATGTGTATAAATGTGTGGTTCTTGTTGAAATATGGTTCCGAATAGTGAAAATGGACGTAGAATGGTGAAAACAAGTATAGATAGGTTGTTTATTCAAAATAGAGTGTACATGCATGATTCTAACCGAATATTATAAAAAAAGTGGTATAGATTAGCGAAAACGAGTATAGAATATAATTTGTAACAAAAATAAGGTATAAAATGCTCGTATAATGGTGAAAACGAGCAACATAAGGGATTGTAACTGAAATATGGGATAAAATGCACGTAGAATGATAAAATGTATATTCGGTGGATAATTATAATTGAATTATGGCATAAATTAGTCATGGAATGGTGAAACGAGTTTTTGTGGGTGATTCTAAACGACTATAGTGAAAATGGACGTAGAATGTTGAAAACGAGTATGATAGGTTGTTCTATTCAAATATGGTGTAGAACGGGCGTAGACTAGTAAGACCGAGTGTAGATGCTGATTCTAACCAAATTTGGTAAAAAAAAGTGGCATAGATTTGTGGAAACGAGTATAGAAATGTAATTTAAAATAAATGTGTGATTCTAGTTGAAATTTGGTATAAATATACAGTACAACGATGAAATGAGTATTAACGGGCAATTTGCATCGAATTATGGTACAAAGAAGACGTGGAATGGTGAAAACGAGTTTGGTGGGTGATTGTAACTGATATATTGTAAAATGGACGTAGAATGGTGAAAACGAGTATAGATGGGTGGTTCTATTCAAATATGGTGTAGAATTGGGGTAGATTGGTAAAATCGAATGTAGATGCGTGATTCTAATCGAAACGTGGTTAAACAGTGGCGTAGATTTGTGAAAACGAGTATAAAATGTAATTTCAAATCGAAGTAATGTTTAAAATGCTCGTAGAATGGTAAAAACAAGTATAAACGTGTGTTTCTTGTTGAAATATGGTACCGAATAGTGAAATGGACGTAGAATGGTGAACACGAGTATAGATAGTTATTATATTCAAATATGGTGGAGAACGAGCGTAGACTAGTGAAACCGAGTGTAGATGCGTGATTCTAACCGAAATATGGTAAAAAAAGTGGCGTAGATTTGTGGAAACGAGTATAGAAATGTAATTTAGAAATAAATGTGTGATTCTAGTTGAAATTTGGTATAAATACGAGTACAACGATGAAAATGAGCATTAACGACCAATTTGCATCTAATTATGGTACAAAGTAGGCGTGGAATGGTGAAAACGAGTTTGGTGGGTGATTGTAACTGATATTGTAAAAATGGACGTAGAATGGTGAAACGAGTATAGATGGGTGGTTCTACTCGTAGTGTAGAAATGTAATTTCAAATCGAAGTAAGCTTTAAAATGCTCGTAGAGTGGTAAAAACGTGTATAAATGTGTGATTCTTGTTGAAATATGGTACCGAATAGTGAAAATAGACGTAGAATGGTGAAAACGAGTATAGATAGGTTGTTATATTGAAAATAGAGTGTACATGCGTGATTCTAACCGAAATTGTAAAAAAAGTGGCATAGATTAGCGAAAACGAGTATAGAAATATAATTTGTAACCAAAATAAGGTATAAAGCTCGTATAATGGTGAAAACGAGCAACAATAAGGGATTGTAACTGAAATATGGGATAAAATGCACGTAGAATGATAAAATGTATATTCGGTAGATAATTATAATTGAATTATGGCATAATTAGTCATGGAATGGTGAAACGTGTTTTTGTGAGTGATTCTAAACGACTATAGTGAAAATGGACGTAGAATGTTGGAAACGAGTATAGATAGGTTGTTCTATTCAAATATGGTGTAGAACGGGCGTAGACTAGTAAGACCGAGTATAGATGCGTGATTCTAACCGAAATTTGGTTAAAAAAAGTGGCGTAGATTTGTGGAAACGAGTATAGAAATGTAATTTAGAAATAAATGTGTGATTCTAGTTGAAATTTGGTATAAATACGAGTACAACGATGAAATGAGTATTAACGGCCAATTTACATCGAATTATTGTACAAAGCAGACGTGGAATGGTGAAAACGAGTTTGTGGGTGATTGTAACTGATATATTGTAAAAATGGACGTAGAATGGTGAAAACGAGTATAGATGGGTGGTTCTATTCAAAATATGGTGTAGAATTGGGTAGATTGGTAAAATCGAATGTAGATGCATGATTCTAACCGAAACGTGGTTAAAAGTGGCGTAGATTTGTGAAAACGAGTATAGAAATGTAATTTCAAATCGAAGTAAGGTTTAAAATGCTCGTAGAATGGTAAAAACAAGTATAAACGTGTGTTTCTTGTTGAAATATGGTACCGAATAGTGAAAATGGACGTAGAATGGTGAACACGAGTATAGATAGGTTGTTATATTCAAAATATGGTAGACAACGAGCATAGACTAGTAAACCGAGTTTAGATGCGTGATTCTAACCGAAACGAGTATAAATGAGTCATTCTAATTAAAATATGGTATAAAATGTGCGTACAATGACGAAGAAGAGTATTAGATGGTGATTATAATTGAATTATGGTATAGTGCGTGGAATGGTGAATACGAGTATGGATGGGTGATTCTAAGCAAACTATGATGAAATGGATGTAAGTGGTGAAAACGAGTATAGATGGGTGGTTCTAATCAAAATATGGTAAAATAGGCGTAGATTGGTGAAACCGAGTGTACATGCATGATTCTAACCGAAATATTGTGAAAAAAGTGGCATAGATTAGAAAAAACGAGTATAGAAATATAATTTGTTACCAAAATAAGGTATAAATGATCATATAATGGTGGAAACGAGCATCAATAAGATTCTAACTGAAATACAGGATAAAATGCGCATAGAATGATAAAAATATTTATTCGATGGGTAATTATAATTGAATTATGGCATGAAATAGTCGTGGAATGGTGAAACTAATATTTGTGGGAGATCCTAAACGACCTATAGCGAAAATGGACGTAGAATGGTGAAAACGAGTGTTCTATGAAAAATATAGTGTAGAACGGGTAGACTAGTGAAACCGAGTGTAGATGCGTGATTCTAACCGAAATTTGGTAAAAACAAGTGGCGTAGATTTGTGGAAACAAGTATAGAAATATAAATTAGAAATAAATGTGCGATTGTAGTTGAAATTTGGTATAAAATGCGAGTACAATAATAAAAATGAGTATTACCGGCCAATTTGCATTCAATTATGGTACGAAGTTGGCGTGGAATGGTGAAAACGAGTTTGGTGGATGATTGTAACTGATATATTGTAAAAATGAACGTAGAATGGTGAAAACGAGTATGGGTGGTTCTATTCGAAATATGGTATAGAATTGGGGTAGATTGGTATAATCGAATGTAGTGCATGATTCTAGCCGAAACGTGCTTAAAAAGTGGCATAGATTTGTGGAAACGATATAGAATATAATTTGTAACCGAAAAATTTATCAAATTTTTGAAGAACGGTGAAAACGAGTATGATTAGTCATTCTAAATGAAATATGGTATAAAATGCGTGTATAATGACGAAGAAGAGTATTAGATGGTGATTATAATTGAATTAGGGTATAGTACGTGGAATGATGAATACGATATTGTTGGGTGATTCTAAGCAAACTATGGTAAAATGGATATAGAATGGTGATAACGAGTATAGATGGGTGGTTCTAATCAAAATGGTGTAATTAGGCGTAGATTGGTAAAATCGAGTGTGCATGCGTGATTCTAACGAAAATATTGTAAAAAAAAGTGGCAGAGATTAGCGAAAATGTGTATAGAAATATATTTGTAACCAAAGTAAGGTATAGAATGCTCGTATAATGGTGAAAACGAGCATCATAAGGGATTCCAACTGAAATATGTGATAAAATGTGCGTAAATAATAAAAATGTGTATTCGGTAACAATATATTGTAAAAATGGACGTAGAATGGTGAAAACGAGTATAGATGGGTGGTTCTATTCAAATATGGTGGAGAACGAGCGTAGACTAGTGAAACGAGTGCAGATGCGTGATTCTAACCGAAATTTGGTAAAAAAAGTGGCATAGATTTGTGGAAACGAGTATAGAAATATAATTTAGAAATAATGTGTGATTCTAGTTGAAATTTGGTATAAAACGAGTACAATGATGAAAATGAGTATTTACGGCCAATTTGCATTTAATTATGGTACAAAGTAGACGTGGAATGGTGAAACGAGTTTAGTGGGTGATTGTAACTGATATATTATAAAAATGGACGTAGAATGGTAAAACGAGTATAGATGGGTGGTTTTATTTGTAATTTGGTGTAGATTGGGATAGATTGGTAAAATCGAATGTAGATGCGTGATTCTAACCGAAACGCGTTAAAAAGTGGCGTAGATTTGTGGAAACGAGTATAGAAATGTAATTTCAAATCGAAGTAAGGTTTAAAATGCTCGTAGAATGGCAAAAGAGTATAAATGTGTGGTTCTTGTTGAAATTGGTACCGACATACAAAGATCACTACCAAAATACAGTAAATTAGCGACGATATTTAGCGACCGAAATTTTCAGTCGGCGTTAGCGACGGCTTAGTGGCCGCTCGTCGACTGATTACCGACCACACGCATTTGCCATTTTTTATTTTAATTTTAGGGGGAGGAAAGGTCGCACATCCGTCGCTAGACTGTCGAAATATAGCGACGGATATCCAGTAGTCCTACGTAGTCGATTATTTGGCAGAAATTGTGTAGAGAATTGGCGGGACATTTCTTCGACGACGTAGCGATGGATATTCAGTCGGCAGTATCATAATAGCGACCAATTGGCGACGGATAATTAGCAGTCGCGTGTCCGTCGCTAATTTTACGTTCTAGAATTAAAATGAAAAGGCGGGGGGAACTTTTAGCATTCCCCCCAAATTTACTCTCTCTCCTCTCTCTCTCTCTCTCTCTCTCTCGCTTGGGTGAACGCGTCGGCGTCCTCTCCTCTCTCTCCCCCGAAGGTAATCCCCCTCTCTCTCTCTCTCCTCTCGATCTCTCTGAGTCTCTCTCTCTCTCTCTCTCTGTCGCGGTGTCGACGTTAGGGGCAGCGGGGCGGCGGGCTTGGGGACATTCGGGGCCTGGGCGGCTGGCTTGGGGCGGGGGCGTCGGGGCTGGGCGGCGGGCTTGGGGCGGGGGCGTCGGGGGCTGGGCGGCGGGCTTGGGGCGGGGGCGTCGGGGGCTGGGCGGCGGGCTTGGTGCGGGGCGTCTGAGGCTGGGCGGCGGCTTGGGGTGGGGGCATCGGGGCTGGGCGGCGGGCTTTGGTCGGGGGCGGCGGGGGGCTTTGCTTATCAAATTCATCTGAGTTTATATATTGGCTAAATAATGTTTTATCCATATTGGGTGTTATCCATTAGTTTGGTGGTGTTTGGATTAGTAAATGTGAATATGGAGTTTGGGTTCATGGTGTATATATATGTTCACTGTGTCACGGACAGTGCGAGTTCTTCATCTGCATAAGTCAGTTGTGTGCTTTTATATAGATGTATATATCTATACATCTAACTGTGATATACATATATATGTGTATGTGTGATTTAGAGAGTGAGGAATGAAAAGGTAGGCCTACCATGCCTATTAGCATGCAGGACGGCTTGGGGTATAATGTGTAAGTGTAGACATGGTAGGAATTATAGGTAATTAATGCTAGTGTGACTAGACTAAGGTAGTGCTTGCTAGATAGTAAGGACACTCTAATATCCTAACCAAGTTAATTTTAGACTAGATATTTAGGATATAGCTCCCATATCCTAGAAGTGGACTACCGACGGATTAGCGACGGAACGATACGCTCTGATACGCTATTACGACGGGTTAGCGACGGAATTTTACGTCGCTATTGTCTACACAGTTCAGTACTAAATACTTGAAATGGACGACAGTCCGTCGAAAATATGTCACTAAAGCTTCGTATTGTGAAGTCGAAAAGCCGTCGCTATTACGTCGCTTCACGACTACGTAGGACGGACCGTTATTAGCGACGAGCTGATTGCCGACGGATTTTTTTGGCCAAAACCCGTCAGTGATCGGTCGCTAATTGTAATTGATTAATTGACCTATAATCGGTATCGGACTATCGGCATCGGTATCGAACTATCGGACTATCGGTATCGAACTATCGGTATCGGTATCGGTATCGTACTATCGGTATCGATATCGGTATCGCACTATCGGTATCGAACTATTAGTAACAACTGTACTTAGATTTTTCTCTTCTCGAGCTAGAATACTAGCGGATCCACCAGTTACATGATTATATACTAATTCTGTTTAGTTTGTCTTACTATACAGATTTTTACATCCAATCTGTGATGGATCATTATTTCGTTGATCGTACATGGATGTACAAACGACAACACGAGAGCAGAATATGTATGAGTGACGATTTTCAGGCAGGCATGGAAGTGTTTCTTAAGTATGCCATGAGCAAAGCTCAGTTTATGGACGGTAACAAAATCAAGTGTCCATGTCGTAATTGTCGCAATAGACGTTACGAAGAAGTGGTGAGTGTAAGAGATCATTTGACCCGTAAGGGTTTCGTACGTGATTACGGCCTGTGGTCATCGCAAGGTGAACTATATGCCGAAAGACAGGTTACGAATGCTGCTACTTATGCTTTTGATGATAATGCTGCAGCGGATTTTGTCGTCGATGACGATGAATGCTCCGTTGATTATGGAGACGTGCAGAACCTTGCACGAGATATGGTGTACGACGCGGCAGGGCCTAATTTTGATCCGGAGGATCCTAATCCCGAGGCGAAGGAGTTCTATGATATGTTTCAGGATGCTGAAACTTCTTTATATCCTGGTTGTGATCCACATTCCGTACTGTCAGTGACGATGCGGTTGTTGAACATAAAGTCCGATTTTAACTTGCCACAAACTTGCTATGATCGGATTACACAACTAATGAAGGAGGTGTTACCGAAGGAATCAAAAGAGCTTCCAAAAAACTTCTACAAGTCGAAGATGATGGTCCGACAACTGGGACTGGGGTACGACAAGATAGATTGTTGTCGCAACGGATACATGTTGTACTACAAGGAGAACGAGGATGTAGAAAGTTGCCACTTCTGTAATACGGATCGTTACAAGGAAGTCAGGGGAAAAGGAAAGTCAATTAGAAAACGACGTCCTTACAAGTATATGCATTACTTGTCGATCACGAAGCGCTTGCAGAGGATGTATATGTCTCAGAATACAGCAGAACACATGACATGGCACAACGAAGAACGCACAAAGGACGATGGAGAATTGTCACATCCTTCGGATGGAGAGGCGTAGAAATATTTCGATTTTCGCCATCCAGATTTTGCTGTAGAGCCCAGAAATGTACGCATGGGGCTATGTTCTGATGGATTCGCCCCTTTGGGCAGTCGGGATCTCAATACTCCTGCTGGCCGGTCATTCTGACCCCTTACAATCTGCCACCATGGATGTGTATGAAGACTCCTTATATGTTCTTGACAGCTATCATACCAGGTCCCAAAAATTCGACGAAGAATATCAATATATATTTACAGCCGTTGGTGGATGAGTTGAAACAGCTGTGGGAGATCGGCGTCACGACCTATGATATTTCCAGGAAACAGAACTTTCAGATGAGAGCTTCACTGATGTGGACAATCAATGATTTTCCCGCATACGGTATACTGTCGGAATGGAGTACTCACGGCACCCTGTCTTGTCCGATATGCATGCAAAATAGTAAGGCGTTCCGCCTTAAGCATGGAGGAAAAACTTCTTTTTTTGATTGTCATCGTCAATTTCTGCCCGCGAGTCATCTTTGGAGAAAGAACAAGGACGCATTCAGAGCTGGAAAACAAGAATTTTCTCATCCGCCTGCCAGATTGTCGGGATACGATATTTGGAAAGATGTAAAGGACTTGCCCACTGTAATGGAAGATCCATCGAACAATCGTGTCGATGGGTTCAGACAAACCCATAACTGGACCAAACGGAGTATCTTCTGGGAGTTGCCTTATTGGAAAGATAATCTTATAAGGCATAATCTTGATGTTATGCATATCGAAAAGAATGTGTTCGATAATGTCTTCAATACCGTCATGGACATTAAAGGAAAGACGAAGGACAATCCAAAAGCAAGACAAGACATTGCCGAGATATGCAAGCGTCCTTATCCGAACTTGATACAAAGGGGAGCTGCTGGACAATTAAGTAAGCCGATAGCACAATACACATTGAGCAAGGAAGATAGATTAATAATCTGCAAGTGGGTATCTACTTTAAGATTTCCCGACGGCTATGTGTCGAATTTGTCTAGATGCGTTGACCTCAATGAACGCAAGCTAACGGGAATGAAGAGTCATGACTGCCACGTGTTTATGGAAAGATTACTGCCCATTGCTTTGAAAGAGTTGTTGCCTTCTGCTGTATGGGTTCCATTGGCCGAACTATCAATATTTTTTTAGGGTTATTTGTTCAACTAAGTTGACTGTGCAACACATGGTTGAACTTGAGGAGAAGATTATCTTAACAATTTGTAAGTTGGAGAAAATATTTCCTTCTGGCTTCTTCGACAACATGGAGCATCTACCGATTCATCTAGCATACGAAGCCCGTGTCGGTGCATCTGTTCATTATCGATGGATGTACCCATTTGAAAGGTACATAAAAATCGATATAATTTAAGTTAAATTTCAGTGGGTTTTAAAATTCTTTCTTAATTCTCAAGATAATTTGTCTCTCTAGATACCTACACCATCTAAAGAAGAAAGTTGGCAACAAAGCTCATATAGAGGCTTCGATATGCGAAGCATATCTTATCGAAGAGGTGTCAAACTTCTGCTCCATTTATTTCGATACTCATGTTAAGACAAATCGAAATAGACCTCAAAGGAATAACGAGGACGTTGAGGATGGAGGAATATTCAATGTAAGGGGCAAGCCTGTTGGGGCTAGTAAAAGACAGTGGTTGACAGACGACGAGTATGATGCCGCTCACCGATATGTCTTGTTAAACTGTGACATACAATAAGTGAGAGATTTGGAGAAGTAAGTCAGTACACTTGCACTCGTTATAATCTTGAATTTGATGAAGTAAGTGACTACACTTATATATTCTTATTTTCTCTAATAGTGTATTTAGAGATGAAGTCAAAATGAGGAGACCCGATATTACCGATGAGGGACTTCAAAGAGAGGTTGATTGTACATTTCCGTCATGGTTTCGCAAATACGTAAGTAACTGTGATTATACCCGAGAACTATTAATATATAATCTGAAACATTTAAATTATAATATTTGTTTACAGGTTTTATTGCCTGAAACAACACTCACTCATGAGAGTGTTCGTTATCTGGCACTGGGACCGAAGAAGCGAATAAAGACTTGGCCAGGCTATGTCGTTAATGGCTTCAGGTTTAAGTCAACTCAGAATGCTATAAATGTCGAATTTATCAATGACGGCATCAGTACCAAGGATTCCGGTGTTTGTATAAGAGGCACCATCTATGACGACGAGCCGGACTTTGACTATTATGGAGTGCTTCGGGATATTGTAGATTTACAATATACTGGCCCATATGATATGTATATTGTGATGTTCAAATGTGAGTGGTTCGATACGACACCAAATATCGGTTGGAGAATCGATAAACAATTTGGATTCGTCGATATAAATTATTGCAAGAGGTATAGAGGGTCCGATACATTTGCGATAGCAAATCAGGCTATTCAAGTCTACTATACAAGCTACCCAAGGCGTCGTAGAGATCGATTTGACTGGTGGACAGTATGCAAGATTAAATCTAGAAATACATTCAACGTTGGAGACCCAGCATACCAAGAGGACCAGATCGAAAAGTCCCAATACTTGGGACAACACTCAGATACAATGGATGTTGAAGATATTGTTGAGGAAAATAGAGGGGAGGAAGAGGTTGATACACAAGACTTAGCTATCAACCAGGGGAGAAAGAGGCGTCTTGTCCCAAATATTGAGGCAGAAGAAGAAGAAGAAGAAGAAGACGAAGAAGAAGAAGAAGAAGAACAAGAAGAACAAGAATTTGATGGGGATGATGATACAGATGAAATCGACGATGAAGATAAGGATGAGGATAAGGATGAGGATGAGGAGGATGATGATGAAGACGAGGCCGAGGATGAGAACGAAGACGATGATTAGGTTAAATATTGTTGTATATTAAAAACACTTCCAATTACGTGAATTAAGTTTGACCTCATAAAAGCAATTACGTGAATTCATATTTTTTTATTCGATTATTTACTTATTGCAGATGGCACTCCTAGTCTTTTTCGTCGCGGCGGCACTCGTCTCCCTACTGCTGGTATGTATATTTTAGTTTAGTTTTTTATATCCATTTACACTTTTATATTGCTAATTATGTTTATGTGTTCTATTTACAGGTCATGATGGCTGGCCGTGGTCGTGGTGCTGGTGGTGGTCGTGGTGGTGGTGCGGGTCGTGGTCGTGGTCGTAGTAGTGCTGGTGGTCGTGGTCGCATTCAAAGTTCCCGGGATGTGACCCCATCGAGCGAGCCCGACCCGGAGAGTACCCCGGGCACAAACGCATTCCGTCCTCGATCGACCACTTCATCGAGGCATGAGTCCGGATCTGCTAGCGGATCCATTCCGCTATCGGAACCACCAGCAGCGGATCCACCAGGGGATGCCCCAGTTACTGTACAGTGGGCTCCGGAGTACCCCCATACTCGGTTCCATCCAGTTACTGGGGAGTACATACGTGGACCCGCGGATCCTCCGACGACACCAGAGAGGCCGAGAGGCGAGTTCCAACGAGAGCGATGGCCCGCGGGGACCTCGTAAGTAAATTTAAGATAATTTATTAAATTTCTTTCATTTATTCAAGTTAATAATCCAGTCGTTTCTTCTTTGTAGGTTTTTTTCGTTTAATGTTGGCAGAGCTCTTGGAGAAATTATCAGGGCTAACTTCCACGGTCCCTACCTCAACTTTTCGTCGGTGCCCCCAAACGTGCAGTACGTCTGGCTCGACGAGTTGAGGGTATATATCTATATCTTCTGGTTAATTATTAGTTACTCTTTAATCAACCATTTTTTAAATTATGTGATAATTGAATTTCTATGTTAGACAACATATTGGTGGCCCCCCCATCGCGAGGACGCGATCCGCAGGACCTACAGAAGCGCTGCCTCGAAGAAGATATGGGATATGATTCATGACCTAAAAATGGGGCATACGAGGCCGAATTGGATTCGGCAGGAGTATTATGAGGACCTATTAGGTATGATGGATACCCAAGCGTACAAGGAGAAATCGGAGAAGGCCAAGGTGAACCGACAGGCCGCGGGCCTTCATACGGGGGGATCAAGGTCCCACGCAGTGACACTTGCAGAACTGGTGAGCAATCGTAAATTTATTTCACTATCGAATTAGGTATTATTAATTAAAGGAGTTAATTAGTTTCTACGGAAATTTCGTATGCAGGCCTAACGGGCGGTGAAGGAGGGAAGGGCGCCAGAATCGGTCACCATGCACGACGTGTTCCAGCATACGCACAAAAGACAGAAGGACAGGAGCTTCGTCGATGAGAGGGCCAAGGAGACTGATGTAAGTACTTATGTTTATGAGATTAACGTTAGAATTAAAAGTATTCAGACTATAACTTAGGTAAACTTACGATTCACACTTAACTTAGTGAAACATAGGATTTAGATTACAACTTAGGTAAATCTTGTAATATAAATACATTCATTTGATAGGCTGCGTATCGTGAGGCCCTTAGTCAGGCTCAGTTAGCTGACACCGAGGATGTCGGTGAAACGACGCCCGCCCGGACGCCCTCTTCTTTGGCCGCTCGGAACGACTTGTTCGTAGATACCGTCGGCGGCTTTAAGAAAGGGTTCCTGTATGGAGTCGGCTCCCTAGGGCCGTTGCACATGGAGACGCAGAGATTTCCACCGACACCGCCTCCTCCCGTGGCCCCGGCAGACGATGATGTTAGGTCGCAGCTTACGCAGCTGCACGAGGCGGTGTCTTCCTTGCGGGAGCAGTTTGTGTAGTGCCCCGTCCCTACATCGTGCCCCGTCTCCGTCCACGGGGTGCGCGAGAAAGGAACACTGTCGCTATCGATTTGGTCGGGACTGATAGGTCGGAATCGGCCGAGTCGATCGAACGGGAACGGTTGAATTAAGATCCATTCCACGTTATAGAATGGCTTCTTCGGAACCAAGTCCCATATTCAGCGGGTTGCGCCTCGAGGATTGGCTCTGCGGCTGAGTCGGGAGAGACCTCCCGTTGCTCTGGTTTTTCATGCCGCACTTGAATTGGCTTTGGCTTTCGTTTTCGTGAATGTTTTCGATGGGTTTTCGTGACGCATTTTCGAGCTCGCATTCATATCGAAATTCCTTGAAATACACAGTGTTCTAATCAGTTGCTTATGCGATTGCAGGTGATCGCGTAGACGACGACAGCGCAGCCAACCGGTCGCTCGCTTGAAGCAAGCCTAAGGCGAGTGGCTGACCTCCTTCGCCCTGTCCCTCTACTTCAAAACTCAATATGTGGAGTAAAATAAAATGCTTGTCATAATAATGTAGAATCAATGAAATCGTGCCACGATACTTCATGAAACACTTGTTAACGAACTGCCGGTTTTAGAAATGGAAAACATGCTTCCCTATGCAATTATACTTGGTCTATGCAAACCAATGAATGAATCAATTAATGTTTATCGCAACGATACGGCTAAATGACCAAAACAACTAAGTTCAAAGGAAAACGGTCATTGGACAACTTGTCGACAAGGTGTAGTTTCCTCGAACGGTTACCTAGGCCAAGGGACCGATTCGGCCCGGGAGGAACGAGTGTATAGTAAGCGCCAGCCCTTCATCGGCGCGAGTTATGCGGGAACTTTCGCACAGGGCTCGCTACCCGACGCGAAAGGGTCGCCGTCTAACTCAGCTATATGTCCGCGATGGCTTGAAATTGCCAGTGGCCTCCACACCCTTCACACTGCTTAACAAACGCACATGGCACGGGATGATTTTGATAGTTGCTCAATGTTATACAATTTCATATGCTTGCCTCAAAACATGTTAACATGCAAACCGAACAGGATGGTTAGAAAGATCATTGAACTAGCTAGCTAACATGTTTATGAAACTTCTTGAATCAAATGCAGAGCTTGGATTTAAATTAGCCATTCGCCAGTACATGTGTATCGTGCTGATCCTCGCTCTTTGCAGGTCCCGCGAACCAGGAAGGACGCGCCAACTAGCTCGGCGACGTTCGTGACTTTTGAAGCTTCGGCCGTGCGTCGAAGACTCTTTCAGCGACTCTACTTTTGAAGGCTCTCGACAGTCCAAGGAAAATGACTCAGCGTCCCTCCCATCCAGGTCAATGGAGTACTTGGGTATATTGAGGGATGTGTGCAATGTATGGAACGGCTATCTCATCGGCACTCTTTTGTAATCGAGTCATGTTGTAGCCCGCGCGGCAAAGAGTCTTGTATCGGAGTCTGTAAAAAGATGTTCATTATCAATAAAGATCAAGTTTCCTTTAATTATTGTATGTACCAATTTGTCTGCGTACTCTCTTAGATCTCGTGTCTCGGATTACCTTATGACTAGGCCTTGTGCGATCGCAAATTAGGTTCGCACGGCATCACGCCCGGGGGACGACTATCGATTCGACGGAATCGGGGCGTGACATAATGGTATCAGAGCACGGCTTTACGTCCTTGGCCTCTCGTGTCGAATTCTAGTCTCCGACCGTTGACCTCGTGTCGATGAGAAGAGTTGTTCCATACGCTGAACCCAGGACATTTTCTGAAACTAACGAGAGTTGCCTTCCTTTTTCCCTGCAGTTACGGGAGCTCAGGCGGAAGACGAGACGAGCGCTTCGAGCGGCTCGAGTGCTTCTAGGCCCGAGCATTCCGTTAACCCAACGGGAATGACGCCTACTGTAGCCGGATCTTCCGGCGACCCGATGCAACGTATGCTGCAAATGCTTGAAATGCAGCAACGTCAAAACGAGCTCCATCGTCAGCAAGCAGAGGCTCGTCAGGCTCAATTTGAGAGTCGGTTCGAGGCTCAATTCAAGCTGCAGCAGCAGCAGCTGAATACCCTCCAGCAGATCGTACAGTCGGTCGTCGGCAACAACAACAACTCAACGATGACACCTGCCGTGACCCAGCCTGCGGTTCGATCCAACGAAGCCGAACCAGAGGCGCCCGTGCTCTCACCTGCAGCACCGAGAAGTTCTAACTTCGACGTGTCAAAATTCACGAAAAGCTGCCGCACTTCCTTCAACGGCACAGAAGATCCCGCGGTGGCGATCGACTGGCTGGAGGAGCTGGAAGATAAGTTCGAGCTTCTGGGTGTCGAGGACTCAAAGAAAGTCGCGTGTGCTCAACTTCTACTTCGAATGAACGCGCACGATTGGTGGGCTGTACAGAAGCGGGCAATTCGACGTGAAGACGAGACGGCGGCGATCTCATGGGCGACATTCAAAAAGGCGTTCGAGACTGAATATCTTTCCGCAGCCGTGCGACAGGAGAAAGAAGATGAGTTCATGCAGTTAAAGCAGGGCAATATGACGGTACGACAATATGCGGCCAAATTCAACAAACTGGCCAAATTTGCTGGGGACTTCCTACCTACCACCGCCAGCCGAGCTCGACGATTTGAAGTGGGCCTGCGTTCAACCATCCGTGCGCATGTTTCGGTGGCCGAATACAAAACCATGGGCGAGGCACTCAACCACGCCATCCGTCTGGAGTCCGAGTATCCTCCTATTACTACCGGCGCTGTTCACTTTAATAACAAACGCCATAGTAATGCGGGAGGCAACAACGCACATAAGCGTCAAAATCGTGGCAACGGAGGCGGCAACCAGACGAAGGATCGAGTGGTCTGTACTTTCTGCGCCAAGGAGGGACACTTGATCAGCGAGTGCCGACTGAAGAACGGTACGTGCCTCGGGTGCGGCCGAGCCGACCATACCGTACGCGACTGCCCGAAGAAGAACCGAGGCCAAGCACCTCGGGCTCCACCGACCGTACCACAGAATGGCCAAGACCGTCGCCCTAATGCCCAGGGCCGTGTCTACGCCATGACCCGAGACGAAGCGTTCGCATCTGACACAGTCGTGACAGGTATACTACAATTCAATAATAAACCTGCTCGTGTATTGTTTGATTCAGGTGCCACGCATAGTTTCATATCGGCGGACTTTGCCGCCGAGCACAAATTTCTCCTGACACCGCTCGATCTTGAGCTTACTGTTAACATCCCGTCGGGCAAGCCACTAGCTGCGAATTTAGTCTGCGGAGGCGGAATCATCTGTATAGGTGGTCAAAAGGTCAGTCTCGATGCGATAGTTCTAAATATAAAGGACTACGATATCATTCTGGGGATGGATTGGCTTGGTCCGTGCAACGCAACCATAGACTGTGCTGAAAAGAAAGTCACATTCCGCATACCGGGAGTGCCTGAATTCTGCTACTCGTGTGGTGAGGCGTCGCCGACCTGCATGGTGATCTCTGCAATATCTGCTCGACGGATGCTGTATTCCGGGTGCGAAGGCTATCTAGCTTCCGTTCGAGACATGCGACAGGATGGTGCAAACGCGGGTCAGACCGACGTTGTGGCAGAATTCCCCGATGTGTTCCCGGACGAGCTGCCCGGCATGCCGCCCGATCGAGAGATTGAGTTCACTATCGATACCTTCCCCAACACTCGACCGATCTCGAAGACCCCGTACAGAATGGCCCCTGCAGAGCTTAAAGAACTCAAGGTGTAGTTACAGGAATTGCTCGACAAGGGATTCATCCGACCCAGCGTCTCGCCGTGGGGAGCGCCCGTACTGTTTGTCAAGAAAAAGGACGGCTCTATGCGTCTTTGTATCGACTACCGCGAGCTGAATAAAGCCACCGTCCGGAACAAATATCCCCTGCCCCGCATAGATGATCTGTTTGATCAACTCCAAGGTGCCACGGTGTTCTCTAAAATTGATCTGCGTTCGGGTTACCATCAACTCAAGATCAAGCCGGACGATGTGCCGAAGTCTGCCTTCCGCACTCGATACGGCCATTACGAGTTCCTGGTAATGCCGTTCGGCCTAACGAACGCCCCTGCTGCTTTTATGGATTTAATGAATCGGGTGTTCCGCCCATTCCTCGACAAGTTCGTAGTAGTCTTTATCGACGATATACTCGTCTACTCGAAGAATCGGCAGTAACACACTGAGCATCTGCGGACCGTGCTTCAGACCCTTCGAGAAAATCAACTGTATGCGAAGCGAAGCAAATGTGAATTCTGGCTTAGCAGCGTCGCATTCCTCGGACACATCATTTCTGCTGAAGGCATTTCGGTCGACCCAAAGAAAGTTGAAGCCGTTGTCGATTGGAAACGGCCAGCGTCCGTCGGCGAGATTCGAAGTTTCCTTGGCTTAGCTGGATACTACCGACGCTTCGTGAAAGACTTCGCGAAGATCGCATCGCCTCTGACTCGCCTCACCCAGAAAGGAGTCGCATTCGAATGGTCAGACGACTGTGAAGCTGCATTCCAAGAGTTGAAGCAGAGGCTCGTCTCGGCCCCGATACTTGCACTTCCAGAAGGGACGGAGGGATTCCAGATATTCAGCGACGCGTCCGATCAGGGCTTGGGGTGTGTGCTGATGCAACGGAACAAGGTGATATCTTTTGCTTCCCGACAGCTAAAGCCGCACGAGAAGAATTATCCCACGCACGACCTGGAGTTAGCGGCGATTGTGTTTGCGTTGAAATTGTGGCGCCACTATCTCTATGGTGTGGCGTGCACGATCTATACCGATCACAAGAGCCTCAAGTATCTATTCACGCAGAAGGAGCTGAACTTGCGGCAAAGGCGTTGGCTGGAACTAATCAAGGATTACGACTTGACTATCGACTACACGCCGGGAAAAGGAAATGTTGTGGCGGACGCTTTGAGTCGGAAGTACCTTGCCTCGTTATCCATCGACCCTCGACTGCTACGCGACCTTGAAGAGATGGGCATCGAGCTCCGAGTCAGATTCCGGAACGTGCAGTTGGCAAAGTTACAGTTGGAGCCGAGCTTGCTGAATAAGATCAAGACCGCTCAGACAGACGATTCATACCTGAAGAAAGTGCGAGAGCTAATTTCGACAGGCAGGACGACCGACTTTGCGGAAGACGAAACCGGCGTGCTTCGGTTGAAGGGTAGGCTATGCGTTCCAGACGATTCAGAACTCAGAAAGGAGATCCTGGCGGAGGCGCACTATGCGAAATACACTTTGCATCCAGGCAGTACCAAGATGTATAAGGACCTCCGCACGACCTTTTGGTGGCACGGGATGAAGAGAGATGTGGCGCTCTTCGTGTCGCAATGCATGGCCTGTCAGCAGGTGAAAGCTGAGCATCAGCGACCGGGCGGGGAGATGCAGAACCTCGCTATTCCCGAGTGGAAATGGGATCATGTCACTATGGATTTTATTGTTGGCCTGCCGAAGACACCACGGGGGAACGACGCCATCTGGGTCATCGTCGATCGATTAACCAAGTCAGCGCACTTTATCGCCATCAAAGTTACTTGGAGCGTTGATCGCCTGGCGCAGATTTATCTTGACGAGATAGTTCGGCTGCACGGAGTTCCAGTATCCATCGTCTCTGATCGGGATTCACGATTCATGTCGCGATTCTGGAGTAGCCTTCAGTCGGCGCTGGGAACCAAGTTGCAGTTCAGCTCAGCTTACCATCCTCAGACCGACGGCCAAACGGAGCGCGTCAACCAGATTCTCGAAGACATGCTACGGCTCTGCGCAATTGACTTCAAATCAAGTTGGGACGTCCACCTACCGCTGGCGGAATTTGCATACAACAATAGCTACCAATCCAGCATCCAAATGGCGCCGTATGAAGCTTTGTACGGCCGGAAGTGCAGATCGCCCATTTGCTGGGATGAAGTCGGGGAACGGCAGATACTCGGCCCGGAGCTGGTGGAACAGACTGTGGAAAAGGTCAAGCTCATTCGGGAAAGATTAAAGACCGCACAGAGTCGCCAGAAAAGCTATGCGGACATTCATCGTCGACCACTCGAGTTTCAAGTAGGCGATCACGTATTTCTCAAAGTGTCGCCCATGCGGGGAGTTAGTCGGTTCGGTGCGAAAGGAAAGTTGAGTCCGAGATTCGTCGGGCCGTTTGAAATACTTGAACGGGTCGCGCCAGTGGCCTACAAAATTGCCCTACCGCCGGTGCTTGAAGGTGTACACAACGTCTTCCACGTCTCTCAGTTGCGGAAGTACGTGCACGACCCTAGCCACGTGGTAGATTTTGGCCAGCTGGAGCTAAAGTCAGACTTATCCTACGTCGAAGAACCAGTGCAAATCTTAGAACGCAAGGATAAGTTGCTGCGAAATCGAGCGATCCCTCTCGTCCGCGTCCTCTGGAAGAACCACTCGGTCGAAGAGTAGACGTGGGAGCTTGAATCGGAGATGAAGGATAAATTCCCTTCATTGTTCTCGTAGAGGTAGGTTTCATCTTTAAGTTTCGAGGACGAAACTTTTTATTAGTTGGTTATGGTGTAGTGCCCCGTCCCTACATCGTGCCCCGTCTCCGTCCACGGGGTGCGCGAGAAAGGAACACTGTCGCTATCGATTTGGTCGGGACCGATAGGTCGGAATCGGCCGAGTCGATCGAACGGGAACGGTTGAATTAAGATCCATTCCACGTTATGGAATGGCTTCTTCGGAACCAAGTCCCATATTCAGCGGGTTGCGCCTCGAGGATTGGCTCTGCGGCTGAGTCGGGAGAGACCTCCCGTTGCTCTGGTTTTTTATGCCGCACTTGAATTGGCTTTGGCTTTCGTTTTCGTGAATGTTTTCGATGGGTTTTCGTGACGCATTTTCGAGCTCGCATTCATATCGAAATTCCTTGAAATACACAGTGTTCTAATCAGTTGCTTATGCGATTGCAGGTGATCGCGTAGACGACGACAGCGCAGCCAACCGGTCGCTCGCTTGAAGCAAGCCTAAGGCGAGTGGCTGACCTCCTTCGCCCTGTCCCTCTACTTCAAAACTCAATATGTGGAGTAAAATAAAATGCTTGTCATAATAATGTAGAATCAATGAAATCGTGCCACGATACTTCATGAAACACTTGTTAACGAACTGCCGGTTTTGGAAATGGAAAACATGCTTCCCTATGCAATTATACTTGGTCTATGCAAACCAATGAATGAATCAATTAATGTTTATCGCAACGATACGGCTAAATGACCAAAACAACTAAGTTCAAAGGAAAACGGTCATTGGACAACTTGTCGACAATGTGTAGTTTCCTCGAACGGTTACCTAGGCCAAGGGACCGATTCGGCCCGGGAGGAACGAGTGTATAGTAAGCGCCAGCCCTTCATCGGCGCGAGTTATGCGGGAACTTTCGCACAGGGCTCGCTACCCGACGCGAAAGGGTCGCCGTCTAACTCAGCTATATGTTCGCGATGGCTTGAAATTGCCAGTGGCCTCCACACCCTTCACACTGCTTAACAAACGCACATGGCACGGGATGATTTTGATAGTTGCTCAATGTTATACAATTTCATATGCTTGCCTCAAAATATGTTAACATGCAAACCGAACAGGATGGTTAGAAAGATCATTGAACTAGCTAGCTAACATGTTTATGAAACTTCTTGAATCAAATGCAGAGCTTGGATTTAAATTAGCCATTCGCCAGTACATGTGTATCGTGCTGATCCTCGCTCTTTGCAGGTCCCGCGAACCAGGAAGGACGCGCCAACTAGCTCGGCGACGTTCGTGACTTTTGAAGCTTCGGCCGTGCGTCGAAGACTCTTTCAGCGACTCTACTTTTGAAGGCTCTCGACAGTCCAAGGAAAATGACTCAGCGTCCCTCCCATCCAGGTCAATGGAGTACTTGTGTATATTGAGGGATGTGTGCAATGTATGGAACGGCTATCTCATCGGCACTCTTTTGTAATCGAGTCATGTTGTAGCCCGCGCGGCAAAGAGTCTTGTATCGGAGTCTGTAAAAAGATGTTCATTATCAATAAAGATCAAGTTTCCTTTAATTATTGTGTGTACCAATTTGTCTGCGTACTCTCTTAGATCTCGTGTCTCGGATTACCTTATGACTAGGCCTTGTGCGATCGTAAATTAGGTTCGCACGGCATCACGCCCGGGGGACGACTATCGATTCGACGGAATCGGGGCGTGACAGTTTGCCACGTACTTTTCGCCTCCGTCTGCTGCTGCCGCTCCGTCTACTGCTGCCGCTACGTCTGCTGATGGTGTTCGTCCGTCTTCTACTGGTCCGTCGACTGCTGGTGTTCGTCCGTCTTCTACTGGTCCGTCGACTGCTAGTGTCGGTCCGTCTTCCGTGGGTCATCCTTCTTTCAACCCTGATGCCCCTGTGGTACCGCATACGACTGTGACGTCACTCCTGGATCTCATGTCCTCAGAGCAGCTACGCCGACTTCCGAGCAGTGTCTACGACGGCTTGCCTTCGTACCTTGTGGAGGAGTATATTCGTCGGTCGAATCTAGGATTACCACCACCGGACAATCAACCTCCTCCTTCTTCTTAAAATTTTCTATTAAAAAAATTTGTGACAACTTTGGATTAATTGTGCTATAATCGGATTATAGCACCGGATATTATGTTACTCTTCAGGATTTTCTATTAATTTGGTTTGGTCTGTGATTCTTGGATAATTGGTGTGCATTAAATTCGTATGTGCATATTTGGTCTATGTGATTCTTGGATAATTGGTGTGCATTATATATTTGGTTTGTGTGATTGTTGGATAATTGGTGTGCATTATATATTGGTTTGGTTTATGCATATATTTGTGAACAGGGAAAGTGCTGTAATTTTTTTCCCAAAAAACTCAGTTAGCGACGGACTATTGATCGTTTCGCGACGGATATTTCCAGTTGCCGACGGATTTTTGACGGATATCCCGTCTCTATCTGAAGATTTTAAACTGTTTCCAGGTAGCGACGGATGATCGACGGAATATCCGTCGGCACGGTCCTGGTGGTATATACTTCGACGGACTAGCGACGGCCTATCCGTCACCACGGGGACGGATCATCAGCCACTAATCCGTCGCTCTCTCTAGCGACTGCTTAGCGACGGACAATCCGTCGACAAGGTTATGGAAATGCTTGACATTTCCAGAACCATGGCGACGGATAATCAGCCACTAATCAGTCGCTTTGTCGACGGGCTAGCGACGGATTAGTGACTACATTTCCGTCGCCATGGTGCTGGAAATGCCAAGCATTTCCAGAACCTGATCGACGGATATTCCGTCAGCAAACCGTCGCTCATCCGTCGTTTGTTACCGACGACTACCGACGGATTAGCGACGGAGCGATACGCTCTGATACGCTATTACGACGGGTTACCGACAGAATTTTACGTCGCTATTGTCTACACAGTTCAGTACTTAATACTTGAAATGGACGATAGTCCGTCGGAAATGCGTCGCTAAAGCTTCGTATTGTGAAGTCGAAAAGCCGTCGCTATTCCGTCGCTTCACGACTACGTAGCGACGGACCATTATTAGCGATGAGCTGATTGCCGACGGATTTTTTTTGGCCAAAACCCGTCAGTGATCGGTCGCTAATTATAATTACCGTCGGATTGGCGACTGATAGGGCCGTCGCTAAATCGATAAATTTTGGTAGTGGATGCAAACGAGTATTAGATGGGCAACTATAACTGAAATATGATATAAAATTGGCCTAGAATGGTCAAAACGAGTATTCGTGGGTGATTATAACCGAAATATGCTTTTGATAGGCTTAGAATGGTGAAAACGAGTATAGATAGGTGGTTCTAATCAAAATATGGTGTGAAGTGGGGGTAGATTGGTGGAAAGAGTGTAGATGCGTGATTATAACCGAAATATGGTAAAAAAAATTGCATAGATTTGTGGAAACGAGAAATAAAATTTGTAACCGAAAAGGGTATCAAATTCTCGTAGAACGGTGAAGATGATTATAAATGAGTCATTCTAATTGAAATATGGTATAAAATGCGCGTACAATAACGAAGAAGCGTATTTGATGGGTGATTATAATTGAATTATGGCATAGTGCGTGGAATGGTGAATACGAGTATGGATGGGTGATTCTAAGCAAACTATGGTGAAAATGGATGTAGAGTGGTGAAAACGAGTATAGATGGGTGGTTCTAATCAAAATATGGTATAAAATAGGCGTAGATTGGTGAAACCGAGTGTACATGCGTGATTCTAACCGAAATATTGTGAAAAAAGTGGCATAGATTAGCAAAAACGAGTATAGAAATATAATTTGTAACCAAAATAAGGTATAAAATGATCATATAATGGTGGAAACGAGCATCAATAAAAGATTCTAACTGAAATACGGGATAAAATGCGCGTAGAATGATAAAAATGTTTATTCGATGGGTAATTATAATTGAATTATGGCATAAAATAGTCGTGGAATGGTGAAACTAATATTTGTGGGAGATCCTAAACGACCTATAGTGAAAATGGACGTAGAATGGTAAAAACGAGTGTTCTATTAAAAATATGGTGTAGAACGGGCGTAGACTAGTGAAACCGAGTGTAGATGCGTGATTCTAACCGAAATTTGGTAAAAAATAAGTGGCGTAGATTTGTGGAAACAAGTATAGAAATGTAAATTAGAAATAAATGTGCGATTGTAGTTGAAATTTGGTATAAAATACGAGTACAATGATGAAAATGAGTATTACCGGCCAATTTGCATTCAATTATGGTACGAAGTAGGCGTGGAATGGTGAAAACGTGTTTGGTGGGTGATTGTAACTGATATATTGTAAAAATGGACGTAGAATGGTGAAAACGAGTATAGATGGGTGGTTCTATTCGAAATATGGTGTAGAATTGGGGTGGATTGGTATAATCGAATATAGATGAATGATTCTAGCCGAAATGTGCTTAAAAAGTGGCGTAGATTTGTGGAAACGAGTATAGAAATATAATTTGTAACCGAAAAAGGTATCAAATTTTTGAAGAACGGTGAAAACGAGTATAAATGAGTCATTCTAAATAAATATGGTATAAAATGCACGTATAATGACGAAGAAGAGTATTAGATGGGTGATTATAATTGAATTATGGTATAGTGCGTGGAATGGTGAATACGAGTATTGTTGGGTGATTCTAAGCAAACTATGGTGAAAATGGATGTAGAATGGTGATAACGAGTATAGATGGGTGGTTCTAATCAAAATATGGTATAAATTAGGCGTAGATTGGTGAAACCGAGTGTACATGCGTGATTCTAACGAAAATATTGTAAAAAAGTGGCATAGATTAGCGAAAATGTGTATAGAAATATAATTTGTAACCAAAGTAAGGTATAGAATGCTCGTATAATGGTGAAAACGAGCATCAATAAGGGATTCCAACTGAAATATGTGATAAAATGTGCGTAGAATGATAAAAATGTGTATTTGGTGAACAGATATATTGTAAACATGGACGTAGAATGGTGAAAACGAGTATAGATGGGTGGTTCTATTCAAAAAATGGTGGAGAACGAGCGTAGACTAGTGAAACCGAGTGTAGATGCGTGATTCTAACCGAAATTTGGTAAAAAAAAAGTGGCGTAGATTTGTGGAAACGAGTATAGAAATATAATTTAGAAATAAATGTGTGATTCTAGTTAAAATTTGGTATAAAATACGAGTACAATGATGAAAATGAGTATTTACGGCCAATTTGCATTCAATTATGGTACAAAGTAGGCGTGGAATGGTGAAAACGAGTTTGGTGGGTGATTGTAACTGATATATTATAAAAATGGACGTAGAATGGTGAAAAGGAGTATAGATGGGTGGTTCTATTTGTAATTTGGTATAGAATTGGGATAGATTGGTAAAATCGAATGTAGATGCGTGATTCTAACCGAAACGCGGTTAAAAAGTGGCGTATATTTGTGGAAACGAGTATTGAAATGTAATTTCAAATCGAAGTAAGGTTTAAATGCTCGTAGAATGGCAAAAACGAGTATAAATGTGTGGTTCTTGTTGAAATATGGTACCGAAGGAGCATACAAAGATGCAAACGAGTATTAGATGGGTAACTATAACTGAAATATGATATAAAATTGGCCTAGAATGGTCAAAACGAGTATTTGTGGGTGATTATAACCGAAATATGCTTTTGATAGGCTTAGAATGGTGAAAATGAGTATAGATAGGTGGTTCTAATCAAAATATGGTGTGAAGTGGGGGTAGATTGGGGAAAAGAGTGTAGATGCGTAATTATAACTGAAATATGGTAAAAAAAATTGCGTAGATTTGTGGAAACGAGAAATAAAATTTGTAACCGAAAAGGGTATCAAATTCTCGTAGAACGGTGAAAACGATTACAAATGAGTCATTCTAATTGAAATATGATATAAAATGCGCGTACAATGACGAAGAAGAGTATTTGATGGGGGATTATAATTGAATTATGGTATAGTGCGTGGAATGGTAAATACGAGTATGGATGGGTGATTCTAAGCAAACTATGGTGAAAATGGATGTAGAGTGGTGAAAACGAGTATAGATGGGTGGTTCTAATCAAATATGGTGTAAATAGGCGTAGATTGGTGAAACCGAGTGTACATGTGTGATTCTAACCGAAATATTGTGAAAAAGTGGCATAGATTAGCAAAAATGAGCATAGAAATATAATTTGTAACCAGAATAAGGTATAAAATGATCATATAACGGTGGAAACGAGCATCAATAAGGGATTCTAACTGAAATACGGGATAAAATGCGCGTAGAATGATAAAAATATTTATTCGATGGGTAATTATAATTGAATTATGGCATAAAATAGTCGTGGAATGGTGAAACTAATTTTTGTGGGAGATCCTAAACGACCCATAGTGAAAATGGACGTAGAATGGTGAAAACGAGTGTTCTATTAAAAATATGGTGTAGAACGGGCGTAGACTAGTGAAACCGAGTGTAGATGCGTGATTCTAACCAAAATTTGGTAAAAAATAGGTGGCATAGATTTGTGGAAACAAGTATAGAAATGTAAATTAGAAATAAATGTGCGATTGTAGTTGAAATTTGGTATAAAATGCGAGTACAATGATGAAAATGAGTATTACCGGCCAATTTGTATTCAATTATGGTACGAAGTAGGCGTGGAATGGTGAAAACGTGTTTGGTGGGTGATTGTAACTGATATATTGTAAAAATGGACGTAGAATGGTGAAAACGAGTATAGATAGGTGGTTCTATTCGAAATATAGTGTAGAATTGGGGTAGATTGGTATAATCGAATGTAGATGCATGATTCTAGCCGAAACGTGCTTAAAAAGTGGCGTAGATTTGTGGAAACGAGTATAGAAATATAATTAGTAACCGAAAAAGGTATCAAATTTTTGAAGAACGGTGAAAATGAGTATAAATAAGTCATTCTAAATGAAATATGGTATAAAATGCGCGTATAATGACGAAGAAGAGTATTAGATGGGTGATTATAATTGAATTATGGTATAGTGCGTGGAATGGTGGGTGATTCTAAGCAAACTATGGTAAAAATGGATGTAGAATGGTGATAACGAGTATAGATGGGTGGTTCTAATCAAAATATGGTGTAAATTAGGCGTAGATTGGTGAAACCGAATGTACATGCGTGATTCTAACGAAAATATTGTAAAAAAAGTGGCATAGATTAGCGAAAATGTGTATAGAAATATAATTTGTAACCAAAGTAAGGTATAGAATGCTCGTATAATGGTGAAAACGAGCATCAATAAGGGATTCTAACTGAAATATGTGATAAAATGTGCGTAGAATGATAAAAATGTGTATTCGGTGAACAGATATATTGTAAAAATGGACGTAGAATGGTGAAAACGAGTATAGATGGGTGATTCTATTCAAAAAATGGTGGAGAACGAGCGTAGACGAGTGAAACCGAGTGTAGATGCGTGATTCTAACCAAAATTTGGTAAAAAAAAAGTGGCGTAGATTTGTGGAAACGAGTATAGAAATGTTATTTAGAAATAAATGTGTGATTCTAGTTGAAATTTGGTATAAAATACGAGTACAATGATGAAAATGAGTATTTACGACCAATTTGAATTCAATTATGGTACAAAGTAGGAGTGGAATAGTGAAAACGAGTTTGGTGGGTGATTGTAACTGATATATTATAAAAATGGACGTAGAATGGTGAAAACGAGTATAGATGGGTGGTTCTATTTATAATTTGGTGTAGAATTGGGATAGATTGGTAAAATCGAATATAGATGCGTGATTCTAACCGAAACGCGGTTAAAAAGTGGCGTAGATTTGTGGAAACGAGTATAGAAATGTAATTTCAAATCGAAGTAAGGTTTAAAATGCTCGGAGAATGGCAAAAACGAGTATAAATGTGTGAGTCTTGTTGAAATATGGTACCGAAGGAGCATACAAAGATGCAAACGAGTATTAGATGGGTAACTATAACTGAAATCTGATATAAAATTGGCCTAGAATGGTCAAAACGAGTATTTATGGGTGATTATAACCGAAATATGCTTTTGATAGGCTTAGAATGGTGAAAACGAGTATAGATAGGTGGTTCTAATCAAAATATGGTGTGAAGTGGTGGTAGATTGGTGAAAAGAGTGTAGATGCATGATTAAAACCGAAATATAGTAAAAAAATTGCGTAGATTTGTGGAAGCGAGAAATAAAATTTGTAACCGAAAAGGGTATCAAATTCTCGTAGAACGTTGAAAACGATTATAAATGAGTCATTCTAATTGAAATATGGTATAAAATGTGCTTACAATGACGAAGAAGAGTATTTGATGGGTGATTATAATTGAATTATGGTATAGTGCGTGGCATGGTGAATACGAGTATGGATGGGTGATTCTAAGCAAACTATGGTGAAAATGGATGTAGAGTAGTGAAAACGAGTATAGATGGGTGGTTCTAATCAAAATATGGTGTAAAATAGGCATAGATTGGTGAAACCGAGTGTACATGCGTGATTCTAACCGAAATATTGTAAAAAAAGTGGCATAGATTAGCAAAAACGAGTATAGAAATATAATTTGTAACCAAAATAAGGTATAAAATAATCATATAATGGTGGAAACGAGCATCAATAAGGGATTCTAACTGAAATACGGGATAAAATGCGCGTAGAATGATAAAAATGTTTATTCGATGGGTAATTATAATTGAATTATGGCATGAAATAGTCGTAGAATGGTGAAACTAATTTTTGTGGGAGATCCTAAACGACCTATAGTGAAAATAGACGTAGAATGGTGAAACGAGTGTTCTATTAAAAATATGGTGGAGAACGGGCGTAGACTAGTGAAACCGAGTGTAGATGCGTGATTCTAACCGAAATTTGGTAAAAAACAAGTGGCGTAGATTTGTGGAAATAAGTATAGAAATGTAAATTGAAATGTAAATTAGAAATAAATGTGCGATTGTAGTTGAAATTTGGTATAAAATGCGAGTACAATGATGAAAATGAGTATTACCGGCCAATTTGCATTCAATTATGGTACGAAGTAGGCGTGGAATGGTGAAAACGAGTTTGGTGGGTGATTGTAACTGATATATTATAAAAATGGACGTAGAATGGTGAAAATGAGTATAGATGGGTGGTTCTATTCGAAATATGGTGTAGAATTGGGGTAGATTGGTATAATCGAATGTAGATGCATGATTCTAGCCGAAACGAGCTTAAAAAGTGGCGTAGAGTTGTGGAAACGAGTATAGAAATATAATTTGTAACCGAAAAAGGTATCAAATTTTTGAAGAACGGTGAAAACGAGTATAAATGAGTCATTCTAAATGAAATATGATATAAAATGCGCGTATAATGACGAAGAAGAGTATTAGATGGGTGATTATAATTGAATTATGGTATAGTGCGTGGAATGGTGAATACGAGTATTGTTGGGTGATTCTAAGCAAACTATGGTGAAAATGGATGTAGAATGGTGATAACGAGTATAGATTGGTGGTTCTAATCAAAATATGGTGTAAATTAGGCATAGATTGGTGAAACCGAGTGTACATGCGTGATTCTAACGAAAATATTGTAAAAAAGTGGCATAGATTAGCGAAAATGTGTATAGAAATATAATTTGTAACCAAAGTAAGGTATAGAATGCTCGTATAATGGTGAAAATGAGCATCAATAAGGGATTCCAACTGAAATATGTGATAAAATGTGCGTAGAATGATAAAATGTGTATTCGGTGAACAGATATATCGTAAAAATGGACGTAGAATGGTGAAAACGAGTATAGATGGGTGGTTCCACTCAAAATATGGTGGAGAACGAGCGTAGACTAGTGAAACCGAGTGTAGATGCGTGATTCTAACCGAAATTTGGTAAAAAAAAAAGTGGCGTAGATTTGTGGAAACGAGTATAGAAATGTATTTTGGAAATAAATGTGTGATTCTAGTTGAAATTTGGTATAAAATACGAGTACAATGATGAAAATAAGTATTTACGGCCAATTTGCATTCAATTATGGTACAAAGTAGGCGTGGAATGGTGAAAACGAGTTTGGTGGGTGATTGTAACTGATATATTATAAAAATGGACGTAGAATGGTGAAAACGAGTATAGATGGGTGGTTCTATTTATAATTTGGTGTAGAATTAGGATAGATTGGTAAAATCGAATGTAGATGCGTGATTCTAACCGAAACGCGGTTAAAAAGTGGCGTAGATTTGTGGAAACGAGTATAGAAATGTAATTTCAAATCGATGTAAGGTTTAAAATGCTTGTAGAATGGCAAAAACGAGTATAAATGTGTGGTTCTTGTTGAAATATGGTACCGAAGGAGCATACATAGATGCAACGAGTATTAGATGGGTAACTATAACTGAAATATGATATAAAATTGGCCTGGAATGGTCAAAACGAGTATTTGTGGGTGATTATAACCGAAATATGCTTTTGATAGGCTTAGAATGGTGAAAACGAGTATAGATAGGTGGTTTTAATCAAAATATGGTATGAAGTGGGGGTAGATTGGTGAAAAGAGTGTAGATGCGTGATTATAACCGAAATATGGTAAAAAAAATTGCGTAGATTTGTGGAAACGAGAAATAAAATTTGTAACCGAAACGGGTATCAAATTCTCGTAGAACGGTGAAAATGATTATAAATGAGTCATTCTAATTGAAATATGGTATAAAATGCGCGTACAATGACGAAGAAGAGTATTTGATGGGTGATTATAATTGAATTATGGTATAGTGCGTAGAATGGTGAATACGAGTATGGATGGATGATTCTAAGCAAACTATGATAAAAATGGATGTAGAGTGGTGAAAACGAGTATAGATGGGTGGTTCGAATCAAAATATGGTGTAAAATAGGCGTAGATTGGTAAAACCGAGTGTACATGCGTGATTCTAAACGAAATATTATGAAAAAAGTGGCATAGATTAGCAAAAACGAGTATAGAAATCTAATTTGTAACCAAAATAAGGTATAAAATGATCATATAATGGTGGAAACGAGCATCAATAAGGGATTCTAACTGAAATACGGGATAAAATGTGCGTAGAATGATAAAAATGTTTATTCGATGGGTAATTATAATTGAATTATGGCATGAAATAGTCATAGAATGGTGAAACTAATTTTTGTGGGAGATCCTAAACGACCTATAGTTGAAATAGACGTAGAATGGTGAAACGAGTGTTCTATTAAAAATATGGTGGAGAACGGGCATAGACTAGTGAAACCGAGTGTAGATGCGTGATTCTAACCAAAATTTGGTAAAAAAACAAGTGGCGTAGATTTGTGGAAACAAGTATAGAAATGTAAATTAGAAATAAATGTGCGATTGTAGTTGAAATTTGGTATAAAATGCGAGTACAATGATGAAAATGAGTATTACCGGCCAATTTGCATTCAATTATGGTACGAAGTAGGCGTGGAATGGTGAAAACGAGTTTGGTGGGTGATTGTAACTGATATATTATAAAAATAGACGTAGAATGGTGAAAACGAGTATAGATGGGTGGTTCTATTCGAAATATGGTGTAGAATTGGGGTAGATTGGTATAATCGAATGTAGATGCATGATTCTAGCCGAAACGAGCTTAAAAAGTGGCATATAGTTGTGGAAAAGAGTATAGAAATATAATTTGTAACCGAAAAAGGTATCAAAATTTGAAGAACGATGAAAACGGTATAAATGAGTCATTCTAAATGAAATGCGCGTATAATGACGAAGAAGAGTATTAGATGGGTGATTATAATTGAATTATGGTATAGTGCGTAGAATGGTGAATACGAGTATTGTTGGGTGATTCTAAGCAAACTTTGGTGAAAATGGATGTAGAATGGTGATAACGAGTATAGATGGGTGGTTCTAATCAAAATATGGTGTAAATTAGGCGTAGATTGGTGAAACCGAGTGTACATAAGTGATTCTAACGAAAATATTGTAAAAAAAAGTGGCATTTTAGCGAAAATGTGTATAGAAATATAATTTGTAATCAAAGTAAGGTATAGAATGCTTGTATAACGGTGAAAATGAGCATCAATAAGGGATTCCAACTGAAATATGTGATAAAATGTGCGTAGAATGATAAAAATGTGTATTAGGTGAACAGATATATTGTAAAAAATGGACGTAGAATGGTGAAAACGAGTATAGATGGGTGGTTTCATTCAAAATATGGTGGAGAATGAGCGTAGACTAGTGAAACCGAGTGTAGATGCGTGATTCTAACCGAAATTTGGTAAAAAAAAGTGGCATAGATTTGTGGAAACGAGTATAGAAATGTATTTTAGAAATAAATGTGTGATTCTAGTTGAAATTTGGTATAAAATATGAGTACAATGATGAAAATGAGTATTTACGGCCAGTTTGCATTCAATTATGGTACAAAGTAGGCGTGGAATGGTGAAAACGAGTTTGGTGGGTGATTGTAACTGATATATTATAAAAATGGACGTAGAATGGTGAAAACGAGTATAGATGGGCGGTTCTATTTGTAATTTGGTATAGAATTGGGATAGATTGGTAAAATCGAATGTAGATGCGTGATTCTAACCGAAACGCGGTTAAAAAGTGGCGTAGATTTGTGGAAACGAGTATAGAAATGTAATTTCAAATCGAAGTAAGGTTTGAAATGCTTGTAGAATGGCAAAAACGAGTATAAATGTGTGGTTCTTGTTAAAATATGGTACCGAAGGAGCATACAAAGATGCAAACGAGTATTAGATGGGTAACTATAACTGAAATATGATATAAAATTGGCCTGGAATGGTCAAAACGAGTATTTGTGGGTGATTATAACCGAAATATTCTTTTGATAGGCTTAGAATGGTGAAAACGAGTATAGATAGGTGGTTTTAATCAAAATATGGTGTGAAGTGGGGGTAGATTGGTGAAAAGAGTGTAGATGCGTGATTATAACCGAAATATGGTAAAAAAAAATTGCGTAGATTTGTGGAAATGAGAAATAAAATTTGTAACCGAAACGGGTATGAAATTCTCGTAGAACGGTGAAAATGATTATAAATGAGTCATTCTAATTGAAATATGGTATAAAATGCGCGTACAATGACGAAGAAGAGTATTTGATGGGTGATTATAATTGAATTATGGTATAGTGCGTAGAATGGTGAATACGAGTATGGACGGGTGATTCTAAGCAAACTATGGTAAAAATGGATGTAGAGTGGTGAAAACGAGTATAGATGGGTGGTTCGAATCAAAATATGGTGTAAAATAGACGTAGATTGGTAAAACCGAGTCTACATGCGTGATTCTAACCGAAATATTGTAAAAAAAGTGGCATAGATTAGCAAAAACGAGTATAGAAATATAATTTGTAACCAAAATAAGGTATAAAATGATCATATAATGGTGGAAACGAGCATCAATAAGGGATTCTAACTGAAATACGGGATTAAATGCGTGTAGAATGATAAAAATGTTTATTCGATTGGTAATTATAATTGAATTATGGCATGAAATAGTCGTGGAATGGTGAAACTAATTTTTGTGGGAGATCCTAAACGACCTATAGTGAAAATGGACGTAGAATGGTGAAAACGAGTATAGATTGGTGGTTCTATTCGAATATGGTGCAGAATTGGGGTAGATTGGTATAATCGAATGTAGATGCATGATTCTAGCCGAAACGTGCTTAAAATGTGGCGTAGATTTGTGGAAACGAGTATAGAAATATAATTTGTAACCGAAAAAGGTATCAAATTTTTGAAGAACGGTGAAAACGAGTATAAATGAGTCATTCTAAATGAAATATGGTATAAAATGCGCGTATAATGACGAAGAAGAGTATTAGATGGGTGATTATAATTGAATTATGGTATAGTGCGTGGAATGGTGAATACGAGTATTGTTGGGTGATTCTAAGCAAACTTTGGTGAAAATGGATACAGAATGGTGATAACGAGTATAGATGGGTGGTTCTAATCAAAATATGGTGTAAATTAGGCGTAGATTGGTGAAACCGAGTGTACATGCGTGATTCTAACGAAAATATTATAAAAAAAGTGGCATAGATTAGCGAAAATGTGTATAGAAATATAATTTGTAACCAAAGTAAGGTATAGAATGCTTGTATAACGGTGAAAATGAGCATCAATAAGGGATTCCAACTGAAATATGTGATAAAATGTGCGTAGAATGATAAAAATGTGTATTCGGTGAACAGATATATTGTAAAAATGGACGTAGAATGGTGAAAACGAGTATAGATGGGTGTTTCTATTCAAAATATAGTGGAGAACGAGCGTAGACTAGTGAAACCGAGTATGGATGCGTGATTCTAACCGAAATTTGGTAAAAAAATGTGGCGTAGATTTGCGAAAATGAGTATAGAAATGTAATTTAGAAATAAATGTGTGATTCTAGTTGAAATTTGGTATAAAATACGAGTACAATGATGAAAATGAGTATTTACGGCCAATTTGCATTCAATTATGGTACAAAGTAGGCGTAGAATGGTGAAAACGAGTTTGATGGGTGATTGTAACTGATATATTATAAAAATGGACGTAGAATGGTGAATACGAGTATAGATGGGTGGTTCTATTTGTAATTTGGTATAGAATTGGGATAGATTGGTAAAATCGAATGTAGATGCGTGATTCTAACCGAAACGCGGTTAAAAAGTGGCGTAGATTTGTGGAAACGAGTATAGAAATGTAATTTCAAATCGAAGTAAGGTTTAAAATGCTCGTAGAACGGTAGACTGGTTCCTTTTCGGCGCCCGCCCTTTATTTAGATGTTGGGGCAAGGCAAGCCCAAGGAAAGTATAGGTTGGCTCCCAGCTCCATCTCGGCTGGCATCCTGCTCTTGAGAGGGTTTGGTCCTTGAGCGAACTACTCATGTGCTGTGTTTCCCCAACCTAAGGGCATTTGGTGAGGAGGTCCGGTGGTTGATAATCCACTAATCGGAGGCGACTGGACTGGAGTGTTTTCATCAAATGATGCATTTGGGCTGAGCCATTCCCATCCCAAGTGGTGGCCCGATTCGGCCTGGCCTGGTCGGGAAGAGATTCTAAATAGAGAATATGCGCACCGAGAATAGATATCTATGTTAGCTAGCGGAGGCGGGTATAAATGTGTAGTTCTTGTTGAAATATGGTACCGAAGGAGCATACAAAGATGCAAACGAGTATTAGATGGGTAACTATAACTGAAATATGATTTAAAATTGGTCTAGAATGGTCAAAACGAGTATTTGTGGGTGATTATAACCGAAATATGCTTTTGATAGGCTTAGAATGGTGAAAATGAGTATAGATAGGTGGTTCTAATCAAAATATGGTGTGAAGTGGGGGTAGATTGGTGAAAAGAGTGTAGATGCGTGATTATAATCGAAATATGGCAAAAAAATTGCATAGATTTGTGGAAACGAGAAATAAAATTTGTAACCGAAAAGGCTATCAAATTCTCGTAGAACGGTGAAAACGATTATAAATGAGTCATTCTAATTGAAATATGGTACAAAATGCGCGTACAATGACGAAGAAGAGTATTTGATGGGTGATTATATTTGAATTATGGTATAGTGCGTGGAATGGTGAATACGAGTATGGATGGGTAATTCTAAGCAAACTATGGTGAAAATGGATGTAGAGTGGTGAAAACGAGTATAAATGGGTGGTTCTAATCAAAATATGGTGTAAAATAGGCGTAGATTGGTGAAACCGAGTGTACATGCGTGATTCTAACAGAAATATTGTGAAAAAAGTGGCATAGATTAGCAAAAACGAGTATAGAAATATAATTTGTAACCAAAATAAGGTATAAAATGATCATATAATGGTGGAAACGAGCATCAATAAGGGATTTTAACTGAAATACGGGATAAAATGTGCGTAGAATGATAAAAATATTTATTCGATGGGTAATTATAATTGAATTATGGCATGAAATGGTCGTGGAATGGTAAAACTAATTTTTGTGGGAGATCCTAAACGACCTATAGTGAAAATGGACGTAGAATGGTGAAAACGAGTGTTCTATTAAAAATATGGTGTAGAACGGGCGTACACTAGTGAAACCGAGTGTAGATGCGTGATTCTAACCGAAATTTGGTAAAAAACAAGTGGCATAGTTGTGGAAATAATTATAGAAATGTAAATTAGAAATAAATGTGTGATTGTAGTTGAAATGATAAAAATGTTTATTCGATGGGTAATTATAATTGAATTATGGCATGAAATAGTCGTGGAATGGTGAAACTAATTTTTGTGGGAGATCCTAAACGACCTATTGTAAAAATGGACGTAGAATGGTGAAAACGAGTATAGATGGGTGGTTCTATTCGAAATATGGTGTAGAATTGGGGTAGATTGGTATAATCGCATGTAGATGCATGATTCTAGCCGAAACGTGCTTAAAAAGTGGTGTAGATTTGTGGAAATGAGTATAGAAATATAATTTGTAACCGAAAAATGTATCAAATTTTTTAAGAACGGTAAAACAAGTATAAATGAGTCATTCTAAATGAAATATGGTATAAAATGCGCGTAAAATGACGAAGAAGAGTATTAGATGGGTGATTATAATTGAATTATGGTATAGTGCGTGGAATGGTGAATACGAGCATTGTTGGGTGATTCTAAGCAAACTATGGTGAAAATGGATGTAGAATGGTGATAACGAGTATAGATGGGTGGTTCTAATCAAAATATGGCATAAATTAGGTGTAGATTGGTGAAACCGAGTGTACATGTGTGATTCTAACGAAAATATTGTAAAAAAAATTGGCATAGATTAGCGAAAATGTGTATAGAAATATAATTTGTTACCAAAGTAAGGTATAGAATGCTCGTATAATGGTGAAAATGAGCATCAATAAGGGATTCCAACTGAAATATGTGATAAAATGTGCGTAGAATGATAAAAATGTGTATTCGGTGAACAGATATATTGTAAAAATGGACGTAGAATGGTGAAAACGAGTATAGATGGGTGGTTCTACTCAAAATATGGTGGAGAACGAGCGTAGACTAGTGAAACCGAGTGTAGATGCGTGATTCTAACCGAAATTTGGTAAAAAAAAAGTGGCGTAGATTTGTGGACACGAGTATAGAAATGTAATTTAGAAATAAATGTGTGATTCTAGTTGAAATTTGTTATAAAATACGAGTACAATGATGAAAATGAGTATTTACGGCCAATTTGCATTCAATTATGGTGCAAAGTAGGCGTGGAATGGTGAAAACGAGTTTGGTGGGTGATTGTAACTGATATATTGTAAAAATGGACGTAGAATGGTGAAAACGTGTATAGATGGGTGGTTCTATTCGAAATATGGTGTAGAATTGGGGTAGATTGGTATAATCGAATGTAGATGCATGATTCTAGCCGAAACGTGCTTAAAAAGTGGCGTAGATTTGTGGAAACGTGTATAGAAATATAATTTGTAACCGAAAAAGGTATCAAATTTTTGAAGAACGGTGAAAACGAGTATAAATGAGTCATTCTAAATGAAATATGGTATAAAATACGCGTATAATGACGAAGAAGAGTATTAGATGGGTGATTATAATTGAATTATGGTATAGTGCGTGGAATGGTGAATACGAGTATTGTTGGGTGATTCTAAGCAAACTATGGTGAAAATGGATGTAGAATGGTGATAACGAGTATAGATGGGTGGTTCTAATCAAAATATGGTGTAAATTAGACGTAGATTGGTGAAACCGAGTGTACATGCGTGATTCTAACGAAAATTTTGTAAAAAAAGTGGCATAGATTAGCGAAAATGTGTATAGAAATATAATTTGTAACCAAAGTAAGGTATAGAATGCTCGTATAATGGTGAAAATGAGCATCAATAAGGGATTCCAACTGAAATATGTGATAAAATGTGCGTAGAATGATAAAAATGTGTATTCGATGAACAGATATATTGTAAAAATGGACGTAGAATGGTGAAAACGAGTATAGATGGGTGGTTCTATTCAAAATATGGTGGAGAACGAGCGTAGACTAGTGAAACCGAGTGTAGATGCGTGATTCTAACCGAAATTTGGTAAAAAAAAAAGTGGCGTAGATTGGTGGAAACGAGTATAGAAATGTAATTTAGAAATAAATGTGTGATTCTAGTTGAAATTTGGTATAAAATATGAGTACAATGATGAAAATGAGTATTTACGGCCAATTTGCATTCAATTATGATACAAAGTAGGCGTGGAATGGTGAAAACGAGTTTGGTGGGTGATTGTAACTGATATATTGTAAAAATGGATGTAGAATGGTGAAAACGAGTATAGATGGGTGGTTCTGTTCGAAATATGGTGTAGAATTGGGATAGATTGGTATAATCGAATGTAGATGCATGATTCTAGCCGAAACGTGCTTAAAAAGTGGCATAGATTTGTGGAAACGTGTATAGAAATATAATTTGTAACCGAAAAAAGGTATCAAATTTTTGAAGAACGGTGAAAACGAGTATAAATGAGTCATTCTAAATAAAATATGGTATAAAATGCGCGTATAATGACGAAGAAGAGTATTAGATGGGTGATTATAATTGAATTATGGTATAGTGCGTGGAATGGTGAATACGAGTATTGTTGGGTGATTCTAAGCAAACTATGGTGAAAATGGATGTAGAATGGTGATAACGAGTAATGATGGGTGGTTCTAATCAAAATATGGTGTAAATTAGACGTAGATTGGTGAAACCGAGTGTACATGCGTGATTCTAACGAAAATTTTGTAAAAAAAGTGGCATAGATTAGCGAAAATGTGTATAGAAATATAATTTGTAACCAATGTAAGGTAT
Source organism: Iris pallida (assembly GCA_029216955.1). NCBI lineage: Eukaryota > Viridiplantae > Streptophyta > Magnoliopsida > Asparagales > Iridaceae > Iris > Iris pallida. Next base: position 113,939 of record JANAVB010021731.1, on the reverse strand, counting down.
AGAATGCTCGTATAATGGTGAAAATGAGCATCAATAAGGGATTCCAACTGAAATATGTGATAAAATGTGCGTAGAATGATAAAAATGTGTATTCGGTGAACAGATATATTGTAAAAATGGACGTAGAATGGTGAAAACGAGTATAGATGGGTGGTTCTATTCAAAATATGGTGGAGAACGAGCGTAGACTAGTGAAACTGAGTGTAGATGCGTGATTCTAACCGAAATTTGGTAAAAAAAAGTGGCGTAGATTTGTGGAAACGAGTATAGAAATGTAATTTAGAAATAAATGTGTGATTCTAGTTGAAAATTGGTATAAAATACGAGTACAATGATGAAAATGAGTATTTACGGCCAATTTGCATTCAATTATGATACAAAGTAGGCGTGGAATGGTGAAAACGAGTTTGGTGGGTGATTGTAACTGATATATTGTAAAAATGGACGTAGAATGGTGAAAACGAGTATAGATGGGTGGTTCTATTTGTAATTTGGTGTAGAATTGGGAGAGATTGGTAAAATCGAATGTAGATGCGTGATTCTAACCGAAATGCGGTTAAAAAGTGGCGTAGATTTGTGGAAACAAGTATAGAAATGTAATTTCAAATCGAAGGTTTAAAATGGTCGTAGAATGGCAAAAACGAGTATAAATGTGTGGTTCTTGTTGAAATATGGTACCGAAGGAGCATACAAAGATGCAAACGAGTATTAGATGGGTAACTATAACTGAAATATGATATTAAATTGGCCTAGAATGGTCAAAACGAGTATTTGTGGGTGATTATAACCGAAATATGCTTTTGATAGGCTTAGAATGGTGAAAACGAGTATAGATTGGTGGTTCTAATCAAAATATGGTGTGAAGTGGGGGTAGATTAGTGAAAAGAGTGTAGATGCGTGATTATAACCGAAATATGGTAAAAAAATTACGTAGATTTGTGGAAACGAGAAATAAAATTTGTAACCGAAAAGGGTATCAAATTCTCGTAGAACGGTGAAAACAATTATAAATGAGTCATTCTAATTGAAATATGGTATAAAATGCACGTACAATGACGAAGAAGAGTATTTGATGGGTGATTATAATTGAATTATGGTATAGTGCGTGGAATGGTGAATACGAGTATGGCTGGGTAATTCTAAGCAAACTATGGTGAAAATGGATGTAGAGTGGTGAAAACGAGTATAGATGGGTGGTTCTAATTAAAATATGGTGTAAAATAGGCGTAGATTGGTGAAACCGAGTGTACATGCGTGATTCTAACCGAAATATTGTGAAAACATTGTCATAGATTAGCAAAAACGAGTATAGAAATATAATTTGTAACCAAAATAAGGTATAAAATGATCATATAATGGTGGAAACGAGCATCAATAAGGGATTCTAACTGAAAAACGGGATCAAATGCGCGTAGAATGATAAAAATATTTATTCGATGGGTAATTATAATTGAATTATGGCATGAAATGGTCGTGGAATGGTGAAACTAATTTTTGTGGGAGATCCTAAACGACCTATAGTGAAAATGGACGTAGAATGGTGAAAACGAGTATTCTATTAAAAATATGGTGTAGAACAGGCGTAGACTAGTGAAACCGAGTGTAGATGCGTGATTCTAACCGAAATTTGGTAAAAAACAAGTGGCGTAGATTTGTGGAAACAAGTATAAAAATGTAAATTAGAAATAAATGTGCGATTGTAGTTGAAATTTGGTATAAAATGCGAGTACAATGATGAAAATGAGTATTACCGGCCAATTTGCATTCAATTATGGTACGAAGTAGGCGTGGAATGGTGAAAACGAGTTTGGTGGGTGATTGTAACTAATATATTGTAAAAATGGACGTAGAATAGTGAAAACGAGTATAGATGGGTGGTTCTATTCGAAATATGGTGTAGAATTGGGATAGATTGGTATAATCGAATGTAGATGCATGATTCTAGCCGAAACATGCTTAAAAAGTGGTTTAAATTTGTGGAAATGAGTGTAGAAATATAATTTGTAACCGAAAAAGGTATCAATTTTTTAAAAAACGGTGAAAACGAGTATAAATGAGTCATTCTAAATGAAATATGGTATAAAATATGCGTATAATGACGAAGAAGAGTATTAGATGGGTGATTATAATTGAATTATGGTATAGTGCGTGGAATGGTGAATACGAGTATTGTTGGGTGATTCTAAGCAAACTTTGGTGAAAATGGATGCAGAATGGTGATAACGAGTATAGATGGGTGGTTCTAATCAAAATATGGTGTAAATTAGGCGTAGATTGGTGAAACCGAGTGTACATGCGTGATTCTAACGAAAATATTATAAAAAAAGTGGCATAGATTAGCGAAAATGTGTATAGAAATATAATTTGTAACCAAAGTAAGGTATAGAATGCTTGTATAACGGTGAAAATGAGCATCAATAAGGGATTCCAACTGAAATATGTGATAAAATGTGCGTAGAATGATAAAAATGTGTATTCGGTGAACAAATATATTGTAAAAATGGACGTAGAATGGTGAAAACGAGTATAGATGGGTGTTTCTATTCAAAATATAGTGGAGAACGAACGTAGACTAGTGAAACCGAGTATGGATGCGTGATTCTAACCGAAATTTGGTAAAAAAAATGTGGCGTAGATTTGCGAAAATGAGTATAGAAATGTAATTTAGAAATAAATGTGTGATTCTAGTTGAAATTTGGTATAAAATACGAGTACAATGATGAAAATGAGTATTTACGGCCAATTTGCATTCAATTATGGTACAAAGTAGGCGTAGAATGGTGAAAACGAGTTTGATGGGTGATTGTAACTGATATATTATAAAAATGGACGTAGAATGGTGAAAACGAGTATAGATGGGTGGTTCTATTTGTAATTTGGTATAGAATTGGGATAGATTGGTAAAATCGAATGTAGATGCGTGATTCTAACCGAAACGCGGTTAAAAAGTGGCGTAGATTTGTGGAAACGAGTATAGAAATGTAATTTCAAATCGAAGTAAGGTTTAAAATGCTCGTAGAATAGCAAAAACGAGTATAAATGTGTGGTTCTTGTTGAAATATGGTACCGAAGGAGCATACAAAGATGCAAACGAGTATTAGATGTGTAACTATAACTGAAATATGATATAAAATTGGCCTAGAAGGGTCAAAACGAGTATTTGTGGGTGATTATAACCGAAATATGCTTTTGATAGGCTTAGAATGGTGAAAACGAGTATAGATAGGTGGTTCTAATTGATGAAGATAGGGATTCCTATGACCCTTCCTTTGGTGTGCGTATTGATCGATAGAAAGTTAAACATATCTAATACGTGTTCTAACCCTTCATAGGCGGAAACTAGGGTTCACGAATTATACCTGCGGCGGAAAGGAGACAAGTAATTCCTGGCAATCTCGAGCGGACGACCCCAAGATCTTCTGCACGTATTCCTTCCTCGAGTTGGACGTCGTGTGGGCGACGATCTCCCAACATTTTCTTCTCCTTGGCAGTCCTCTCTTTCTCTCCTTACGTGAATCATGAATTTAGAAAAAATTTCAGATTTCTTATCAGTAATCTGGCGGCCAGAGAATAGAGGATATATATAGGCTACGACAGGGACCATGAGGAGAAATTAGGGTTAGGCCTCCTAACGGATCTGGATATCCCGTGTTCAGCCCGAACACACAATCCAGGCCCATTAACAATAGCTCGGTCCACTAATGAGCTATTGTTGCACTACCTTCCAAATCCCAAATTATGTTTGTGGGCTCCTTTTATTATATGCTCGTTTGGCTCCCCATGTTAAGATATCGTATGTCCGTCGATCAAATTAAGTTACTGATAACTATATTGATTCGACATCTTTTATCCTTAAGTAGTACCGCTCAACTTTATTTGTCATGTCGGATATAATCCACCTGCAGGGTTTACATGACAATCCTTATGAGCTCCTTAAGAGGACATCATCAACCCGATGTATCGGGACATGGATTCCATTTATAATCAACAGCCCATCATACATACAATGTTATTATCCAATTCATAGAGGTTGTTGATCCATAATGAATCTCACTCTTTTATGAGTCAAAGTAATGCACACTGCATATACATGTCCGTTATTATATCCGGATTAAGAGCACAAGCATCCATAATAACAGAGGTGTTTGTTCTCTTATGTAGTCAGTACAAAGAGAACAACCTCAAGTGGTCCTGTTCAATACACACAAAGTGTACTAGTGTAAACCTATAGTCAAGATAGACTAATACCAGATTACACTACAACCTTTCCAATAGATTGTCCAAGTCCATCTAGGTTGTGAACTATTTATATACTCCATAGGAAACTGATAATATGATCTTCTGTGTGACACCACACACCATATTATCTACAATATAGAATATCAGACATTTGTATTAACACTTGCAACAAATATAATATGCAAACATTTGCCCATATAATTCTCATTCAAAATTTAAGGAAATAAGGTTACTACAAAAGTGATGCTTTTGGTATATAACCCTAACACTAATCAAAATATGGTGTGAAGTGGGGGTAGATTGGTGAAAAGAGTATAGATGCGTGATTATAACCGAAATATGGTAAAAAAAATTGCGTAGATTTATGGAAACGAGAAATAAAATTTGTAACCAAAAAGGGTATCAAATTCTCGTAGAACGGTGAAAACGATTATAAATGAGTCATTCTAATTGAAATATGGTATAAAATACGCGTACAATGACGAAGAAGAGTATTTGATGGGTGATTATAATTGAATTATGGTATAGTGCGTGGAATGGTGAATACGAGTATGGATGGGTGATTCTAAGCAAACTATGGTGAAAATGGATGTAGAGTGGTGAAAACGAATATAGATGGGTGGTTCTAATCAAAGTATGGTGTAAAATAGGCGTAGATTGGTGAAATCGAGTGTACATGCGTGATTCTAACCGAAATATTGTGAAAAAAGTGGCATAGATTAGCAAAAACGAGTATAGAAATATAATTTGTAACCAAAATAAGGTATAAAATGATCATATAATGGTGGAAACGAGCATCAATAAGGGATTCTAACTGAAATACGGGATAAAATGCGCGTAGAATGATAAAAATGTTTATTCGATGGGTAATTATAATTGAATTATGGCATGAAATAGTCGTGGAATGGTGAAACTAATTTTTATGGGAGATCCTAAATGACCTATAGTGAAAATGGACGTAGAATGGTGAAAACGACTGTTCTTTTAAAAATATGGTGTAGAACGGGCGTAGACTAGTGAAACCGAGTGTAGATGCGTGATTCTAACCAAAATTTCGTAAAAAACAAGTGGCGTAGATTTGTGGAGACAAGTATAGAAATGTAAATTAGAAATAAATGTGCGATTGTAGTTAAAATTTGGTATAAAATGCGAGTACAATGATGAAAATGAGTATTACCGGCCAATTTGCAATCAATTATTGTACGAAGTAGGCGTGGAATGGTGAAAACGAGTTTGGTGGGTGATTGTAACTGATATATTGTAAAAATGGACATAGAATGGTGAAAACGAGTATAGATGGGTGGTTCTATTCGAAATATGGTGTAGAATTGGGGTAGATGGGTATAATCGAATGTAGATGCATGATTCTAGCCGAAACGTGCTTAAAAAGTGGCGTAGATTTAAGGAAACGAGTATAGAAATATAATTTGTAACCGAAAAAGGTATCAAATTTTTGAAGAACGGTGAAAACGAGTATAAATGAGTCATTCTAAATGAAATATGGTATAAAATGCGCGTATAATGACGAAGAAGAGTATTAGATGGGTGATTATAATTGACTTATGGTATAGTGCGTGGAATGGTGAATACGAGTATTGTTGGGTGATTCTAAGCAAACTATGGTGAAAATGGATGTAGAATGGTGATAACGAGTATAGATGGGTGGTTATAATCAAAATATGGTGTAAATTAGGCGTAGATTGGTGAAACAGAGTGTACATGCGTGATTCTAACGACAATATTGTAAAAAAAAGTGGCATAGATTAGCGAAAATGTGTATAGAAATATAATTTGTAACCAAAGTAAGGTATAGAATGCTCGTATAATGGTGAAAATGAGCATCAATAAGGGATTCCAACTAAAATATGTGATAAAATGTGCGTAGAATGATAAAAATGTGTATTCAGTGAACAGATATATTGTAAAAATGGACGTAGAATGGTAAAAACGAGTATAGATGGGTGGTTCTATTCAAAATATGGTGGAGAACAAGCGTAGACTAGTGAAACCGAGTGTAGATGCGTGATTCTAACCGAAATTTGGTAAATAAAAAGTGGCATAGATTTGTGGAAACGAGTATAGAAATGTAATTTAGAAATAAATGTGTGATTCTAGTTAAAATTTGGTATAAAATACGAGTACAATGATGAAAATGAGTATTTACGTCCAATTTGCATTCAATTATGGTACAAAGTAGGCGTTGAATGGTGAAAACGAGTTTGGTGGGTGATTGTAACTGATATATTATAAAAATGGACGTAGAATGGTGAAAACGAGTATAGATGGGTGGTTCTATTTGTAATTTGGTGTAGAATTGGGATAGATTGGTAAAATCGAATATAGATGCGTGATTCTAACCGAAACGCGGTTAAAAAGTGGCGTAGATTTGTGGAAACGAGTATAGAAATGTAATTTCAAATCGAAGTAAGGTTTAAAATGCTCGTAGAATGGCAAAAACGAGTATAAATGTGTGGTTCTTGTTGAAATATGGTACCGAAGGAGCATACGAGTATTAGTTGGGTAACTATAACTGAAATATGATATAAAATTGGCCTAGATTGGTCAAAACGAGTATTTGTGGGTGATTATAACCGAAATATGCTTTTGATAGGCTTAGAATGGTGAAAACGAGTATAGATAGGTGGTTCTAATCAAAATATGGTGTGAAGTGGGGGTAGATTGGTGAAAAGAGTGTAGATGTGTGATTATAACCGAAATATGGTAAAAATAATTGTGTAGATTTGTGGAAACGAGAAATAAAATTTGTAACCGAAAAGGGTGTCAAATTCTCGTAGAACGGTGAAAACGATTATAAATGAGTCATTCTAATTGAAATATGTTATAAAATGCGCATACATTGACGAAGAAGAGTATTTGATGGGTGATTATAATTGAATTATGGTATAGTGCGTGGAATGGTGAATACGAGTATGGATGGGTGATTCTAAGCAAACTATGGTGAAAATGGATGTAGAGTGGTGAAAACGAGTATAGATGGGTGGTTCTAATCAAAATATGGTGTAAGATAGGCGTAGATTGGTGAAACCGAGTGTACATGCGTGATTCTAACCGAAATATTGTGAAAAAAGTGGCATAGATTAGCAAAAACGAGTATAGAAATATATAACCAAAATAAGGTATAAAATGATCATATAATGGTGGAAACGAGCATCAATAAGGGATTCTAACTGAAATACGGGATAAAATGCGCGTAGAATGATAAAAATGTTTATTCGATGGGTAATTATAATTGAATTATGGCATGAAATAGTCGTGGAATGGTGAAACTAATTTTTGTGGGAGATCCTAAACGACCTATAGTGAAAATGGACGTAGAATTGTGAAAACGAGTGTTCTATTAAAAATATGGTGTAGAACGGGCGTAGACTAGTGAAACCGAGTGTAGATGCGTGATTCTAACCGAAATTTGGTAAAAAACAAGTGGCGTAGATTTGTGGAAACAAGTATAGAAATGTAAATTAGAAATAAATGTGCGATTGTAGTTAAAATTTGGTATAAAATGTGAGTACAATGATGAAAATGAGTATTATCGGCCAATTTGTATTTAATTATGGTACGAAGTAGGCATGGAATGGTGAAAACGAGTTTGGTGGGTGATTGTAACTGATATATTGTAAAAATGGACGTAGAATGGTAAAAACGAGTATAGATGGGTGGTTCTATTCGAAGTGGAATGGTGAATATGAGTATTGATGAGTGATTCTAAGCAAAATATGGTGAAATGGATGACGAGAACAACACATTTATACTTGTTTTCACTATTCTACGAGTATTTTAAACATTACCTTGAGTTGAAATTACATTTATATACTCGTTTCCACAAATCTATGCCACTTTTTAACCACGTTTCGGTTAGAATCACGCATCGACACTCGATTTCACCAATCTACCCCAATTCTATGCCATATTTCGAATAGAACCACCCATCTATTTTTACCATACTATGTCCATTTTTACAATATATCAGTTACACTGACCCACCAAATTCGTTTTCACCATTCCACGCCTACTTTGTACCATAATTCAATGCAAATTGTCCGTTAATACTCATTTTCATCATTGTGCTCACATTTTATACCAAATATCAACTAGAATCACACATGTATTTCTAGATTACAATTCTATACTCGTTTTCACAAATCTACGCCACTTTTTTCTACCACATTTTGGGTAGAATCAAGCATCTACACTCGTCTATGCCCGTTCAACACCATATTTTGAATAGAACAACCTATCTATACTCGTTTTCACCATTCTACGTCCATTTTCACTATAGGTCGTTTAGAATCACCCACAAAAACTCGTTTCACCATTCCATGCCTATTTTATGCCATAATTCAATTATAATTACCCACAGAATACACATTTTTATCATTCTATGCGCATTTTATCCCATAAATCAATTATACCTTATTTTGGTTACAAATCATATTTCTAATCTCGTTTTCGCTAATCTATGCCACTTTTGTTTTACCATATTTCGGTTAGAATCACGCATGTACACTCGGTTTCACCAATCTACACCAAATTCACATCATATTCTGATTAGAACCACCCATCTATACTCGTTTTCACCATTCTACTTCCATTTTGACCATATTTTGCTTAGAATCACCCATCAATACTCGTATTCACCATTCCACGCACTATACCATAATTCAATTTTAATCACCCATCTAATACTCTTCTTCATCATTGTACACGCATTTTATACCATATTTTAATTAGAATGACTCATTTATACTCGTTTTCACCGTTCTACGACAATTTGATACCTTATTTCGGTTACAAATTATATTTCTATACTCGTTTCCATAAATCTACTCAATTTTTTTTACAATATTTCGGTTATAATCATGCATCTATACTCTTTTTCACCAATCTACCCCTACTTTACACCATATTTCGATTAGAACCACCTATCTATATTCGTTTTCACCATTCTTAGTCAACCAAAAGCATATTTCGGTTATAATCACCCACAAATACCCGTTTCCACCATTCTAGGCCTATTTTATATCATATTTCAGTTACAGTTACCCATCTAATATTCGTTTGCATCTTTGTCTGCTCGTTCGGTACCATATATCAACAAGAACCACACATTTATACTTGTTTTCACCATTCTACGAGCATTTTAAACATTACCTCGAGTTAAAATTACATTTATATACTCATTTCCACAAATCTATGCCACTTTTTAACCACGTTTCGGTTAGAATCACGCATCGACACCCGATTTCACCAATCTACCCCAATTCTATGCCATATTTCGAATAGAACCACCCATTTATACTAGTTTTCACCATACTATGTCCATTTTTACAATATATCAGTTATACTGACCCACCAAATTCGTTTTCACCATTCCACGGCTACTTTGTACCATAATTCAATGCAAATTGCCCGTTAATACTCATTTTCATCATTGTACTCGTATTTTATACCAAATATCAACTAGAATCACACATTTATTTCTAGATTACATTTCTATACTCGTTTTCACAAATCTACGCCACTTTTTTTTATACCACATTTCGGGTAGAATCATGCATCTATACTCGTCTATGCCCGTTCAATACCATATTTTGAATAGAACAACATATCTATACTCGTTTTCACCACTCTACGTCCATTTTCACTATAGGTCGTTTATAATCACCCACAAAAACTCGTTTCACCATTCCACGCCTATTTTATGCCATAATTCAATTATAATTACCCACAGAATACACATTTTTATCATTCTATGCGTATTTTATCCCATAATTAAATTACACCTTATTTTGGTTACAAATCATATTTCTATACTCGTTTCGCTAATCTATGCCACTTTTTTTTTACCATATTTCGGTTAGAATCACGCATGTACACTCGGTTTCACCAATCTACGCCTAATTCACACCATATTCTGATTAGAACCACCCATCTATACTCGTTTTCACCATTCTACATCCATTTTCACCATATTTTGATTAGAATCACCCATCAATACTCGTATTCACCATTCCACGCACTATACCACAATTCAATTTTAATCACCCATCTAATACTCTTCTTCATCATTGTACGCGCATTTTATACCATATTTCAATTAGAATGACTCATTTATACTCGTTTTTACCGTTCTACGATAATTTGATACCTTATTTTGGTTACAAATTATATTTCTATACTCGTTTCCATAAATCTACTCAATTTTTTTTATAATATTTCGGTTATAATCATACATCTACACTCTTTTTCACCAATCTACCCCAACTTTACACCATATTTCGATTAGAACCACCTATCTATACTTGTTTTCACCATTCTTAGCCAACCAAAAGCATATTTCGGTTATAATCACCCACAAATACTCGTTTCTACCATTCTTGGCCTATTTTATATCATATTTTAGTTATAGTTACCCATCTAATATTCGTTTACATCTTTGTCTGCTCATTCGGTACCATATTTCAATAAGAACCACACATTTATACTTGTTTTCACCATTCTACGAGCATTTTAAACATTACCTCGAGTTGAAATTACATTTATGTACTCATTTCCACAAATCTATGCCACTTTTTAACCACGTTTCGGTTAGAATCACGCATTGACACTCGATTTCACCAATCTACCCCAATTCTATGCCATATTTCGAATAGAACCACTCATCTATACTCGTTTTCACCATACTATGTCCATTTTTACAATATATCAGTTACACTGACCCACCAAATTCGTTTTTACCATTCCACGCCTACTTTGTACCATAATTCAATGGAAATTGCCCGTTAATACTCATTTTCATCATTGTACTCGCATTTTATACCAAATATCAACTAGAATCACACATTTATTTCTAGATTACATTTCTATACTCGTTTTCACAAATCTATGCCACTTTTTTTTATACCACATTTCAGATAGAATCATGCATCTATACTCGTCTATGCCCGTTCAACACCATATTTTGAATAGAACAACATATCTATACTCGTTTTCACCACTCTACGTCCATTTTCACTATAGGTCGTTTAGAATCACCCACAAAAACTCGTTTCACCATTCCACGCCTATTTTATGCCATAATTCAATTATAATTACCCACAGAATACACATTTTTACCATTCTATGCACATTTTATCCCATAATTAAATTACACCTTATTTTGGTTACAAATCATATTTCTATACTCGTTTCGCTAATCTATGCCACTTTTTTTTATCATATTTCGGTTAGAATCACGCATGTACACTCGGTTTCACCAATCTACGCGTAATTCACACCATATTCTGATTTGTAATGCCTGTGGTTCGTATTGCGTATCTTGGTATGCGTATACGTAATTTGACTCGTATTGCATGTCTCCCTGCTTGAATTATTCTAGCATTTCATTGATTTGGTTTATTCTTGGGTTGGTTCGGCTTGGCTTAGTTTGCTTTGGTTCATCATGAACCAAAGGTGAACCCTCCTACCTACCACCACCCTCCTTATTTATAACCTCCTTCCTTTTCTCTCTCATCATTATTTCCTTCCTACTTCATTTACTCTCCACCATTACTTCTTCAACCACCAGGAGGGAGAGAGAGAGAGAGAGAGCTTAGGCAAGTGCAACTTGCTTCATGATGGATCTCATATTTTATTGTTCCATTCTCTTTCTTACTTGATGCTAAGCCTCTTTAGAACTTGGCATTTTGGATTTGATGGATGGATTCTTGTAGATCTAAGTTGTAACTTTCGGTTTTTTCTTGGTTTTGATCTCTAAAACTTACTTATTTTCAAAAACTAATGGTTCTATGTTGTAGAGAATTCAATTTCATGCAGTTTTGGCTTTTGTTTCGCTTGATTTCGACTTCGGATGAGTAAGTTAGGGCCATTACAAGTTTTCAAAACTTTCATGGCTGAACTTGCTGTCTGGGGACGATGACCCCCATGCGCCCGGGAGGCCATGCGCCGGGAGGCCATGCGCCGTAAAGTCCTGGCAACGCATCCCTTAACTCCGAGCGTGTCATACGCGTAGGTTCCCTACGCGCATGTACTGAAGACGCAACGTGAGTTTCCCATGCGCCGATTGTGCAGGAATCCCATGCGCCGATTGTGCAGGAATCCCATGCACCGATTTGTGCAGGAATCCCATGCGCCGATTTGTGCAGGAATCCTATGCGTCGATTGTGCAGGAATTCCATGCGCCGATTTGTGCAGGAATCTCATGCGCCGATTGTGCAGAAATCCCATGCGCCGATTGTGTAGGAATTCCATGCGCCGATAGTGCAGGAATTCCATGCGCCGATGGTGCAAGAATCCCATATGCCGATTGTGCAGGAATCCCATGCGCCGGAATTGCTCTATTTCACTGTTTTTGCCTATTTAAGTTATTTTGTAGCTAGAATCTTGAAAAACTCAAAACATAAAAGTTGTAGATCTTTTCCTTGGCTTCAAGAACATGTTACTAGTTATTTTATGCAAGTTTCTCTCATTCATGATAATGTAAGTATAGAACACGATAGTGGTCTGTTAAGGCGCACTCTTGACAAGTACCAAGTGGACATGATAATGCATGATAGTGGCCCATCGTGGCGTACTCCTGACAAGAAAACCTGATATGATATACCCTGATATGCTGTTACGACGGCTAACATGACATGACATGACTTGATAAGTATAAACAACCTGGACACTGTGGACGATTATGCTTATGCAATGAACCAGTCTTGTCTTGCATCATGCTTAGGATGGGACCCCTGAGTACCACGGTCAGGGGTACCTACTGAAATGGACTACGGCTAATAACTAGATTAACACAGTAGTCATGAAGAGATTTCCCAGCTACATGCAATCTCGTTACCTGGGCGCTCTTGGGATCTGTAGCCTGCCGTCGAGTAGGGCACATTTCCAGCACACTGTCATGTGTTGCACCCTCTAAGTCACTTAAGGGTACATGCGTTTCCTGGACGATGTACCCACTTGAATTCAACCCCTAATATTCGACCTGGGTAACCTGGATGGTCTGTAGGGCTTGTGGTTGTAGAATAATCTCTTTGCATCTTGCTAGTAAATTAGGCCTGTGATAACCCTAGTTTGTTAAAGTATCAAGCCGTACTTATTACTTGGCCGTGATTGATTGAATGGAGTCTAACCATGTCTATTCTTGCCTTGATCCTGTACAAGATTGTTACATGACATGATTACTTGTGCTTGCTTTAACAATAAAGATCAGGGGACCAGTTTTGTTCAGGCGAAGGGTTACAACCCCGGTCTTTGTTTGGTTTACGGGTTGTAACCTGGCTCCCGGAGCAGTTCTGTGTTCTCTCTTCGTTTATTGTCTTGTTGTACCCCATGACATGCTCGGCATGCTTTACCTTACTTCGAGATCGTGATTATTTACACTGGCCTTATTGATAAATGGTGGGGATACCAAGTTCCGTTCAGATGAAGAGTTACAACCCCGGTCCTTGTTTGGTTTACGGGTTGTAACTTGGTTATCTGAATAGTCCCATGGTTACCTCATCGTATATCACATGTCATGCTTTTCCTTAATTACTGTCTTTTATTTGTAATTATATTCTTGTGCTAATTGCTGGTTTTAGTTCCTAAGTGAAGCCTCCTTTGTGGCACTTGCTCTTTCTGGGGTCTGACCCAGCTGGTTTTGTACGGCCAGATACCAGAGCAACTCCAGAGGATCTACCGGTTTTCCAGCCAGATGGTGACCACTAGAAGGAATCCTGGCAACGAGTGGGTTATTTTTGGCTCTCCCACTCTATTATAAAATTATTCTTTTGAGGCGTTTAGCTGTCGAGCAAGTGTTAGCTCGTATACATTTTTACTTACTATCTGCCTATGGGCTGTAACATGATTGGCAACCTAGGGTTGATCATGTATGACTAAACTCTTGCTAGTCCTCACATTTTGTAACGACTAGCTTCATGATCAGCTGAATATGTAATATTTGGGACGCCTTACTATTGTATATTTGGTGATCTTACATCTTGTAACATTTACTTACTTGCTTGTGATTGAGACACTAGGCTTGTTATTGACCATAAGAGACTATTGGCTTGTAGATAAACCCTCATATATCTAGACAGCCGTGACCGTATAATGGAGTGGATCCTATTTCATTATACGTAGCTGGCTATGTCTGCCCCCGCTCTCCAGTATTCTGGTTCTGGGGCGTGACATGGTTTAAGTGGTGGCCCATGCAGGTCTTGTAAATCAAGATATGTGAGGGTTTACCGGATAGATGTCTCAATCAGTACTCGCCCTTGATCTCTGTTCGTATTCTATGAATCCCTGAAATTCTTGTCCTGAGCACATGCTTGTAATCGTTGATCTGTCCTGGTCCTTCCTTATTGTTCCTTATGTCGTCTTCTTCAGCGGCATTATTCCTGGACTTGTCGATCAGCAAGGCGGAGCACCTCCCGTGGACCAGCAGCAACCAGAAGATCAGGCCCAGCACTCAGGAGCAGCCTCCCGAGTCATGCCTACCGGGGACCCCGAGCCACCAGTTCAGCCCGTCCAGCCTGCAGAGCCTGATGATGGCACCTTGGTGGGACTCATCAGGACATTGTTAGCTTTCCAGGATCGTAGAGGAGATGCCTTACACCAGGCAGTGGAAGTTGCTCTGAACAGAGGCGGTCATCATAGGAACAGTGCAGCCTACAATTTCAAGTACCTGAACCCTCCATTCTTCGATGGCAGTGAAGATTCTATCGCTGCATGTAGGCCTCAAAAATGAAAGTCACGCTGAGTTGATCAGGACAATGCCTAAAAAGTCACGCTGAGTTGATCAGGACAATATTTAAAAGTCACGCTGGGAAACAGCTCATCATTTGTAAGAGTGTAATTATGACTGACAGCACGACAGTCGAAGAATGTCTTCTCGTATGCCACGTATGCACAGAACTCGAGAGATCACAACCGACTATTGCGTGACTTTCGAAATCTTCTTCAGCAAGACTCAGCCTTCACCAAGTTGGCATACCAAAAGAGCTTCTTGTCATTTAATACAACTGACAAAAGCAATCACTGTCAGAGATTTTGTCAGTCAAAGCATGTCGAATCAAGACAGCTGGCAGTCCTGCCTCAATCGAGCATGGATTATGTTCTTTCCCAAAGTTCGCGTATATTTTGAGCTTTCTGTCTCAAGTTTGCGTGGATTCTGAAGTTTCTTGCTCCACATCTGCGTGGATTGTGAAGCTTTCTGCCCCAAGTCTGTGTGGATTGTGAAGCTTTTTGCACCAAGCCTGCATGGATTCTGAAGCTTCTTGCCCCAAGTTTGCATGGATTTTGAAGCTTTTTGCCCCGAGTCTGCGTGGATTTCGTCTTCAACAAGTCTGCATGGATTTTATCAAATTGGAGTACGTGGCAGCCATGCCACTGATCTCTCGCCTGCGTGTCCTGTAACTTGCACACGACTCATGCATGATTGCCATGTGTCCAACAGTTACAGGCCACGTCCAGTAACTGCTCACAACCTTGCGTATGTTAAATCCTGCGTGATTTTCAACTAGGCACAGGCTGTGAAGACAGTTATCCTTTCAGTTATTTTTGACTCTATAAATAGAGTTCTTTTTCTCATTCGTTGTACAGATACAGAGTTATCTAACTTACTGTCAAAATTTTGAGAGCTTTTTTCTTCGCATAGTCCAAGGGATAAAGCGATCGTCTTCTAGATCGGATTCCTACAGTTGTAATTTTCCCAGATACACAATAAATAAAGTGAATTTATTTATGGAAAACAAATTGGCGACTCTGCTGGGGAAAACCATCTCCTCTTCTGAGATGGCAACAACTCAATGCGACACTTCGTCAGTCGGCTCGACGAAGAAGGTGATGACGATCCAATTCGATCAACTCGCCTATGAAGAAATGCAGCGGGCTAAGAGTGGCAAATCCACTTCAGCCTCCATCATCACTGCCAAGTCGAAGGGACACTCTGTTTATGTCCCTAAGAATCAATTGGCAGCCAATGGTGAAGTCTCTGCCACAGTGTCTACTCCTAACACTGGCAAGAACTCTACTGCAAGCATGCACACTCTTGTGCGCTCGAAGATGACAGCAACCAAAAATCACGCTGACAGCACTGGCTCCTTAGCCAAATCTGTTCCAGCGTGTATTTCCAAAATCAAAAATCACGCTGACAGTACTAGCTCCTTAGCCAAATCTGTTCCAGCGTGTAATCTCAATCCTAAAAGTCACGCTGACAGCACTGGCTCCTTAGCCAAATCTGTTCCAGCGTGTAATTCTAAATCCAAAAGCCACGCTAACAGTACTGGTTCTTTAACCAAATCTGTTTCAGCGTGTATTTTATCTAAGAAGAATAGCTCTTTAGCTATCTCTTCTTCTGTGCCAAGTTCTACTAGAACTGGGGGTGGTCTTCCACACAAAGTCCCTTCGAAAAGAGATGACTCTTTAGTTGTTTCTTCTGTTCCTGTAGTTTTTACTTCAGGAACAGCTTTGACTGACAATTTTGTTAGTCAAAGAAAAGGAGATAGTCTTTTGACTACTCTTCCTTCTGGACATTCTATGTCTCAAAAATTGAATAAGTCTAAGAAGAAACATTCTTTAATGTCTTCTTCTACGACTTCTTCGAATTGGGCACAGAATTTGTCTAGAAAAGGTCTGTTACCAACTCCTAATCAAGGGGGTGGTTCAACTTTTCCTTCTCTGCAAATATCCAGATCAATGGAAGGAAAACTCCAAGTTTCAAAAACCAATGTGTTACCTCCAATTGATCTAAGAGCAAAACTTAATCAAATCCGTTTGGGAAATACTTCTGGTGTTAAGAAACCACATCAATCGGAAACAAGGTTAAGAGATCCGGATGCAGAATATGCTAGAAATTATGTGGCTCATATTAATCACTCTCTGTATAATCAAGAGCCATCAAGACCCAAGAACAGGAAATATACTCCTAGCAATACACAAAGAGTGTTCTCTGATGCACCTCAATCTTCACAAACAGATTTACGAGAACACCTTCAACAGAAGAGAAGGAATAATTCTATGACAATGGATCATGCTGAATGTGACTTCCATTCAAGAGTCATAATTCAATGCAGATGTCAATCAAATGTTCAGGACTATGTTGATCATGAATGTGATTTCCAGCCGAGAGTCACAATGCAATGCAGATGTCAAACAAAACGACAATCTGTCTTCAATCGGATTCAGTGTGAACCTATGCCTGATGAAGATGAGCCTTTGTAATTGCTTCTGTCAACATGACCTCTCGGGATACTGGGGGTAGAGCTGATAGTCCAGATGGAGTATACAGAAACACCAGAGCAAGAGTCTTAGCTTCTAGTCAAAGAAATTTGATTTCTGAAGATGATTCTGAATTCCTTGGAGAATCTAACTTCCCACCTCTTCCTACTGGGGGTAGTTCTCCTATAATTGACTTTGATGCACAAAGCAATGATTCAGAACAAACAACATCCACCAGTTCATCAATAATCCCTCGTACAGTCACGACTTATATGGTTGATGGGAATACTGATGAACCTTCTTTTTCCTTGACTCCTCAAGAACAAAGGATTGCTTCTTTGGAACAGCAAATGAAGTCTATGGATGATACTATGAAGTCGATGTATGAACTCATGGCAACTCAGATGCAAAATCGACAGACTGTACCAGATGCCATACCAATTGACACTATTATAAGTCCAGTACAAGTTCCTCCAGCAATACAATCCAATACTCCTGGACCAGCTCAACCAAATCCTAGTCTCTCTGGAGCTGGGGGTAGTGCTTATAATGATGTTCCTCCTCCCAACTATTCTCTACAAGCTACAACTCCACAATCTTCCGAAGTTGTTAATAAAGAATTAAGGAATCTCAAAACTCAATTCGAGGCATTCAAACAGAAGGATGGTTTACAAAGATTAGGCATCAAGCAACCTTATCCGATAGAATGGAAGCAAGTATCGTATCCTCCTAAATACAAGCCTCCTACTATCTCATTCTATGATGGAACCACTTCTCCAAGTCAGTTTATTAATCACTTTGAAGTGATGACTGATCAATTGCAACCAAGCGACGCCCTCCTTACTCGGGTGTTTGTTGGATGTCTCAAGGGAACAGCTTATGAATGGTATAGAAGTCTCCCAGATGGGTGTATTACCTCATTTGCCGGTTTCAAACAGATGTTTCTTGAAAGGTTCTATGAAGGGCTCAATGATATGACTATGTCTGCTCTTATTAGAATCAAGCAGAAAAATAATGAAACTACAGAAGATTTCATTGAACGATTTCGAAGAGAAGCTCTGAAGATGCCTCTTGGAACTCCTGATGCCGTCACCATCGACACATGCAAATCAAACTTGTTGCCAATCATCAGCATGTGGACAGGATCCACCCAATTTCTTCTTTCATAGTTAGTGCTAAGGCCGCAGAAATTAGTGCTGAAACCTTCAAAGGTTTAGGAGTGCAGATGACTCCCAAAGAAACAGGTCAAGGTGCTAACAATAATGCTAAAAACAATGCTCGCAAAGGAAAAGAAACTCTTGAAGTTAATCTTCAGAGCAAAGATGCATCAACTGTGCAAACTTCTCCTACTTCTACAACCCAACAAACAAGAACACCTCGCCCCAAGGAAGAATACTCTTTCGATGATGACGATGTCCTTGGTATCTTTGAATGTCTGCTGAAAGGTAATAAAATACAATTACCTGAAATCAAGAAACCTGATGAAGCTGGTAAGACAGATCATCCCAAATATTGTCCATACCACCGAATGTTGGGTCACACAATTCGTACATGTTATGTACTGAAAGGAAAGATCCAAGAAATGATTAAATCTGGAGCTATCTCTCTTACTACAAAAGAGAAGACCGTCACCTCCAACGTCGTCTCTATGCAATTCGGAGATTTCCCTCCTCAGCTCCTTGAAAGTGGGATCGTTCCTATTCCCAAGGCAACTCTTGAAATAGTGAATATTCCTCCTCCACAGTCTGAAGAATTAGTGCCAATCACTTTGGAAACAGGAGAAATCATGTGGATCCATCCTGATCTAGTGGCAGATTTTGAATCGCCTTCTCCTCAAAAGACTACTTCTCGAAAGTCCAAGAAGGCTGGAAAGATTAAGTCATGTCATATGACTTCTCTTGAATCTATCTCTGACACAGAGCCAAAAGACAAAGAAGAAGCACTTGCTGGTGCTACTAGAACAGGGAAACCTTATCTAAAGGATTATTCCAAAGATCCTGAGGATACTCCTGATACCCTTCCTGCTGATAAAGACCCTCCTAATGTTCCTCCTGAAGAAGAATCATCCACCGTACCTGTTCCTTCAACTATCCCAGTTGAACCTGTTTCTTCCAAGCCTACAGCTCTTGAGAAAGGCAAACAACAGGCTCGGTTTGATAAGCCAATCAAGAAGTCCTCTCCTCTTGGGCTTCAGAAGCCTTATAATTTCGACATTCTAGCTCAACTTGCTAATACTCCAGCTAGAATGTCCCTCTTTGAACTTTTACGTCTTTCTAAAGAGACTCGAGAGACGTTAAGTGAAGCACTTCTACAAGCTGACTCTTGTCTTGCACAGTTAAAGAAGCCAGATGCAGAACCTGCCACTTGCTTACATTGCAACAGTGTACTGGAGATTATCCCAAATATCACCTTTACACAAGACAACATGCTACTGGAGGATAATCGACATGATCGGCCTCTCTACTACACCGGCTATATCGATACGATGAAGATAGATCGTATCCTCATTGATCCAGGGTCTGCTATAAGCATAATGCCAAAGAGTCTGTTGGATGAACTAAAAATCCCTCTTCACAAGCTTTCCAAGACGGTTACTACTATCCTGGGATTCAATCAAAGCAGGAGCGAGCCTTTGGGAAAGATTCATCTGAAGCTTCAAATAGGTGATTTCAGATCCAAAGTCACTTTCTATGTGATCGAGATTGTGTGATCCTACAATCTTCTTCTTGGGAGGCCCTTTCTTCATGAAAATAATGTGGTGCCTTCTACTCTTCATCAGTGTTTTAAATACATTGATAGCAATGGAAGAGTACAAAAAGAAGTTGCTGATATAAATCCCTTCTATGGGGTTGAAGCCTATTTCAATGATTCCCGGATGTACAAAGAAGAGTATACAAGGGTGATACAAGCTATGGAGAAAGAGGATTCACAAAGTGAGACTTTAATAATTCCTGTTGAAAGTCGAACTACTCAGCAACAATCTCCCAAACCCTCTGGAGAAAGTTCTTTCATCATTCCGGTGAGTGGACGAATTTCTCCATTACCTCAGTCGTCTTCTCAAGATACACTGATCATTCCTGTCAGTGGGCGTACTGCAATTCCTGCATCTTCACATGTGAAACATGATACTCTGCTAATTCCAGTTGGAAGGCGGATTACTCTTCCATCTCAAGTTTCAAGGGAGCTCACCTCTTCTGAGCCATTTGTTATCGATCTTAATCGAAACAATGCTTCTTCTCGTTCATCTTCTCCCCCTTTAGTCATTGATTTGGCTAAGATCTCTAAGGCTCAGCCTTCTTCCAATGTAAATATTGCTGCTTTTACATTTAATGAAAAGTCTCCATCTTTGCAGTATGTTGATGTGTGTAATTATGTTCATAGTTATTTACATTTGTTAGATGACTTGAGCACAATAACCATAGGAGTTGTACAGACTGCTCATACAGATGTATCCCTAGAACCTGTACAATCTTCATACTTTCTAGTTCCCAGCAGAAAGCCAGGAGACATCCCAATATTCTTCTACAAAGGGACCCAAAATCCTTCTGATTTAGAAGACGAGGACAAAAACGATGATACTGGAAGATTACAACTACGTCGTTATAGTCAGCAATCTAAAGACATCATTAAAAATATGGGCTATGACTTCAGAACTGGCCTCAATAGTGGAAAAGGAAGAAAAATGCCTGTCCGGATTCCTCCTCTGAAATATGGGAGAACAAAATGCGGATTGGGCTATAATGCTCCTATTCCTTTCATCAATATTGTTCATGAAGATCCTGAATCTGACGAAGATAAGAGATCTGATTCTTCTAGTACTACATCTTGGGATTCCGATACGAGTATCGATGATTTCTACTGCAACATTCTGTCTTCCAACATGGTCTCCATTGACCGTTCTGAAGAAAGTGATGAAGACGAAGATGAGTTTGAAATCTCACCTGAATCAGAACAATGGGCCCAAAGGTTATATAATCAATGGGAGTTCCGATTTGAGCAAAAAGAACCTCCAACTGAAGACAAACTTGTTCAAATAGATGTTGGTGAAGAGGGATCTCCCAAACCAATATTCATCAGTGAAAGTCTTTCAGAAACTGATAAGAAAGACATGATCAAACTTATTCGTGACTACATCGATGTCTTCGCTTGGAGTTATGAAGATATGCCAGGACTTGATCCACAAATCGCAACTCACAAGCTCAATATCTTGCCGAATGCTAAACCGGTCAAACAACAACAGCGACAATTTCGTCCAGATATTATGGATGCAATTGAAGCTGAAGTCAATAAACTCATGACCTCTGGGTTTATTAGAGAGGAACAGCATCCCGATTGGGTGGCTAATATAGTTTCTGTTCTTAAAAAGACCGGCAAGATTAGAGTTTGCATAGACTTCCGCGATCTCAATGAGGCATGTCCTAAAGATGAATTCCCTCTACCAATCACTGATGTCATGATCGATAATACCTGTGGGTTTGAACGGATGTCATTCATGGACGGGTATTCTGGGTACAATCAGATTAAAATGTTTCCAGATGACGAGAAATACACTTCTTCCAGAACGCCGATTGGTACATATTGTTATACAGTTATGCCATTCGATCTCAAGAATGCAGGAGCAACTTATCAACGAGCCATGAGCACTATATTTCGTGAACATTTGCGGAAAACAGTCGAATGCTACGTTGATGATATTGCAGTCAAAAGTCGACAAAAGGAGGATCATATCCAAGATTTGAAGACTATATTTGATCTAATGCGTAAGCATCAATTAAAGATGAACCCTACTAAGTCCTTCTTAGGCGTCTCTAGTGGTAAATTTCTCGGCTTCGTCATTACCTCTAAAGGTATATACGTGGATCCCGAGAAGATCAAAGCCATCCAAGAGATGCGTCCTCCACGCACCTTAAAAGAGCTACAAGGATTTCAAGGAAGGATCGCTTATATCAGGAGATTCATCTCTAATCTTTCAGGACGCTGCAGACCATTCAATAAACTTATGAAGAAAGGTGTCTCTTTTGTCTGGAATGATGAATGTCAGAAAGCATTCGATGATATAAAACAATATCTGATGAGCCCTCCAGTATTGGTACCTCCCGTCTCAAGAATTCCATTCCTCCTATATACCCGAGCAATGAGTCATTCATTGGGTGCATTGCTCGCGCAAAAGAATAAAAATGGTCATGAACAAGCCATCTACTATCTCAGTCGTACTATGACCGGAGCTGAACCTCGATATTCACCGATCGAAAAAGAATGTCTAGCCTTGATGTTCGCTGTTCAAAAGACACGTCATTATATCATTGGCCAGACTATTCATGTCATTTCCAGGATCAATCCTATACGGGTCATGATGAAGAAACCCAGTATTTTGAATTCTAGATTAGCTAACTGGGGAATCTTACTTGCCCAGTATGATATGCATTATATTCCTCAGAAATCAGTCAAAGAACAAGCTTTAGCTGATTTTCTGGCTGCTCATTCAATTCCAGAAGATTCAAAACTCTATGATGAAATCCCAGATAAAGTCCTAGATTCAAACCAAATTGCTGAAGAAGATCCTACTTGACGTCTATTCTTTGATGGAGCTTCAAGAATAGGTCCTAATGGTGATATTGTCGCTGGAGTTGGAATCGTTCTTGTATCGCCAGAAGGTCTTGCTATCCAAAGAGCTTATTCTCTTGATCAGCCGTGTTCAAACAACGTAGCTGAGTACAATGCGTTACTCATTGGTCTTCAACTCGCTAAACATCTGAATATTCGACATTTGGAGGCGTACGGAGACTCTAAACTCATTGTCAATCAGATAAGGGATACTTATGAAGTTCGCCATCAAGATCTGGTTCCTTATCATAGATCAGCTATATCTATGGCTTCTTCATTTGAAGAATTCTTCATTGAACATGTTAGGCGAGCATGTAACACAGAAGCTGATGCTCTAGCTAATCACGCGGCGGTATTGGCTATTCCGATTAAACGGCAACAAATGATTGTTGTTCGCAATCGAAAATTGTTTCATCTGGAAAATAACCTGACCTTAGGACTTCCAGTTGACATTGAAAAAACAACATCTCATGATGTAAACACAACAAGAGGATTTGGATTCAGTCGTAAATCTTTATCATCTTCATCTGATTCCAGCATGGAATTCATCTTCAGTAACTCAGCCGAGAATCAAAATACGGATAAAGATTGGAGACTTCCTTTCTTAGATTTCGTATTGTATGATATTCTTCCAGATGATCCGAGTGAGGCAGCATCTATCAGACGACGATCACTCAGATTCTATTACAATCATACTACAAAAACCTTATATCGTCGAGCTTATGATGGTTTACTTCTTCGATGTGTTGTCGGTGACGAGGCTCAACAAATTATTCGCGAAGCACATGATGGAATTTGTGGAGCACATCAGCCTGGACCAAAACTTCAAGACCGTATTCGACGTATGGGTTATTATTGGCCCACTATGGTATCAGACGCCATCGAGTATGCAAGGAAGTGTAAAGCTTGTCAAATCCATGCGGATTTTATTCATCAACCCTCGGAATTTCTACATCCGACGGCAGCATCATGGCCCTTCGAAGCTTGGGGCATGGACATTATCGGCCCGATTAATCCGCCGTCATCCAAAGGTCATCGGTTTATTCTCGCAATAACCGATTACTTCTCCAAATGGGCCGAAGCCATTCCTTTATCTGAAGTTAAGACGTCCAATGTCATCAGCTTTATTAAGCATCATGTCATCTACAGATTTGGTGTTCCTCGACGTATTATTCATGATAATGGACCACAGTTCGTCAGCCAGAAATTTACTCGATTCTGTGACGATCACCGGATCAACAATGTGGCTTCAACCGCATATAATCCGGCAGCTAACGGATTAGCAGAAGCTTTCAACAAGACCATCATCAAACTCCTAAAGAAGTTTGTCTCTACTAACAAACGTAATTGGAGTGAGAAGCTCGGTGAATGTTTGTGGGCTTATCGCACTACAGTTCGTAATGTTACTAAATGTATACCCTTCTCTCTGGTGTATGGTTGCGAAGCTGTTCTTCCATTAGAGATTCAAATTCCTTCTTTAAGGATAGCAATCGCTAATGAACTCACTGCTGAAAATAATGATCGTCTTCGACTTCAGGAATTAGAAGCTCTGGATGAGAAGCGATTATCTGCTCAACAGAATATCGAATTCTATCAAGCTAGAATCTCAAGAGCTTTTAATAAGAAAGTCAGAGTTCGGGCGTATCAAAAAGGAGAACTTGTTCTAACAGTCAGACGTCCTATGACTATGACTCATATGAGCAAGGGCAAATTTGACACAAAATGGGAAGGTCCCTATATCGTGAGCAGAGTTTTCTCAAATGGAGCTTATCAACTCTCAGAATTGGATGGTCGAAAAGTTTTGATGCCTATTAATGGCAAATTCCTTAAAAAGTATTATGTATAAATATAAATGCTTGTAATCATCAGACAAGTTCATGTTTAGAAATAAAATTTTTATTTTATTTTTTAAATCATGAATGATGGTATATAATATTAAGGAAGATCACTATACGGTGTAACAGAGCATTCAACATTTCACGCTGTTCTGCAAGGCTGCGTCCATTGGAAGAAGACGAGCCATCCAGGCCAAAATTGCTCAAGAAATTCTTGGCTAGTTGTGTCGGGTCATCTTTGAACTCGAAGACAAAAGGCTTCGGTTCCTTACCCTCAAAAGTAGGGTCGCCATGGGAACAAAAACCTAACTTTTTAGCTTCTTCCTCAGCTTTCTCCTTCGGTGTCATGTTGACGTGAGATGAACATCAAAGTTGAATTCTCTCCCTGTTTATATAACAGAGTTTACCGGCGGTTCATATTCCACCATAAATTGGATGCAATCAGTCTCGAAAAATGAAGAGTCATCATGACATTTAATAAGTTCATTTGGATGTTTTCAAAGAACTTCGAAATCTTTTCGACTTCCAAAAATTTGATGTCATCTCAGCGTGATTAAATTCATTTTATCATCTCATTTTCAAAGTATTTCGAAATAATTTATCATTTTTCGAAAACTTTGAAGGGGGTTTTGTAGGCCTCAAAAATGAAAGTCACGCTGAGTTGATCAGGACAATGCCTAAAAAGTCACGCTGAGTTGATCAGGACAATATTTAAAAGTCACGCTAGGAAACAGCTCATCATTTGTCAGAGTGTAATTATGACTGACAGCACGACAGTCGAAGAATGTCTTCTCGTATGCTACGTATGCACAGAACTCGAGAGATCACAGCCGACTATTGCGTGACTTTCGAAATCTTCTTCAGCAAGACTCAGCCTTCACCAAGTTGGCGTACCAAAAGAGCTTCTTGTCATTTAATGCAACTGACAAAAGCAATCACTGTCAGAGATTTTGTGTCAGTCAAAGTACGTCGAATCAAGACAGCTGGCAGTCCTGCCTCAATCGAGCATGGATTATGTTCTTTCCCAAAGTTCGCGTATATTTTGAGCTTTATGTCTGAAGTTTGCGTGGATTCTGAAGTTTCTTGCTCCACATCTGCGTGGATTGTGAAGCTTTCTACCCCAAGTCTGCGTGGATTGTGAAGCTTTTTGCCCCAAGCCTGCATGGATTCTGAAGCTTCTTGCCCCAAGTTTGCGTAGATTTTGAAGCTTTCTGCCCCGAGTCTGCGTGGATTTCGTCTTCAACAAGTCTGCGTGGATTTCATCAAATTGGAGTACGTGGCAGCCATGCCACTGATCTCTCGCCTGCGTGTCCTGTAACTTGCACACGACTCATGTATGATTGCCATGTGTCCAACAGTTACAGGCCACGTCCAGTAACTGCTCACAACCTTGCGTATGTTAAATCCTGCGTGATTTTCAACTAGGCACAAGCTGTGAAGACAGTTATCCTTTCAGTTATTTTTGACTCTATAAATAGAGTTCTTTTTCTCATTCATTGTACAGATACAGAGTTATCTAACTTACTATCAAAATTTTGAGAGCTTTTCTTCTTCGCATAGTCCAAGGGATAAAACGATCGTCTTCTAGATCGGATTCCTACAGTTGTAATTTTTCCAGATATACAATAAATAAAGTGAATTTATTTATGGAAAACACTGCTGATGCGTGGCTTCAGGACACAGAGGTGATTGTAGAAGCAGCCAGGACCCCAGAAGACGAGAAGGTGGCAGTAGTGCGCTTGCAATTACTGGATCTTGCCCGCAGCTGGTGGGCAGCACAGGCCATGGGATTAGTGGCCCCTATCTCATGGGCCGTATTCAGAGAGAGGTTCCAGACCAAGTACTTCGATGAGGTGGCTCGGTATGATCTACAGACCAAGTTCACCAATCTGAAGCAAGGAGGCAGGACGGTCGATGGATATGCGGCCGAGTTCTCCAGGCTTAGTCGGTTTGCTCCCACTTTGGTGGCAACCGAGTATGATAGAGCCCAGCGGTTCCAGCAGGGGCTCCACTTCGAAATTTTGTTGGCAGTGGAGCAGTTTGAGCATCAGACTTTCGATACAGTATTGAGGGCAGCTAGGAGGCAGGAGTATACCTCCCACAGGATAGTGGACAGGACCGAAGGTCGGAAGCGATCTCACGGTCAGATGACCTAGTCGTCAGCACCAGCCCCGGCAGTCAGGGCCTTGACAATTGGAACTCCGAGGCAGGCGGCCTCAGTGACGTCGGTCACGTCCCCTCAGCAGCAGAAGGAGAAACAGTCTTCCGCAATGGGCTGCACTCATTGTGGGAAGCCAGGACACGTTGTTTCGGAGTGTCGCAGAGCTCAGGGATTATGTTTGGCTTGTGGAGCACCGGACCACAAGATAGGGTCCTGTCCGAATAGGGCCAGTTCGTCATCGGCCCAGACTAGTCCCTCGGTAAAGGAACCAGCACCAGCACCAGTGCAGCAGCAGTACCAGCCTCCGAGGCCATTGCCGCCTCAGACCCAAGTATTCCAGCAGTAGGGACCCCAACAGTATGCCCTGGTCCAAGCTCAGATTCAGAATCGGCAGAGAGGTTCCTAGCAGGATGTCTTCCCTCTTTCTCGTACCTTTGATTTCCTTATTTACATACATGATTGCATGATTGATTGCTTAGCTATAGCTTGCCTGTGATTAGTATAGCTTGTCCTTGCATCTCTAGCCTCTTGATTAAATTCCGAGGACGAAATTCTTTTAAGGTGGGTAGAGTTGTAATGCCTGTGGTTCATATTGCGTATCTTGGTATACGTATACGTAATTTGACTCGAATTGCATGTCTTCCTGCTTGAATTATTCTAGCATTTCATTGATTTGGTTTATTCTTGGGTTGGTTCGACTTAGCTTGGTTTGCTTTGGTTCATCATGAACCAAAGGTGAACCCTCCTACCTACCACCACCCTCCTTATTTATAACCTCCTTCCTTTTCTCTCTCATCATTATTTCCTTCCTTCTTCATTTACTCTCCACCATTACTTCTTCAACCACCAGGAGGGAGAGAGAGAGAGAGCTTAGGCAAGTGCAACTTGCTTCATGATGGATCTCATGTTTTATTGTTCCATTCTCTTCCTTACTTGATTCTAAGCCTCTTTAGAACTTGGCATTTTGGATTTGATGGATGAATTCTTGTAGATCTAAGTTGTAACTTTCGGTTTTTTCTTGGTTTTGATCTCTAAAACTTACTTATTTTCGAAAACTAATGGTTCTATGTTGTAGAGAATTCAATTTCATACAGTTTTGGCTTTTGTTTTGCTTGATTTCGACTTCGGATGAGTAAGTTAGGGCCATTACAAGTTTTCGAAACTTTTATGGCTGGACTTGCTGTCTGGGGACGATGACCCCTATGCGCCCGGGAGGCCATGCGCCGGGAGGCCATGCGCCGGGAAGTCCTGGCAACGCATCCCTTAACTCCGAGCGTGTCATACGCGTAGGTTCCCTACGCGCATGTACTGAAGACGCAACATGAGTTTCCCATGCGCTGATTGTGCAGGAATCCCATGCGCCGATTGTGCAGGAATACCATGTGCCGATTTGTACAGGAATCCCATACGCCGATTGTACAGGAATCCTATGCGCCGATTTGTGCAGAAATCTCATGCACCGATTGTGCAGGAATCCCATGCACCGATGGTGCAGAAATCCCATGCGCCGATGGTGCAGGAATCCCATGTGCCGATTGTGCAGGAATCCCATGCGCCGGAATTGCTCTATTTCACTGTTTTTGCCTGTTTAAGTTGTTTTGTAGCTAGAATCTTGAAAAACTCAAAACATGAAAGTTGTAGATCTTTTCCTTGGCTTCAAGAACATGTTACTAGTTATTTTATGCAAGTTTCTCTCATTCATGATAATGTAAGGATAGAACACGATAGTGGCCTGTTAAGGCGCACTCTTGACAAGTACCAAGTGGACATGATAATGCATGATAGTGGCCCGCCGTGGTACACTCCTGACAAGAAAACCTGACATGATATACCCTGATATGCTGTTGCGACGGCTAACATGACATGACATGACTTGATAAGTATAAACAACCTGGACACCGTGGACCATTGTGCTTGTACAATGAACCAGTCTTATCTTGTATCATGCTTAGGATGGGACCCCTGAGTACCACGGTCAGGGGTACCTACTGAAATAGACTAAGGCTAATAACTAGATTAACACAGTAGTCATGAAGAGATTTCCCAGCTACAGGCAATCCCGTTACCTGGGCGCTCTTGGGATCTGTAGTCTGCCGTCGAGTAGGGCACATTTCCAGCACACTGTCATGTGTTTCACCCTCTAAGTCACTTAAGGGTACATGTGTTTCCTGGACGATGTACCCACTTGAATTCAACCCCTAATATTCGACCTGGGTAACCTGGATGGTCTGCAGGGATTGTGGCTGTGGAATAATCTCTTCGTATCTTGCTAGTAAATTAGGCCTGTGATAACCCTAGTTAGTTAAAGTATCAAGCCGTACTTATTGCTTGGCCGTGATTGATTGAATGGAGTCTAACCATGTCTATTCTTGCCTTGATCCTGTACAAGATTGTTACATGACATGATTACTTGTGCTTGCTTTAACAATAAAGATCAGGGGACCAGTTTTATTCAGGCGAAGGGTTACAACCCCGGTCTTTGTTTGGTTTACGGGTTGTAACCTGGCTCCCGGAGCAGTTCTGTGTTCTCTCTTCGTTTATTGTCTTGTTGTACCCCATGACATGCTCGACATGCTTTACCTTACTTCGAGATCATGATTATTTACACTGGCCTTATTGATAAATGGTGGGGATACCAAGTTCCGTTCAGATGAAGAGTTACAACCCCGATCCTTGTTTGGTTTACGGGTTGTAACTTGGTTATCTGAATAGTCCCATGGTTACCTCATCGTATATCACCTGTCATGCTTTTCCTTAATTACTGTCTTTTATTTGTAATTATATTCTTGTGCTAATTGCTGGTTTTAGTTCCTAAGTGAAGCCTCCTTTGTGGCACTTGCTCTTTCTGGGGTCTGACCCAGCTGGTTTTGTATGGCCAGATACCGGAGCAACTCCAGAGGATCTACCGGTTTTCCAGCCAGATGGTGACCACTAGAA
This sequence comes from Iris pallida, assembly GCA_029216955.1. Lineage (NCBI taxonomy): Eukaryota > Viridiplantae > Streptophyta > Magnoliopsida > Asparagales > Iridaceae > Iris > Iris pallida. The sequence continues at coordinate 83,948 of JANAVB010021731.1, read as the reverse complement.
GGAATCCTGGCAACGAATGGATTATTTTTGGCTCTCCCACTCTATTATAAAATTATTCTTTTGAGGCGTTTAGCTGCCGAGCAAGTGTTAGCTCGTGTACATTTTTACTTACTGTCTGCCTACGGGCTGCAACATGATTGGCAACCTAGGATTGATCATGTATGACTAAACTCTTGCTAGTCCTCATATTTTGTAACGATTAGCTTCATGATCAGCTGAATATGTAATGTTTGGGACGCCTTACTATTGTATATTTGGTGATCTTACATCTTGTAACATTTACTTACTTGCTTGTGATTGAGACACTAGGCTTGTTATTGACCATAAGAGACTGTTGGCTTGTAGATAAACCCTCATATATCTAGACAGCCGTGACCGTATAATGGAGTGGATCCCATTTCATTATACGTAGCTGGCTATGTCTGCCCCTGCTCTCCAGTATTCTGGTTCTGGGGCGTGACATGATTAGAACTACCCATCTATACTCGTTTTCACCATTCTACATCCATTTTCACCATATTTTCCTTAGAATCACCCATCAATACTCGTATTCACCATTCCACGCACTATACCATAATTCAATTTTAATCACCCATCTAATACTCTTCTTCATCATTGTACGTGCATTTTATACCATATTTCAATTAGAATGGCTCATTTATACTCGTTTTCACCGTTCTACGACAATTTGATACCTTATTTCGGTTACAAATTATATTTCTATACTCGTTTCTATAAATCTACTCAATTTTTTTTACAATATTTCGGTTATAATCACGCATCTACACTCTTCTTCACCAATCTACCCCCACTTTACACCATATTTCGATTAGAACCACATATCTATACTCGTTTTCACCATTCTTAGCCAACCAAAAGCATATTTCGGTTATAATCACCCACAAATACTCGTTTCCACCATTCTAGGCCTATTTTATTTCATATTTCAGTTATAGTTACCCATCTAATATTCGTTTGCATCTTTGTCTGCTCGTTCGGTACCATATTTCAATAAGAACCACACATTTATACTTGTTTTCACCATTCTACGAGCATTTTAAACATTACCTCGAGTTGAAATTATATTTATATACTTATTTCCACAAATCTATGCCACTTTTTAACCACGTTTCGGTTAGAATCACGCATTGACACTCGATTTCACCAATCTACCCCAATTCTATGCCGTATTTCGAATAGAACCACCCATCTATACTCATTTTCACCATACTATGTCCATTTTTACAATATATCAGTTACACTGACCCACCAAATTCGTTTTCACCATTCCACGCCTACTTTGTACCATAATTCAATGCAAATTGCCCGTTAATACTCATTTTCATCATTGTACTCGCATTTTATACCAAATATCAACTAGAATCACACATTTATTTCTAGATTACATTTCTATACTCGTTTTCACAAATCTACGCACTTTTTTTACCATATTTTGGGTAGAATCATGCATCTACACTCGTCGATGCACGTTCAACACCATATTTTGAATAGAACAACCTATCTATACTCGTTTTCACCACTCTACGTCCATTTTCACTATAGGTTGTTTAGAATCACCCAAGAAAACTCGTTTCACCATTTTGCGCCTTTTTTATGCCATAATTTAATTATAATTACCCACAGAATACACATTTTTATCATTCTACGCGCATTTTATCCCATAATTCAATTACACCTTATTTTGGTTACAAATCATATTTCTATACTCGTTTTCGCTAATCTATGCCACTTTTTTTACCTTATTTCGGTTAGAATCACGCATGTACACGCAGTTTCACCAATCTATGCCTAATTCACACCATATTCTGATTAGAACCACCCATCTATACTCGTTTTCACCATTCTACATCCATTTTCACCATATTTTGCTTAGAATCACCCATCAATACTCGTATTCACCATTCCATGCACTATACCACAATTCAAGTTTAATCACCTATCTAATACTCTTCTTCATCATTGTACGCGCATTTTATACCATATTTCAATTAGAATGACTCATTTATACTCGTTTTTACCGTTCTACGATAGTTTGATATTTTATTTCGGTTACAAATTATATTTCTATACTCGTTTCCATAAATCTACTCAATTTGTTTTACAATATTTCGGTTATATTCACGCATCTACAATCTTTTTCACCAATCTGCCCCCACTTTACACCATATTTCGATTAGAACCACCTATCTATACTCGCTTTCACCATTCTTAGCCTACCATAGGCATATTTTGGTTATAATCACCCACAAATACTTGTTTCCACCATTCTAGGCCTATTTTATATCATATTTCAGTTATAGTTACCCATCTATTACTCGTTTGCATCTTCGTATGCTCGTTCGGTACCATATTTCAACAAGAACCACACATTTATACTCGTTTTCACCATTCTACGAGCATTTTAAACCTTACCTCGATTTGAAATTATATTTCTACTCGTTTCCACAAATCTACGTCACTTTATAACCACGTTTCGGTTAGAATCACGCATCTACACTCGATTTTATCAATGTACCCCAATTCAACGCCACATTTCAAATAGAACCACCCATCTATATTCATTTTTACCATTTTACGTCCATTTTTACAATATATCAGTTACAATGACCCACCAAACTCGTTTTCACCATTCCACGCCTACTTTGTACCATAATTCAATCCAAATTGCCCGTTAATACTCATTTTCATCATTGTACTCGTATTTTATACCAAATATCAACTAGAATCACACATTTATTTCTAGATTACATTTTTATACTCGTTTTCACAAATCTATGCCACTTTTTTTTACCACATTTCGGGTAGAATCATGCATCTACACTCGTCTATGCCCGTTCAACACCATATTTGAATAGAACAACATATCTATACTCGTTTTCACCACTCTACGTCCATTTTCACTATATCGTTTAGAATCACCCATAAAAACTCGTTTCACCATTCCACGCCCATTTTATGCCATAATTCAATTATAATTAACCACAGAATACACATTTTTATCATTCTATGCGCATTTTATCCCATAATTAAATTACACCTTATTTTGGTTATAAATCATATTTCTATACTCATTTTTGCTAATCTATGCCACTTTTGTTTACCATATTTCAGTTAGAATCACGCATGTACACTCGGTTTCACCAATCTACACCTAATTAACACCATATTCTGATTAGAACCACCATCTATACTCGTTTTCACCATTCTACATCCATTTTCATCATATTTTGCTTAGAATCACCCATCAATACTCGTATTCACCATTCCACGCACTATACCACAATTCAATTTTAATCACCCATCTAATACTCTTCTTCATCATTGTACGCGTATTTTATACCATATTTCAATTAGAATGACTCATTTATACTCGTTTTCACCGTTCTACGACAATCTGATACCTTATTTTGGTTACAAATTATATTTCTATACTCGTTTCCACAAATCTACTCAATGTTTTTTACAATATTTCGGTTATAATCACGCATCTACACTCTTTTTCACCAATCTACCACACTTTACACCATATTTCGATTAGAACCACCTATCTATACTCGTTTTCACCATTCTTAGCCAACCAAAAGCATATTTCGGTTATAATCACCCACAAATACTCGTTTCCACCATTCTAGGCCTATTTTATATCATATTTCAATTATAGTTACCCATCTAATATTCGTTTGCATCTTTGTCTGCTCGTTCGGTACCATTTTTCAATACGAACCCCACATTTATACTTGTTTTCACCATTCTACGAGCATTTTAAACATTACATCGAGTTGAAATTACATTTATATACTCATTTCCACAAATCTATGCCACTTTTAAACCACGTTTCGGTTAGAATCACGCATTGACACTCGATTTCACCAATCTACCCCAATTCTATGCCATATTTCGAATAGAACCACCCATCTATACTCATTTTCACCATACTATGTCCATTTTTACAATATATCAGTTACACTGACCCACCAAATTCGTTTTCACCATTCCACGCCTACTTTGTACCATAATTCAATGCAAATTGCCCGTTAATACTTATTTTCATCATTGTACTCGCATTTTATACCAAATATCAACAAGAATCACACATTTATTTCTAGATTACATTTCTATACTCGTTTTCACAAATCTACGCCACTTTTTTTTACCACATTTTGGGTAGAATCATGCCTCTACACTCGTCTATGCCCGTTCAACACCATATTTTGAATAGAACAACCTATCTATACTCGTTTTCACCACTCTACGTCCATTTTCACTATAGGTCGTTTAGAATCACCCACGAAAACTCGTTTCACCATTCCACGCCTATTTTATGCCATAATTTAATTATAATTATCCACAGAATACACATTTTTATCATTCTACGCGCATTTTATCCCATAATTCAATTACACCTTATTTTGGTTACAAATCATATTTCTATACTCGTTTTTGCTAATCTATGCCACTTTTTTTTACTATATTTCGGTTAGAATCACGCATGTACACTCGGTTTCACCAATCTACGCCTAATTCACACCATATTCTGATTAGAACCGCCCATCTATACTCGTTTTCACCATTCTACATCCATTTTCACCATATTTTGCTTAGAATCACCCATCAATACTCGTATTAACCATTCCACGCACTATACCACAATTCAATTTTAATCACCCATCTAATACTCTTCTTCGTCATTGTACGCGCATTTTATACCATATTTCAATTAGAATGACTCATTTATACTCGTTTTTACCGTTCTACGATAATTTGATACCTTACTTCGGTTACAAATTATATTTCTATACTCGTTTCCACAAATCTACTCAATTTTTTTACAATATTTCGGTTATAATCACGTATCTCAATCTTTTTCACCAATCTGCCCCCACTTTACACCATATTTCGATTAGAACCACCTATCTATACTCGTTTTCACCATTCTTAGCCTACCAAAAGCATATTTCGGTTATAATCACCCACAAATACTCGTTTCCACCATTCTAGGCCTATTTTATATCATATTTTAGTTATAGTTATCCATCTATTACTCGTTTGCATCTTCGTATGCTCGTTCGGTACCATATTTCAACAAGAACCACACATTTATACTCGTTTTCACCATTCTACGAGCATTTTAAACCTTACCTCGATTTGAAATTACATTTCTACTCGTTTCCACAAATCTACGTCACTTTTTAACCACGTTTCGGTTAGTATCACGCATCTACACTCGATTTTATCAATGTACCCCAATTCTACGCCACATTTCAAATAGAACCACCCATCTATATTCATTTTCACCATTCTACGTCCATTTTTACAATATATCAGTTACAATGACCCACCAAACTCGTTTTCACCATTCCACGTCTACTTTGTACCATAATTCAATGCAAATTGTCCGTTAATACTCAATTTCATTATTGTACTCGCATTTTATACCAAATATCAACTAGAATCATACATTTATTTCTAGATTACCTTTCTACACTCGTTTTCACAAATCTACGCCACTTTTTTTTTACCACATTTCGGTTAGAATCTTGCATCTACACTCGTTTATGCCCGTTCAACACCATATTTTGAATAGAACAACCTATATATACTCGTTTTCACCACTGTACGTCCATTTTCACTATAGGTCGTTTAGAATCACCCACAAAAACTCGTTTTACCATTCCTCGCCTATTTTATGCTATAATTCAATTATAATTACCCACCGAATACACATTTTTATCATTCTACGCGCATTTTATCCCATAATTCAATTATACCTTATTTTGGTTATAATCATATTTCTATACTCGTTTTCGCTAATCTATGCCACTTTTTTTTTACCATATTTCGGTTAGAATCACGCATGTACACTCGGTTTCAAAAATCTATGCCTAATTCACACCATATTCTGATTAGAACCACCCATCTATACTCGTTTTCACCATTCTACATCCATTTTCACCATATTTTGCTTAGAATCACCCATCAATACTCGTATACCATTCTACGCACTATACCATAATTCAATTTTAATCAACCATCTAATACTCTTCTTCATCATTGTACGCGCATTTTATACCATATTTCAATTAGAATGACTCATTTATACTCGTTTTCACCGTTCTATGACAATTTGATAACTTATTTCGGTTACAAATTATATTTCTATACTCATTTCCAAAATTCTACGCGATTTTTTTTACCATATTTCTGTTATAATCACGCGTCTACACTCTTTTTCACCAATCTACCCCCACTTTACTCCATATTTCGATTAGAACCACCTATCTATACTCGTTTTCACCATTCTTAGCCAACCAAAAGCATATTTCGGTTATAATCACCCACAAATACTCGTTTTCACCATTCTAGGCCTATTTTATATCATATTTCAGTTATATTTATCCATCTAATACTCGTTTGCATCTTCGTATGCTCGTTCGGTACCATATTTCAACAAGAACCACACATTTATACTTGTTTTCACCATTCTACGAGCATTTCAAACATTACCTCGAGTTGAAATTACATTTATATACTCATTTCCACAAATCTATGCCACTTTTTAACCACGTTTCGGTTAGAATCACGCACCGACACTCGATTTCACCAATCTACCCCAATTCTATGCCATATTTCGAATAGAACCACCCATCTACACTCATTTTCACCATTCTACGTCCAGTTTTACAATATATCAGTTACACTGACCCACCAAATTCGTTTTTACCATTCCACGCCTACTTTGTACCATAATTCAATATAAATTGTCCGTTAATACTCATTTTCATCATTGTACTCGCATTTTATACCAAATATCAACTAGAATCACACATTTATTTCTAGATTACATTTCTATACTCGTTTTCACAAATCTCCGCCACTTTTTTTTACCACATTTCAGGTAGAATCATGCATCTATACTCGTCTATGCCCGTTCAACACCATATTTTGAATAGAACAACCTATCTATACTCGTTTTCACCACTCTACGTCCATTTTCACTATAGATCGTTTAGAATCACCCACGAAAACTCGTTTCACGATTCCACGCCTATTTTATGCCATAATTTAATTATAATTATCCACAGAATACACATTTTTATCATTCTACGCGCATTTTATCCCATAATTCAATTACAACTTATTTTGGTTACAAATCATATTTCTATACTCGTTTTCGCTAATCTATGCCACTTTGTTTTTTACCATATTTCGGTTAGAATCACGCATGTACACTCTGTTTCACCAATCTACCGCTAGTTCACACCATATTCTGATTAGAACCACCCATCTATACTCGTTTTCACCATTCTACATCCATTTTTACCATATTTTGCTTAGAACCACCCATCAATACTCGTATTCACCATTCCATGCACTATACCACAATTTAATTTTAACCACCCATCTAATACTTTTCTTCATCATTGTACGCGCATTTTATACCATATTTCAATTAGAATGACTCATTTATACTCGTTTTCACCGTTCTACGACAATTTGATACCTTATTTCGGTTACAAATTATATTTCTATTCTCGTTTCCACAAATCTATGCAATTTTTTTACAATATTTCGGTTATAATCACGCATCTACACTCTTTTTCACCAATCTGCCCCCACTTTACACCATATTTCGATTAGAACCACCTATCTATACTCGTTTTCACCAGTCTTAGCCTACCAAAGGCATATTTCGGTTATAATCACCCACAAATACTCGTTTCCACCATTTTAGTCCTATTTTATATCATATTTCAGTTATAGTTACCCATCTAATACTCGTTTGCATCTTCGTATGCTCGTTCGGTACCATATTTCAACAAGAACCACACATTTATACTCATTTTCACCATTCTACGAGCATTTTAAACCTTAACTCGATTTGAAATTACATTTCTACTCGTTTCCACAAATATACGCCACTTTTTAACCACGTTTCGGTTAGAATCACGCATCTACACTCGATTTTATCAATCTACCCCAATTCTACGCTATATTTCGAATAGAACCACCCATCTACACTCGTTTTCACCATTCTACGTCCATTTTTACAATATATCAGTTACAATCACCCACCAAACTCGTTTTCACCATTCCACGCATACTTTCTACCATAATTCAATGCAAATTGTCCGTCAATACTCATTTTCATCATTGCACTCGCATTTTATACCAAATTTCAACTAGAATCACACATTTATTTTTAGATTACATTTCTAAACTTGTTTCCACAAATCTACGCCATTTTTTTACCACATTTCGGTTAGGATCACGCATTTACACTCGTTTTCACTAGTCTACGTCCGTTCTACACCATATTTTGAATAGAACAACCTATTTGTACTCGTTTTCACCACTCTACGTCCATTTTTTTACTATAGGTCGTTTAGAATCACCCACAAAACTCGTTTCACCATTCCACGCCTATTTTATGCCATAATTCAATTATAATTACCCACCGAATACACATTTTTATCATTCTACGCGCATTTTATCCCATAATTCACATATACCTTATTTTGGTTACAAATCATATTTCTATACTCGTTTTCGCTAATCTATGTCACTTTTTACCATATTTCGGTTAGAATCATGCATGCACACTCGGTTTCACCAATCTACGCCTAATTTACACCATATTTTGATTAGAACCACGCATCTATACTCGTTTTCACCATTCTACATCCATTTCCACCATATTTTGCTTAGAATCTACCGATCAATACTCGTATTCACCATTCCATGCACTATACCATAATTCAATTATAATCACCCGTCTAATACTCTTCTTCATATTTCAATTAGAATGACTCATTTATACTCGTTTTCACCGTTCTACTAGAATTTGATACCTTTTTTTCGGTTATAAATTATATTTCTATACTCGTTTCCACAAATCTACGCAATTTTTTACCATATTTCTGTTATGATCACGCATCTACAGTCTTTTTCACCAATCTACCCTTACTTTACCCCATATTTCGATTAGAACCACCTATCTATACTCGTTTTCACCATTCTTAGCCTACCAAAAGCATATTTCGGTTATAATCACCCACAAATACTCATTTTCACCATTCTAGGCCTATTTTATATCATATTTCAGTAATAGTTACCCATCTAATATTCGTTTGCATGTTTGTATGCTCGTTCGGTACCATATTTCAACAAGAACCACACATTTATACTCGTTTTCACCAGTCTACGAGCATTTTAAACCTTAACTCGATTTGAAATTACATTTCTATATTCGTTTCCACAAATCTACGCCACTTTTTAACCACGTTTCGGTTAGAATCACGCATCTACATTCGATTTTACCAATCTACCCTAATTCTATGCCATATTTCGAATAGAACCACCCATTTATACTCGTTTTCACCATTCTACGTCCATTTTTATAATATATCAGTTACAATGACCCACCAAACTCGTTTTCACCATTCCACGCCTACTTTGTACCATAATTCAATGCAAATTGCCCGTTAATACTCATTTTCATTATTGTATTCGTATTTTATACTAAATTTCAACTAGAATCACACATTTATTTTTAGATTACATTTCTATACTCGTTTCCACAAATCGACGCTACTTCTTTTTTACCTCATTTCGGTTAGAATAACGCATCTACACTCGGTTTCACTAGTCTACGCCCGTTCTACACCATATTTTGAATAGAACAACCTATCTGTACTCGTTTTCACCACTCTACGTCCGTTTTTCACTATAGGTCATTTAGACTCACCCACAAAAACTCGTTTCACCATTCCACGCCTATTTTATGCCATAATTCAATTATAATTACCCACCGAATACACATTTTTATCATTCTACGTGCATTTATCCCATAATTCACATATACCTTATTTTGGTTACAAATCATATTTCTATACTCGTTTTCGCTAATCTATGTCACTTTTTTACCATATTTCGGTTAGAATCACGCATGCACACTCGGTTTCACCAATCTACGCCTAATTCACACCATATTTTGATTAGAACCACCCATCTATACTCGTTTTCACCATTCTACATCCATTTCCACCATATTTTGCTTAGAATCTACCGATCAATACTCGTATTCACCATTCCATGTACTATACCATAATTCAATTGTAATCACCCGTCTAATACTCTTCTTAATATTTCAATTAGAATGACTCATTTATACTCGTTTTCACCGTTCTACGAGAATTTGATACCTTATTTCGGTTATAAATTATATTTCTATACTCGTTTCCACAAATCTACGCGATTTTTTATCATATTTCTGTTATAGTCACGCATCTACAGTCTTTTTCACCAATCTACCCCTACTTTACCCCATATTTCGATTAGAACCACCTATCTCTACTCGTTTTCACCATTCTTAGCCTACCAAAAGCATATTTCGGTTATAATCACCCACAAATACTCGTTTTCACCATTCTAGGCCTATTTTATATCATATTTCAGTAAAGTTACCCATCTAATATTCGTTTGCATGTTTGTATGCTCGTTCGGTACCATATTTCAACAAGAACTACACATTTATACTCGTTTTCACCATTCTTCGAGCATTTTAAACCTTAACTCGATTTGAAATTATATTTCTATATTCGTTTCCACAAATCTACGCCACTTTTTAACCACGTTTCGGTTAGAATCACGCATCTACATTCGATTTTACTAATCTACCCCAATTCTATGCCATATTTCGAATAGAACCACCCATTTATACTCGTTTTCACCATTCTATGTACATTTTTACAATGTATCAGTTACAATGACCCACCAAACTCTTTTTCACCATTCCACGCCTACTTTTACTACCAAAATAAGTCATATCAGTGACGAAATTAGCGACGCCGACTTAAAACGTCGCTAATATTTTTGGATTTAGCGACTCCTATAATATGCGTCACAATACGTCGCTGATAGCGACAAACAGCGACATATTGCGACTACATTTAGTGTAATAAAAATCAACGTCGTTGATTTGTCGGAAAACGTCGCTAGTTTTATTAGTTCAGCGACGTTTAGCGTCGCAAGGATTATTAAGTCGCCGAATATTAAACGATTAGCGATGCTTTGCGACGTATTTGCGGACGCGCTAATTTCTGATAAAAAGGGTTTCCTCGGTTCGACTTTTCATTTCTCCCTCTCCCCAAAATTTTTTTCCCGCCCCTCTTCCCCGACCTCGACGACAGCCACCCCCTTCCCTCCGGCGCCGCTCATCCTCCTCTTCCACCGCGAGCCCCTTCTCCTCCCTCCGGCGAGCCCGTTCTCCTCCTCCTCCTCCACCGCGAGCCCCTTCTCCTTCTCCACCGCGAGATCCTCCTCCTCCTCCTCCTCCACCACCGCGAGGAGACTGAAGGTAAACCCTAACCCTAATTAAGGTGTTTTTCGTGTCCAAAATGGACACGGAGACACATTACGACCATGTGTTCACTGATACAGTGTGTTCGTGAGGTTTTGGACACTTTGTGTCCATTTGTTGGACATGTGGACACCTCCAAGCTTGCATATATATGTATTTCACCTCTGTACACTTAATCCCCTCCTCTTCCACCACCGAACTTGTCCTCCTCCTCCTCCTCCACCACCGCGAGGAGACTGAAGGTAAACCCTAACCCTAATTGAGGTATTTTTCGTATCCAAAATGGACACGGAGACACATTACGACCATGTGTTCACTGATACAGTGTGTTCGTGAGGGTTTGGATACTTTGTGTCCATTTGTTGGACACGTGGACACCCCCAAGCTTGCATATATATGTATTTCACCTCTGTACACTTAATCCCCTACATACACTTGTGTATTTTCGTATTAATTTGGATTTGCATATTGGGTTCGGGTTTCGATATAGTGTTTGATACATTGTTTCACCTTGCAACATTCCTACACTTATTTTAGACAACAAGTATATGAACCAATTAGTCAACATCTATTTGTTGAAGTATGGTACTCCATTCTTCGTAAGTTCTAGCTATATATGTCTCTCAAGATCCAATACTCAAAAATCCCAAGAAGAAGAAGAAAAGAATAAAATGACATCGCTCAACACCCTATGACAACTCTTTGTAGAATTGTGTTAAAGTGTGAGTTCTACAGTATGAGTTCTACATTATGGTTCTCTTTGTAGAATAAAATGACATCGCTCAACCCTATCGATCCTCCATACAAGTCTTCCTTCATCTATTGTCTTAAAGTGTGAGTTGTACAGTATGGTTCTCTTTGGTGAATTGTGTCTTATTATAGTCCCTGCAGCCATTCGACTGGCGAGGCAGAAACTATGTAGTCGTAGATAAAGTTGACAGTCATCCGACCCTCATCCCTCGGCAATGATGATACGACAACCAACCGGAGAGGCAAGGACATAGTCCCTGCATCCATTTGGATTAGTAAATGTTAATATGGGGTTTGGATTCATGGTGTATATGTTCACTGTCTCAAGGACATAGTCCCTGTAGCCATTCGACTGGCGAGGCAGAAACTATGTAGCCGTAGATAAAGTTGACTGTCCTTCGACCCTCATTCCTTGGCAATGATGATACGACAACCTATCACTATATCTTATATAGTAGTAGATGATGTCTTAGTATTACATTATGTGACCCTCATTCCTCGGCAATGTACTAAAAATACATGATGGTTCCTTTAGTTAGCTTGCTTAAGTTACAATTATATTATGACCCGACTATCGATCTTACCAGATGGCACCCATGACCCGAGGAGCGGCACGTCGTTTGAAGAAAACAGTGAATGCTGAGGTGGCTCCTCCTACATTTGAGGAGGAAGTGGCACCGGTTGCTAGTGAGACCGGGAGTTCTATTCATCCAGCACCGGTAGCTAGTGAGACCGAGAGTTCTCTTCATGCAGTCCTTGCAAGGGACGATATCTCTCCTCGCGCCAAAAATCTCGCTTTTTCGAGGTGGTTGCGTGAACGTATCACTGAGCGTTTGCGTGAGCAGCGTGGTTCTCATTAGCTATTAGTACTTATTTGTATTGGACTATTTGTATTGGGTTATTTTTGTATTAGACTATTTGTATTGGACTACATATATGAATTAGAATTGTGTCAATCTCTAGATTATATTGGACTACGACATGGTGATCAGGACATAGTCCCTGCAGCCATTCGACTGGCGAGGCAGAAACTATGTATCCGTAGATAAAGTCGACTGTCCTCCGACTCTCATCCCTCGGCAATGATGATACGACAACCAACCGGAGAGGATACTCTGAGAGATCCATCTGAGAGGGACGTATACTCTGAGAGATCACCTTTACAAGAATTATATCAGTAGTGGGATTGAGTGTTGGAGGAGATATTATCAGAGTATACGTCCTACTCAGATGGGTCTCTTACCGTTAATATTTTTTTTCTGACGGCATGGTAGGTGTGCTCCCTCAACAGATTCTTGCTCCGAGCCAAAACTTTGCCCCAGAGCTCAAGTGGACATCCTTGGTGTAGAGTTCGAGTGAGAGGTTCCTGACAGCATGGTGGTCTCCTTTGTCAAAGTATCCGTGCTCATCCCACATTGGTTGTGGGACGAGTACGGATACTTTGACAAAGGAGACCACCATGCTGTCAGGAACCTCTCACTCGATCTCTACACCAAGGATGTCCACTTGAGGTCCGGGGCAAAGTTTTGGCTCGGAGCAAGAATCTGTTGAGGGAGCACATCCACCATGTCGTCAAAAAAAATATTAACGGTGAGAGACCCATCTGAGTAGGACGTATACTCTGATAATATCTCCTCCAACACTCAATCCCACTACTGATATCATTCTTGTAAAGGTGATCTCTCAGAGTATACGTCCCTCTCAGATGGATCTCTCAGAGTATCCTCTCCGGTTGGGTTGTGTTCTGAGCCATCCGTTCTTACAGAGGGTCCTATTTTGGATTATATATTTTGTATTTTGGATTCTATATTTTGTATTTTGGTTTCTGTATTTTGTATTTTGGTTTCTGTATTTTGGTTTCTGTATTTTGGTTTCTGTATTTTGGCTTCAGCTCCATTTGCATTAATCTACGGTACGACATGGTGATCAGGACATAGTCCCTGCAGCCATTCGACTGGCGAGGCAGAAACTATGTAGCCGTAGATAAAGTTGACTGTCCTCCGACCCTCATCCCTCGGCAATGATGATACGACAACCTATCAGAATCAATACCATCCAAGGAAGGCAAAACTGAATCAGCATTGTCTTCCGGATCGTCCTCATCAAGGCATAACGGGCTGCTCAGCGTGCCCAGCTTCTTCAACTTCTCGCTGGCTGCAGAGTCGAAATGGGAACGGGTCCTCTTTGCCGGTCCGGAGCTCTGACTCGCACTCGTTGCCGCGCTACCGGTTTCCTCTCCTCCTCTGACGCGGGTCATAAAAAAAGAAATTTCGTACCTCTTCTTCACATAAACATAATTGCCGCCTTGTACTCGAGCCTCCTCGTCTGTGACGCTATCTGACTTCTTGGTGCCTACATTGTCACTCGAATCTCCCATTCGACTCGTATCGTCCTCTTCTTTGCCTGTCTTTTCGCTCCCTGTCTTGCAATCATCTGCTATCACCGCCGACTCATTCGACTGCTTCTCCGATGACTCCGAGAAGTTGGATAGCGTCACAGACGAGGAGGCTCGAGTACAAGGCGGCAATGATGTTTATGTGAAGAAGAGGTACAAAATTTCTTTTCTTATGACCCGCGTCAAAGGAGGAAAGGAAACCAGTAGCACGGCGACGAGTGCGAGTCAGAGCTCCGGACCGGCAAAGAGGACCCGTTCCCATTTCGACTCTGCAGCCAGCGAGAAGTTGAAGAAGCTGGGCACGCTGAGCAGCCCGTTATGCCTTGATGAGGACGATCCGGAAGACAATGTTGATTCAGTTTTTCCTTCTCCTCTCCTCCACCATGGCTATGGACCCATCTGCTCCTCCCTACTTCCCTTCTTCTTATTTGACTCTCTCAGCCACATATGATATCCAGCTCAAGTGTAGAGTCGGGGAAGAAGAAGTGGACAGGAAGAGGAGGGGGAAGCAGCACAGCCGGCGGCATGACCCGGAGGAAGTACAGAGGTTTTCTTCAACATACGTAGGAGAACTATAAGGATATATCTTTTCACAATATGTCATCTTGTCAAAGACCCTTAATGTGACAACCATGTTACCGCGGTGTCGGAAGACTAACATGTCATAATTTTCTAAGCCGTGTGTTTTGACATAATCCTCCCAACTCTTTCCTCCTATGTCGTAATCTTGCATTATTACATAGAACTAAAATCCGGTTGGAGGATTATGTCAAAACACACGGCTTAGAAAATTATGACATGTTAGTCTTCCGACACCGCGGTAACTTGGTTGTCACATTAAGGGTCTTTGACAAGGTGATATGTTGTGAAAAGATATATCCTTATAGTTCTCCTACGTATGTTGAAGAAAACCTCTGTACTTCCTCCGGGTCATGCCGCCGGCTGTGCTGCTCCCCCCTCCTCTTCCTGTCCACTTCTTCTCCCCCGACTCTACACTTGAGCTGGATATCATATGTGGCTGAGAGAGTCAAATAAGAAGAAGGGAAGTAGGGAGGAGCAGATAGGTTCAGAGCCATGGTGGAGGAGAGGAGAAGGAAAATGCTTGATCAGAACTTGAGGTGGAAAAGTTGTGACGTTGATAGCGTGAGAGAGGGAGAGGGTGGAAAAGATCTTCTCCCCCGACTCTACACTTGAGGTGGATATCATATTTTGGTTTCTGTATTTTGGCTCCAGCTCCATTTGCATTAATTTACGGTACGACATGGTGATCAGGACATAGTCCCTGCAGCCATTCGACTGGCGAGGCAGAAACTATGTAGCCGTAGATAAAGTTGAATGTCCTCTGACCCTCATCCATCGGCAATGATGATACGACAACCTATCACTATATCTTATATAGTAGTAGATGATGTCTTAGTATTACATTATGTGAGTTCATCTTGATTCTGTTACATTCTTCAGATACTAGATACGATAAGAACATATACTACACTATATGTACAGAACATAGATGATTCACACTAATGTATGCTAGAATGAATTTTGGGCCATTCGTTCCCATATTTTGTGTGATTGTTGTAGACTTGGTTATAGGGACTGAAACCTGTGTACAGCGAGAAATGGACATTCTGTGATTGTTTGGATCCTATTCTACAGTGAGAAATGGTTATCTTTTTAAACTGCAGGGAGAAATGGATATTCTGTATTTTATTTTTTTATTTTTTTTTGCAGATTTTGCGACATTTACCGACGTTTACCGACGTCCTCCGACCCTCATCCTTCGGCAATGATGATACGACAACCTATCACTATATCTTATATAGTTGTAGATGATGTCTTAGTATTACATTATGTGAGTTCATCTTGATTCTGTTACATTCTTCAGATACTAGATACGATAAGAACATATACTACACCATATGTACAGAACATAGATGATTCACACTAATGTATGCTAGAATAAATTTTGGGTTATGTTCTGAGCCATTCGTTCCCAAACTTGGCAATTAAGCCATTCGACTGGCGAGGCAGAAACTATGTATCCGTAGATAAAGTTGACTGTCCTCCGACTCTCATCCCTCGGCAATGATGATACGACAACCTATCACTATATCTTATATAGTAGTAGATGATGTCTTAGTATTACATTACGTGAGTTCATCTTGATTCTGTTACATTCTTCAGATACTAGATACGATAAAGAACATATACTACACCATATGTACAGAACATAGATGATTCACACTAATGTATGCTAGAATGAATTTTGGGTTGTGTTCTGAGCCATTCGTTCCCAAACTTGGCAATTAAGCATGTGAAATAGAACTGATTATGTTTAGTTTGTCTTACGATACAGATTTGGACATTGCTAGAATGATTGTTGTAGACTTGGACATTGTGTATAGTTTAGGTTGTGTTCTGAGCCATTCTGAGAACTGGACGTTGTGTGATTGTTGTAGACTTGGTTATAGGGACTGAAACCTGTGTACAGTGAGAAATGGACATTCTGTGATTGTTTGGATCCTATTCTACAGTGAAAAATGGTTAGCTTTTTAAACTGCAGGGAGAAATGGACATTCTGTATTTTATTTTTTTTATTTTTTTTGCAGATTTAGCGACGTTTACCGACGTCCTCCAACGTAATTTTGCGTCGGTAAACGTCGGTAGATCTTTAATATTATCCAGGCTACCGACGTTTAGCGACGTCAATATATGTCGGAGAACGTCGGTACACGTCGGGGTACGTCGGTAAATCTCCCCAGGAATTCCTAGGATTTACCGACGTTTAGCGACTTTGTACATGTCACTAAATCACCGACGACGCGACGGTAATTCGTCGATAAATTTACCGACTCGTAGCGACACGAAATATTACGTCGCAAACAGCGACGCGACGACGGTAGACGTCGGCATTATACCGACTTATAAATACGTCGACGAACGTCGGTAATTGCAACGTTTGGCGACGTTTAGAAGATCAGCGACTTACGTTTCCGCGACCAGCCTGAAACGTCGGTAATTTTGTCGCTAATTTTTTT
This sequence comes from Iris pallida, assembly GCA_029216955.1. Lineage (NCBI taxonomy): Eukaryota > Viridiplantae > Streptophyta > Magnoliopsida > Asparagales > Iridaceae > Iris > Iris pallida. The sequence continues at coordinate 66,385 of JANAVB010021731.1, read as the reverse complement.
TTAGCGACAAAAATTGTTGTTTTAGCGACGTCTTTAGGCGTCGCTAAAACGACTTATTTTGGTAGTGTTTGTACCATAATTCAATACAAATTGCCCGTTAATACTCATTTTCATTATTATACTCGCATTTTATACTAAATTTCAACTAGAATCACACATTTATTTTTAGATTACATTTCTATACTCGTTTTCACAAATCGACGCCACTTCTTTTTTACCTCATTTCGGTTAGAATCACGCATCTACACTCGGTTTCACTAGTCTACGCCCGTTCTACACCATATTTTGAATAGAACAACCTATCTGTACTCGTTTTCACCACTCTACGTCCATTTTTCACTATAGGTCGTTTAGAATCACCCACAAAAACTCGTTTCACCATTCCACGCCTATTTTATGCCATAATTCAATTATAATTATCCACCGAATACACAATTTTATCATTCTACGCACATTTTATCCCATAATTCAATTATACCTTATTTTGGTTACAAATCATATTTCTATACTCGTTTTTGCTAATCTGTCACTTTTTTACCATATTTCGGTTAGAATCACGCGTGCACACTCGGTTTCACCAATCTACGCCTAATTCACACCATATTTTGATTAGAACCACCCATCTATACTCGTTTTCACCATTCTACATCCATTTCCACCATATTTTGCTTAGAATCTACCCATCAGTACTCGTATTCACCATTCCTTGTACTATACCATAATTCAATTATAATCACTCGTCTAATACTCTTCTTATCATTGTACCCGCATTTTATTCCATATTTCAATTAGAAGGACTCATTTATTCTCGTTTTCACCGTTCTACGAGAATTTGATACCTTATTTTGGTTATAAATTATATTTCTATACTTGTTTCCACAAATCTACGCGATTTTTGACCAAATTTTTGTTATAATCATGCATCTACAGTCTTTTTCACTAATCTACCCCCACTTTACCCCATATTTCGATTAGAACCACCGATCTATACTCGTTTTTGTTAGGGTTATATACTAAAAGCATCACTTTTGTAGTAACCTTATTTCCTTGACTTTTGAATGAGAATCATAATGGCAAATGTTTGTATATTGTATTTGTTGCAAGTGTTAATGCAAATGTCTGATATTCTATATTGTAGATAATATGGTGTGTGGTGTCACACAGAAGATCATATTATCAGTTTCCTATGGAGTATATAAATAGTTCACAACCTAGATGGACTTGGACAATCTATTGGAAAGGTTGTAGTGTAATATGGTATTAGTCTATCTTGACTATAGGTTTACACTAGTACACTTTGTGTGTATTGAACAGGACCACTTGAGGTTGTTCTCTTTGTACTGACTACATAAGAGAACAAACACCTCTGTTATTATGGATGCTTGTACTCTTAATCCGGATATAATAACGGACATGTATATGCAGTGTGCATTACTTTGACTCATAAAAGAGTGAGATTCATTATGGATCAACAACCTCTATGAATTGGGTAATAACATTGTATGTATGATGGGCTGTTGATTATAAATGGAATCCATGTCCCGATACATCGGGTTGATGATGTCCTCTTAAGGAGCTCATAAGGATTGTCATGTAAACTCTGCAGGTGGATTATATCCGACATGACAAATAAAGTTGAGCGGTACTACTTAAGGATAAAAGATGTCGAATCAATATAGTTGTCAGTAACTTAATTTGATCGACGGACATACGATATCTTAACATGGGGAACCAAACGAGCATATAATAAAAGGAGCCCACAAACATAATTTGGGATTATGGAGGTAGTGCAACAATAGCTCATTAGTGGACCGAGCTATTGTTAATGGGCTTGGATTGTGTGTTCGGGCTGAACACGAGATATCCAGATCCGTTAGGAGGCCTAACCCTAATTTCTCCTCATGGTCCCTGCCGTAGCCTATATATATCCTCTATTCTCTGGCCGCCAGATGACTGATCAGAAATCTAAAATTTTTTCTAAATTCGTGATTCACGTAAGGAAAGAAAGAGAGTGCTGCCAAGGAGAAGAAAAGGTTGGAAGATCGTCGAAGGAATACGTGCAGAAGATCTTGGGGTCGTCCGCTCGAGATTGTCAGAAATTATTTGTCTCCTTTCCGCCGCAGGTATAATTCGTGAACCCTAGTTTCCGCCAATGAAGGGTTAGAACACGTATTAGATCTGTTTAACTTTCTATCGATCAATACGCACACCAAAGGAAGGGTCCTGGGAATCCCCAGTTCCATCAATTGGTATCAGAGCCACTTTGGATCTACGTATTGATTGATACGTCCATGTTGTCCAATAAAACCTGCGCTATGTAATAGTCGGTAGATGTAGATCTGTTCTAACTCGGTTTTTCAGGCATCTTAGATCCAACTATTATGGTCCAATGCATTTTTTTTGATTGTGTTGTTTAAAACATAGACATGTCGTGGATGTTGTTGTTGCTGTGGATGTAATTAAAATCACGAGGGTTGATCGTGCTTATTAATTTAATTTTTCAATCTAGATTATGTGTGAACTCCTTCGGGAGGCATAGGATTGATGTAATTTTAATTATTTTTGATCAATCGTGATGGCGGTAGTGGTTGTTTCTGACGCCGGACGAGATGTTGGTTTTAAGCAATCCAGAGGCAGACATGATTTTCGATGAAGGAATCGACAGCCAAAACCATATATAAAAAATTGCGTAGCGCCAGATTTTGGATTCGGATAGTTGAGGACGGAGCAACAAAGATGACCATAATAGTTGGATATTTTCTCTTATTTTTGTCATTTTGCTTTTTCTGATTATGCATGTTTATTATTGTGTGGTTGTTTTTTTTTGAAAAACCAAGCCTACATTAATAATGGACAACATGGACATAATATCAACTAGTAGAAAAACACTCATTGTTAAATAACTAAGTGGAAGAGGATCTTTATTTAGTATAAATCCTATGGTCTCCATTACTGGTTTGTAGGTGATGTAATTATACTTGCGTATTGGCTTTAGTGCTTTCCTCCATATCGGATGAGTATAATTATGGATCACCAGTACAAACTTCCTTAGGGATAATTATAGAAAGTTACCTAGTATGTGTTCACTTCTCCATCTGAAGGAACTCATTACAAGGTAATGGACTTAGTATTAAGTAATGGTATACACTTAGATACAAATAATGGTATCCTCCCCATCGGAGTCACTGCTATTATTTGTATGACCAGAGCAAGACCAGCATATTAATTTTATTTGTCATAAAGTTATATTGACATGATAGTAAAATTAATAAGAAAAATCTACTTGAACAAAGTTGAATTTGTATACGTCCACACTATCGTGGCATGCTAAATTCATGGTGTTCAAGGTGTTGGTGAATTTCTTATTATTGTTTTGAGGGAATCAATATTTAGTTAATTCAAAAAGTTTTTTTTGCCCTACATAATTTTATTTATATGATTCTCAGGATTTCAAAAATGGGTTCTTTCAGTCCACTTATGGTGATTCTTAAAAAAACAAACTTACTGGACCTAATTATATTGACTGGAAACGTAATTTGGACATTGTTCTGACTGCTGAAGAGTACAAATATGTACTTGTTGAGGAATGCCCACCTAAGCCTGATGCTAACTCTGATGAAGAGGTCAAAGAGGCTTATAAGAAGTGGAAAAAGGCAGATAAGATGGCACGGTGTTACATTCTGGCATCTATGTCAAATGTACTGCAACATCAGCATCATGCCATGGCCACAGCTTATTACATAATGTATAACCTCAAGGAACTCTTCGGACATCAGAGTAGAGGAGCTAGGCAGTTTGCTATGAAATGTTTGATGAACACAAAAATGGCTGAGGGTACACCAGTAAGGGATCATGTTCTCAAGATGATGGGCCATCTGAATGAGATGGAGATCCTTAGAGCTGAAATCGATGGGGAAACCCAGGTCGATATCATTCTCGGGACTCTGCCTAAAAGTTTTGACAATTTCTGCCTTAATTACAACATGAACAAAAGGTTGTATAGTTTGGCAGAACTTACAAAAGAGCTACAGGATGCTGAATCTCTCTTTAGGCAGAGTGGTCATGTTTTTGTTTCTGAAAAGGCTTCTACTTCTAAGCCAAAAGGCGGTAAGAAGAAGAATAACATTCAGAAACAGGCAAACTCAGCAAAGAAGGGCATGGGACCTCAAGGCGCGGTGAAAAAGCCGAAAGGCAAATGTTTCAAGTGCAAAGGGTCAGGACATTGGAAGACTGATTGTCCACTTCTCAAACAAGGGAACAAAGAAGGTATATCTCATTTACTAGTAGTTGAAACATGTTTAGCGATGTTATCTACCGGCACCTGGTGTGTAGATACAGGAGCCACTAATCATGTCTGCAATACATTGCAGGGGTTCCAGGAAACCAGACGGCTCATTGATGGGGAGATATGCTTGTTCTTGGGTGATGCTACAAAAGTATCGATCGTTGCATTAGGAGATGTTACTTTATCTTTTGGTAGAAATAAGTCTTTGACATTGAGAGATTGTCTTTATGTACCTTCACTTAGAAAGAATTTAGTTTCTATTTCTATGTTAGTTAAGGATGGATATTCAGTTTATTTTAATGACAATATCGTTATTAGAAAGAATAAACATTTTATCTGTTCTGGTGCATTGGTTGATAATTTGTATGTCATTAATCCTATTTCGCCCACAATGCAACTTATAGAAATGAATAATATGTCATCTAACTTAAATAAGAGAAAAGAACCTTCTTGTATGAACCAAACATATCTTTGGCACTTACGATTGGGGCATATTAACCTAAGAAGGATTCAAAGACTGGTTGAAGATGGACCTTTGAGTTCATTGGAAGTGGAGGCACTACCAGTCTGTGAATCCTGCTTAGAAGGTAAAATGACCAAAATGCCTTTTACGGTAAAGGGGTATAGGGCCAAAGATGTGTTGGAATTGGCTCATTCTTATTTGTGTGGACCCATGACTATCCAAGCTAGAGGTGGCTTTGAATATTTTGTCACATTTATTGACGATTATTCAAGGTATGGATATATTTATTTGATGTGCCGTAAGTCTGAGTGCTTTGAGAAATTCAAAGATTACAAGGCTGAAACGGAGAAACGTCATGGAAAATATATCAAGTCATTACGATCAGATCGTGGTGGCGAGTACCTCTTTGGAGAGTTTAAGGATTATTTATCAGAGGCTGGGATTGCATCCCAATTGACTGCACTTGGAACGCCCCAACAGAATGGTGTAGCCGAAAGAAGGAATAGAACTCTTATGGAGATGGTTAGATCAATGATGAGTTATTCGGATTTGCCAGATTCGTTTTGGGGATATGCCTTAGAGACTGCAGCTTATATTTTGAACTTGGTTCCTTCTAAGTCAGTACCTCTTACTCCCACAGAGCTGTGGATTGGGCGTAAGCCTAGTCTGAAACATGTTCGCATTTGGGGTAGTCCAGCACATGTGCTGAATGGGAAAGCAGATAAATTGGAATCTCGTACAGAAGTACGCTTGTTTGTAGGCTATCCAAGAGGAACGAAAGGAGGTTTATTTTATAGTCCTAAGGATCAGAAGGTCATTGTTAGCACCAATGCCCAATTCTTAGAGGAAGACTATGTGATGAACCATAAACCCAAAAGTAGAGTTGTTCTAGAAGAACTGAGACGTGAGAAACCAAGTACTTCGGTACCAACAGTACAAGAGGATGAACCACAAATAACTGCATAACGTGTCACAAATGTTACACCACAACCGATAGTGCCTCGTCGTAGTAGGAGGGTTGTGATACAACCTGATAGATATATGTTCTTGGGAGAGTCGTCAGACTTCGTCCCTGAGGAACAAGATTATGATCCCTGTACCTATAATGAAGCACTCCAAGATAAAGATGCAGAGTCTTGGGAAAAAGCAATGATATCTGAAATAGAATCTATGGATTCTAATCAGGTCTGGGAGCTTGTAGAACCACCCGTTGGTGTAAAAGTCATTGGATGCAAGTGGGTCTATAAGAGAAAAAGAGGATCAGATGGTAAGGTTGAAACCTTTAAAGCTCGGCTTGTAGCAAAAGGTTTTACTCAAAGAGAGGGTATCGATTATGAGGAAACCTTTTCTCCTATAGCCATGCTTAAGTCTATTCGGATTCTTTTATCTATTGCAGCTCATCTCGATTATGAGATTTGGCAAATGGATGTCAAGACAGCTTTCCTTAATAGAAGTCTTGAGGAAGACATGTATATGAAGCAACCAGACGGGTTCATTGAAATGGGCCAGGAGCATCTTGTTTGTAAGCTCAAGAAGTCCATTTATGGACTTAAGCAAGCTTCCAGATCTTGGAACATATGTTTTGATCAAGTGATAAAATCCTATGGATTTGATCAATGTCAGGATGAATCATGTGTATACAGAAAGTGTGACAGAAACGTGGTGGTGTTTCTAGTACTTTATGTGGATGACATCTTGCTCATTGGAAACAATGTGAAGGTATTGTCTGATGTAAGGGTATGGTTATCCAAACAGTTTGATATGAAGGACTTGGGAGAAGTAGGTCACATCCTTGGGATCAAAGTTCTACGAGATCACAAGAAAAGGATGTTGGGCTTATCCCAAGCTTCCTATATCGACACTGTACTAACTCATTTTAGTATGCAAAATTCTAAGAAAGGTTTCTTACCTTTTAGACATGGAATTGCTCTATCAAAGGAGCAGTGTCCGAGGACACCTAAAGAGATAAAGAACATGAAGGCAGTTCCTTATGCTTCAGCAGTAGGAAGCTTAATGTATGCAATGCTATGTACGAGACCAGACATCTGCTTTGTCGTAGGCATGGTCAGCAGATATCAGTCTAACCCAGGACAAGAGCACTGGACTGCCGTAAAGCATATTTTGAAGTACCTGAAAAGGACTAAAGAGTATATGCTAGTTTACCAGGCAGATAGTTTAGTTCCCTTGGGGTATACAGACTCAGATTTTCAGTCAGATAGGGATTCCAGGAAATCTACCTCAGGTTATGTGTTTACTTTGGAAGGTGGAGCCATTGTGTGGAGGAGTATCAAGCAAAAATGTATTACTGATTCCACCATGGAAGCCGAGTATGTGGCAGCCTCTGAGGTAGCCAAAGAAGCGGTTTGGCTCAGAAACTTTCTGTTGGACTTGGATGTGGTACCTAGTTTGCCTAAGTCTATTACACTTTATTGTGATAATAGTGGTGCAGCTGCAAACTCGAAGGAACCACGAGCCCATAAGACAGGCAAACACATTGAGTGCAAGTACCACCTGATACGAGATTTCGTAAAGAAAGAAAAAGTTACTGTGATCAAGATAGCATCAGCCGACAACCTAGCTGATCCCTTTACAAAGAGCTTACCAGCTAAGGCTTTTGACAGTCATGTTGAGGGAATGGGAGTCAGATGTGTAGCAGCATGGCTTTAAGTATAAGTGGGAGATTTGTAACAGTATACTGAAAAGCAATGCTTTGAGTATAAGTGGGAGATTGTTAGGGTTATATACTAAAATCATCACTTTTGTAGTAACCTTATTTCCTTAAATTTTGAATGAGAATCATATGGGCAAATGTTTGCATATTGTATTTGTTGCAAGTGTTGATACAAATGTCTGATATTCTATATTGTAGATAATATGGTGTGTGGTGTCACACAGAAGATCATATTATCAGTTTCCTATGGAGTATATAAATAGTTCACAACCTAGATGGACTTGGACAATCTATTGGAAAGGTTGTAGTGTAATCTGGTATTAGTCTATCTTGACTATAGGTTTACACTAGTATACTTTGTGTGTATTGAACAGGACCACTGGAGGTTGTTCTCTTTGTACTGACTACATAAGAGAACAAACACCTCTGTTATTATGGATGCTTGTACTCTTAATCCGGATATAATAACGAATATGTATATGCGGTGTGCATTACTTTGACTCATAAAAGAGTGAGATTCATTATGGATCAACAACCTCTATGAATTGGGTAATAACATTGTATGTATGATGGGCTGTTGATTATAAATGGAATCCATGTCCCGATACATCGGGTTGATGATGTCCTCTTAAGGAGCTCATAAGGATTGTCATGTAAACTCTGCAGGTGGATTATAACCACCGATCTATACTCGTTTTTGTTAGGGTTATATACTAAAAGCATCACTTTTGTAGTAACCTTATTTCCTTGACTTTTGAATGAGAATCATAATGGCAAATGTTTGTATATTGTATTTGTTGCAAGTGTTAATGCAAATGTCTGATATTCTATATTGTAGATAATATGGTGTGTGGTGTCACACAGAAGATCATATTATCAGTTTCCTATGGAGTATATAAATAGTTCACAACTTAGATGGACTTGGACAATCTATTGGAGAGGTTGTAGTGTAATATGGTATTAGTCTATCTTGACTATAGGTTTACACTAGTACACTTTGTGTGTATTGAACAGGACCACTTGAGGTTGTTCTCTTTGTACTGACTACATAAGAGAACAAACACCTCTGTTATTATGGATGCTTGTACTCTTAATCCGGATATAATAACGGACATGTATATGCAGTGTGCATTACTTTGACTCATAAAAGAGTGAGATTCATTATGGATCAACAACCTCTATGAATTGGGTAATAACATTGTATGTATGATGGGCTGTTGATTATAAATGGAATCCATGTCCCGATACATCGGGTTGATGATGTCCTCTTAAGGAGCTCATAAGGATTGTCATGTAAACTCTGCAGGTGAATTATATCCGACATGACAAATAAAGTTGAGCGGTACTACTTAAGGATAAAAGATGTCGAATCAATATAGTTGTCAGTAACTTAATTTGATCGACGGACATACGATATCTTAACATGGGAAGCCAAACGAGCATATAATAAAAGGAGCCCACAAACATAATTTGGGATTAGGGAGGTAGTGCAACAATAGCTCATTAGTGAACCGAGCGATTGTTAATGGGCTTGGATTGGGTGTTCGGGCTGAACACGGGATATCCAGATCCGTTAGGAGGCCTAACCCTAATTTCTCCTCATGGTCCCTGCTGTAGCCTATATATATCCTCTATTCTCTGGCCGCCAGATGACTGATCAGAAATCTGAAATTTTCTCTAAATTCGTGATTCACGTAAGGAGTGAAAGAGTGCTGCCAAGGAGAAGAAAAGGTTGGAAGATCGTCGCCCACACGACGTCCAACTCGAGGAAGGAATACGTACAGAAGATCTTGGGGTCGTCTGCTCGAGATTGCCAGGAATTACTTGTCTCCTTTCCGTCGCAGGTATAATTCGTGAACCCTAGTTTCCGCCAATGAAGGGTTAGAACACGTATTAGATCTGTTTAACTTTCTATCGATCAATACGCACACCAAAGGAAGGGTCCTGGGAGTCCCCAGTTCCATCAGTTTTTACCATTCTTAGCCTACCAAAAGCATATTTCGGTTATAATCACCCACAAATACTCGTTTTCACCATTCTAGGCCTATTTTATATCATATTTCAGTTATAGTTACCATCTAATATTCGTTTGCATCTTTGTATGCTCGTTCGGTACCATATTTCAACAAGAACCACACATTTATACTCGTTTTCACCATTCTACGAGCATTTTAAACCTTACCTCGATTTGAAATTATATTTCTATACTAGTTTCCACAAATCTACGCCACTTTTTAACCACGTTTCGGTTAGAATCACACATCTACACTCGATTTTACCAATCTATCACAATTCGATGCCATATTTCGAATAGAACCACCCATCTATACTCGTTTTCGCCATTCTACGTCCATTTTTACAATATATCAGTTACAATGACCCACCAAACTCGTTTTCACCATTCCACGCCTACTTTGTACCATAATTCAATACAAATTGCACGTTAATACTCATTTTCATCATTGTACTTGCATTTTATAACAAATTTCAATTAGAATCACACATTTATTTCTAGATTACATTTCTATACTCGTTTCCACAAATCTACGCCACTTCTTTTTTACCATATTTCGGTTAGAATCACGTATCTACACTCGGTTTCACTAGTCTACGCCCGTTCTACACCATATTTTGAATAGAACAACCTATCTATACTCATTTTCACCACTCTACGTCCATTTTTACTATAGGTCGTTTAGAATCATCCACAAAAACTCGTTTCACCATTCCACGCCTAATTCAATTATAATTACCTCCGAAAACATATTTTTATCATTCTATGCACATTTTATCGCAGAATTTTAGTTAGAATCCCTTATTGATGCTCATTTCCACCATTATACGAGCATTTTATACCTATTTCGATTACAAATTATATTTCTATACTCGTTTTCGCTAATCTATGATACTTTTTTATAGCATATTTCGGTTAGAATCACACATGTACCCTCTGTTTCATCAATCTACGCCTAATTCATACCATATTTTGATTAGAACCACCCATCTATACTCATTTTCACCATTCTACATCTATTTTTACCATATTTGACTTAGAATCACCCATCAACACTCGTATTCACCATTCCATGCACTATACTAAAATTCAATTATAATCACCCATCTAATACTCTTCTTCATCATTGTACGCGCATTTTATACCATATTTCAATTAGAATAACTCATTTATACTCGTTTTCACCGTTCTACAAGAATTTGATACCTTATTTCGGTTATAAATTATATTTTTATACTCGTTTACACAAATGTACATGATTTTTTTTACCATATTTTTGTTATAATCACGCATCTACAGTCTTTTTCACTAATCTACCCCCACTTTACCCCATATTTCGATTAGAACCACCTATCTATACTCGTTTTCACCATTCTTAGCCTACCAAAAGTATATTTCGGTTATAATCACCCACAAATACTCGTTTTCACCATTCTAGGCCTATTTTATATTATATTTCAGTAATAGTTACCCATCTAATATTAGTTTGCATGTTTGTATGCTCGTTCGGTACCATATTTCAACAAGAACCACACATTTATACTCGTTTTTACCATTCTACGAGCATTTTCAACCTTAACTCGATTTGAAATTACATTTCTATATTCGTTTCCACAAATCTACGCCACTTTTTAACCACGTTTCGGTTAGAATCACGCATCTACATTCGATTTTACCAATCTACCCCAATTCTATGCCATATTTCGAATAGAACCACCCATTTATACTCGTTTTCACCATTCTACGTCCATTTTTACAATATATCAGTTACAATGACCCACCAAACTCGTTTTCACCATTCCACGCCTACTTTGTACCATAATTTAATGCAAATTACCCGTTAATACTCATTTTCATTATTGTACTCGTATTTTATAATAAATTTTAACTAGAATTACACATTTATTTTTAGATTACATTTCTATACTCATTTCCACAAATCGACGCCACTTCTTTTTTACCTCATTTCGGTTAGAATCACGCATCTACACTCGGTTTCACTAGTCTACGCCCGTTCTACACCTATTTTGAATAGAACAACCTATCTATACTCGTTTTCACCACTCTACATCCATTTTTACTATAGGTCATTTAGAATCACCCACAAAAATGCGTTTCACCATTCCATGTCTAATTCAACTATAATTATCCACTGAATACACATTTTTATCATTCTACGTGCATTTTATCCCATATTTCAGTTAGAATCCCTTATTGATGCTCATTTCCACCATTATACAAGCATTTTTTACCTTATTTCGGTTACAAATTATATATCTATACTCGTTTTCGCTAATCTATGCCACTTTTTTTACCATATTTCGGGTAGAATCACGCATGTACACTCGGTTTCACCAATCTGCACCTAATTCATACCATATTTTGATTAGAACCATCCATCTATACTCGTTTTCACCATTCTACATCCATTTTCACTATATTTTGCTTAGGATCACCCATCAATACTCGTATTCACCATTCCATGCATTATGCCACAATTCAATTATAATCACTCATCTAATACTCTTTTTCATCATTGTACGCACATTTTATACCATACTTCAATTAGAATAACTCATTTATACTCGTTTTCACCGTTCTACGAAAATTTGATACCTTATTCGGTTACAAATTATGTTTCTATACTCGTTTTCACAAATCTACGAGATTTTTTATCATATTTCGGTTATAATCATGCATCTACACTCTTTTTCACCAATCTACCCCCACTTTACCCTATATTTTGATTAGAACCACCTATCTATACTTGTTTTCACCATTCGTAGCCTACCAAAACCATATTTCGGTTATAATCACCCACAAATACTCGTTTTCACCATTCTAGGCCTATTTTACATCATATTTCAGTTATAGTTACCCATCTAATACTCGTTTGCATCTTTGTATGCTCGTTCGGTACCATATTTCAACAAGAACCACACATTTATACTTGTTTTCACCATTCTACGAGCATTTTAAACATTACCTCGAGTTGAAATTACATTTATATACTCGTTTCCACAAATCTATGCCAATTTTTAACTACGTTTCGGTTAGAATCACGCATCGACACTCGATTTTACCAATCTACCCCAATTCTATGTCATATTTCGAATAGAACCACCCATCTATACTCGTTTTCACCATACTATATCCATTTTTACAATATATCAGTTACACTGACCCACCAAATTCGTTTTCAGCATTCCACGCCTACCTTGTACCAAAATTCAATGCAAATTGCCCGTTAATACTCATTTTCATCATTGTAGTCGCATTTTATACCAAATTTCAACTAGAATCACACATTTATTTTTAGATTACATTTCTATACTCATTTCCACAAATCGAGGCCACTTCTTTTTTTACCACATTTCGGTTAGAATCACGCATCTACACTCGGTTTCACTAGTCTACGCCCGTTCTACACCATATTTTGAATAGAACAACCTATCTATACTCGTTTTCACCACTCTACGTCCATTTTTCACTATAGGTCATTTAGAATCACCCACAAAAACTCGTTTCACCATTCCACGCCTATTTTACGCCATAATTCAATTATAATTACCCACCGAATACACATTTTTATCATTCTACGCGCATTTTATCCCATAATTCAATTATACCTTATTTTGGTTACAAATCATATTTATATTCTCGTTTTCGCTAATCTATGTCAATTTTTTACCATATTTCGGTTAGAATCACGCATGCACACTCGGTTTCACCAATCTACGCCTAATTCACGCCATATTTTGATTAGAACCACCCATCTATACTCGTTTTCATCATTCTACATCCATTTCCACCATATTTTGCTTAGAATCAACCCATCAATACTCGTATTCACCATTCCATGCACTATACCATAATTCAGTTATAATCACCCGTCTAATACTCTTCTTCATCATTGTACACGTATTTTATTCCATTTTTCAATTAGAATGATTCATTTATTCTCGTTTTCATCATTCTACGAGAATTTGATACCTTATTTCGGTTATAAATTATATTTCTATACTCGTTTCCACAAATCTACGCATTTTTTTTACCAAATTTCTGTTATAATCATGCATCTACAGTCTTTTTCACCAATCTACCCCCACTTTACCCAATATTTCGATTAGAACCACCGATCTATACTCTTTTTCACAATTCTTAGCCTACCAAAAGCATATTTCGGTTATAATCACCCACAAATACTCATTTTCACCATTCTAGGCCTATTTTATATCATATTTCAGTTATAGTTACCCATCTAATATTTATTTGCATCTTTGTATGCTCGTTCGGTACCATATTTCCACAAGAACAACACATTTATACTCGTTTCACCATTCTACGAACACTTTAAACCTTACCTTGATTTGAAATTTTATTTCTATACTAGTTTCCACAAATCTACGCCACTTTTTAACCACGTTTTGGCAAGAATCACACATCTGCACTCGATTTTACCAATCTACCCCAATTCTATGCCATATTTCGAATAGAACCACCCATCTATACTCGTTTTTACCATTCTACGTCTATTTTTACAATATATCAGTTACAATGACCCACCAAACTCGTTTTCACCATTCCACTCCTACTTTGTACGATAATTCAATACAAATTGCACGTTAATACTCATTTTCATCATTGTACTCGCATTTTATACCAAATTTTAACTAGAATCACACATTTATTTCTAGATTACATTTCTATACTCGTTTCCACAAATCTATGCCACTTTTTTTTACCACATTTCGGTTACAATCACGCACCTACACTCGGTTTCACTAGTCTACGCCCATTCTACACCATATTTTGAATAGAACAACCTATCTATACTCGTTTTCAACACTCTACGTCCATTTTCACTATAGGTCGTTTAGAATCACCTACAAAAACTCGTTTCACCATTCCATGCCTAATTCAATTATAATTACCCACCGAAAACACATTTTTATCATTCTACGCGCATTTTATCGCAGAATTTCAGTTAGAATCCCTTATTGATGCTTATTTCCACCATTATACGAGCATTTTATACCTATTTCGGTTACAAATTATATTTTTATACTCATTTTCGCTAATATATGCCACTTTTCTTTAGCATATTTCGGTTAGAATCACACATGTACCCTCGGTTTCACCAATCTACGCCTAATTCACACCATATTTTGATTAGAACCACCCATCTATACTCATTTTCACCATTCTACATCTATTTTCACCATATTCTGCTTAGAATCACCCATCAATACTCGTATTCACCATTCCATGCACTATACCAAAATTCAATTATAATCACCCATCTAATACTCTTCTTCATCATTGTACGCGCATTTTATACCATATTTCAATTAGAATGACTCATTTATACTCGTTTTCACCGTTCTACAAGAATTTGATACCTTATTTCGGTTATAAATTATATTTCTATACTCGTTTCCACAAATCTACGAGATTGTTTTTACCATATTTCTGTTATAATCACGCATCTACAGTCTTTTTCACTAATCTACCCCCACTTTACCCCATATTTCGATTAGAACCACCTATCTAAACTCGTTTTCACCATTCTTAGCCTACCAAAAGCATATTTCGGTTACAATCACCCACAAATACTCATTTTCACCATTCTAGGCCTATTTTATGTCGTATTTCAGTTATAGTTACCCCATATAATACTCATTTGAATCTTTGTATGCTCGTTCGGTACATATTTCAACAAGAACCACACATTTATATTCCTTTTCACCATTCTACATGCATTTTAAACCTTAACTCGATTTGAAATTACATTTCTATACTCGTTTCCATAAATCTACGCCACTTTTTAACTACGTTTCGGTTAGAATCACGCATCTACACTCGATTTTACCAATCTAGCCCAATTCTACGCCATATTTCGAATAGAACCACCCATCTATACTCGTTTTCACCATCCTACGTCCATTTTTACAATATATCAGTTACAATGACCCACCAAACTCGTTTTCACCATTCCACGCCTACTTTGTACCATAATTCAATGCAAATTGCCCGTTAATACTCATTTTCATCGTTGTACTCGCATTTTATATGAAATTTCAACTAGAATCGCACATTTATTTCTAGATTACATTTCTATACTTGTTTTCATAAATCTACGCCACTTCTTTTTTACCACATTTCGGTTAGAATCACGCATCTACACTCGATTTCACTAGTCTACGCCCGTTCTACACCATATTTTGAATAGAACAACCTATCTATACTCTTTTTCCCCAGTCTACGTCCATTTTCCCTATAGGTTGTTTAGAATCACCCACAAAAACTCATTTCACCATTCCACGCCTAATTCAACTATAATTACCCACCGAATACACATTTTTATCATTCTACGTGCATTTTATCCCATATTTCAGTTAGAATTCCTTATTGATGCTCATTTCTACCATTATACGAGCATTTTATACCTTATTTTGGTTACAAATTATACATCTATACATGTTTTCGCTAATCTATGCCACTTTTTTTTACCATATCTCGGTTAGAATCACGCATGTACACTCGGTTTCACCAATCTACGCCTAATTCACACCATATTTTGATTAGAACCATCCATCTATACTCGTTTTCACCATTCTACATCCATTTTCACCATATTTTGCTTAGAATCACCCATTAATACTCGTATTCACCATTCCATGCATTATACCACAATTCAATTATAATCACCCATCTAATGCTCTTTTTATCATTGTACGCACATTTTATACCATATTTCGGTTATAACCACCGATCTATACTCGTTTTCACCATTCTTAGCCTACCAAAAGCATATTTCGGTTATAATCACCCACAAATACTCGTTTTCACCATTCTATGCCTATTTTATATCATATTTCAGTTATAGTTACTCATCTAATATTCGTTTGCTTCTTTGTATGCTCGTTCGGTACCATATTTCAACAAAAACCACACATTTATATTCGTTTTCACCATTCTACGAGCATTTTAAACCTTACCTCGATTTGAAATTATATTTCTATGCTAGTTTCCACAAATGTACGCCACTTTTTAACCACGTTTCGGTTAGAATCACACATCTACATGTTGACACAAAGTCACAGTCAACCAAATATTGACAATATTGACTAAATAATATCTGTAATAATTCAATACGACACACGACGTCTGCATTAAGCTCAAGACAGAAGACAGCTCAGCTTCCGTGTCTCAGTTGATTCGAGTCTGTATTTTACACTTTCTTTGAGTCTAGACTAATGTAATCTGAGTCATGCTGAGCTCTTGAAACTTAGACTATAGCCTACCCAAAAATCCCAAGCTCCACCAAACTAGAAATTCCCAAATGGTCCCCTTTGAACCACTCTGTGCTCTGGAGACAGAGTTCGGGCCGAACTCTGCCTCCACACAGAGTTCGGGCCGAACTCTGTCCCCTAGAAATCAGGAACCCTAATTTTAGGGTTAGCTGGTTGCTAGTTGTCAAACGGCCAAATATTTGAATTTTCCTACCCGAATTCTGGCCGAATTCTGCCTATAAAAACACTATAAATAGGGCATGAATTCTCTCATTCCAATCCATCCAATCTTCTCTTCTCTTCTCTCTTATAAGCTCAAATAAGCCATATCCTTCCCATCTACTAGCCACAAGCCTCCTAAGTCTCGAGTGCTCAGCATCTCTCAGTTAGGATTCTTGTGCAAGAGTCGAAGAAGTCGCTTGGACAATTCCAAGCAAATCGCCACTGCGATCCTCTGTTAGAAGTTGACGTGCTCTTCTGAAGTAAAGGCACGGTTGTAAACTACTATTTCACAAATAGTGGATTTGAATCCTGAGCTAGAGTTCTCAGGCCTGGACTAGTCCTCCACGAGGGAAACCAGGTTAAAATCGCTGTGTTTGTGTATGCTCTTTTGCTCTCTATTTATTTTCCGCACTTTACTCTGATTATTTATTATTGGTGAAAGAGTTATTTTTAATTGGCTATTTTTCTATATAAACTCTATTCACCCCCCTCTAGAGTTGCCAAACTGATCTTCATTTGGTATCAGAGCTCTGTTCTCTTTATAAGGACTAACATCCTAAGAGCTGATCCATGGCAACCACACAATCCTTGATTTCCAATCATGGTGAAGGTCAGTCCACTCATAGGCCTCCCCTATTTGATGGAACTAACTATACATATTGGAAAACAAGGATGAGCTTCTATCTTAAGTCTCTAGACTTTGACCTGTGGACTGTCGTCACTGACGGTTACAAAAAGCCCGTCAGGATAGTTGTCGATGGTGACCTCATTGAGAAACCACACGACAAATATTCTGTCGAGGAGAAAAAACAGGCAAGTCTAGATGCTAGGGCTATTAATACTTTATTCTGTGCTATAGACAGGAATGAATTCAACAGGGTCTCCACATGCACCACTGCTCATGAAGTATGGAGACTTCTAGAAATGATGCATGAGGGAACCACACAAGTCAAGGAATCTAAAATAAGCCGTCTCACTCAAGAATACGAAGCCTTCAAGATGAAGCCAAATGAGACGATCACTCAAATGTTCACAAGATTCCTCGACATCATCAATCCTCTATCCTCGCTTGGTAAGCAGTACTCAAACCACGAGAAGATTCGTAAGTTACTCAGAGGGTTGCCAAAGATTTGAACCCTAAGGTGACGGCCATCATAGAAGGAAACGATCTCACATCAATGTCAATGGAGACCTTGATGGGTAAGCTCATGACTCACGAGCTTGACCTCAAGGACTTCGAAGAGCCTGCTCCGAAGACCAGGGAGATCGCACTCAAAGCTCATCGACGAAGGGCTGATCACGATGAGACCGAAGACGATAACTCAGATGATGAAGACTAAGCTCTCATGGTTCGCAACTTCAGAAAATTCCTTCGCTTCAATCGAAGGAAGAAGGATTCACAAGAAGATGATGAAGAAGAGCCAACCTGTTATGGTTGTAAGAAGACTGGACATGTCCGAAAAGACTGTCCATTCTTGAAGAAGAGCAACCGCTATGAGAAGCCATACAAAAAGAACTCATCAAAGAAATATGCCAACACAGGAATTTGGCATGAAAGTAAAGCGAGTGACTCCGAGGAAGAAAAGGACTCTCCTCAAGATACAGCAAATGTGTGCCTAATGGCAACTTCCAACAAGGTATCTAACGAAACTCTAGATGACTTCTCTTTTGATGAACTTGGCGATGCTTTCACTGATTTACTCGATGATCACAAAAAGGTCATCGGTAAATACAAACATGCCAAGGACAAAATCAAAAGTCTTGAAGATGAGATACAAAGAATTTCCTTACTTCTTGATAATGTTAGAAACACGACACCCACTAATGACACTGATGAAGTATCCAAGCTTAAATTAAGCTTACATGATGCTGAAGCACGTATTGAGCAACAAACTCAAGAAATCACTACACTCAACACGTTGCTTGCTGAAGAAAAGAGTAGACACAAGATTTCCATGACTAAGATATATGGCTTAAATATTAAGGTTGATGAACTGCAAGCTGTTTCTAAAAGATTAGAAACCAAATTGGGTAAACAGGTTGTTCAACCTCAAACCCAATCACATGGGCACAACACCACTCATGCTAGTCAACCACGTCATTCTCATGCAGCACATAACCATGCATTTATATACACAAACTTTCACAAACCACGTGCACGTAAGAATAATTCTCACTCAGTACACAATCATCATGCACAAAGACACAATCAACATCACTCCACACATAGGAATCATCATGCCATGCCATATAGACAAGATCATCATGCAATGCCATATAGACAAGATCATCATATGCCATATAGACAAAATCATCATGCCATGCCATATAGACAATATCAGCATGTCACACATCATAGACAATACCATCATGATATGCCTCATAGACACCATCACCATGCCACTCATTCTATGCATAATCATCATCACCATGCTAACTCTTCACATCATGATCATCCTCATCCTGTTGCTTATAGATATTATTCTCATGCTCCTAGTATAAATAAGAATGCTATCTGTACTTACTGTGGATTACATGGACACATCTCACCACAGTGCAAATTTAGAAGACTTGTAGATAAAAAGATATATGCTTGGTTTCCAAAGACTAACTTTTCAGGACCCTCAAGAACTCGGGTACCAAAGGTCACATCTACTCTTGATGTAGGTGGACCTTCCCTCTTCAACTGAAAGTAAGTGGATTCTCGATAGTGGATGCTCGCGACATATGACGGGAGACGCAAATCTTTTTGCATCACTATCGATGAAGAGAGAAGGATATGTATCCTTCGGTAACAATCTCAAAGGGCACATAATAGGTAATGGTATCATTGGTCATCCTCCTTCTCCTGTAATAAAGGATGTCTGCCTAGTGACCGAGTTAAAGCATAACCTGCTCAGCATTAGTCATCTTGCTGATCATGGATATGATATTAACTTTGGACAAAACAACTGCCACATCTATGATAGGTCAACGGGAGACATTGCTTTTGAAGGGAAAAGAGAGGACAACATCTACATTTTCTATCTTTCTATAAATGCTAACAATGCAGGTAGATGTCTATATGCCCACAAAGACGAACGACTACTTTGGCACCAGCATCTTGGTCATGCCAACATGGATGCTATATCCAGGCTGTCTACCAAGAAGCTAGTGAGAGGATTGCCTGACATCACATTCAAAAAGGACACGGTATGTGCCGAATGTGAACTAAACAAGGCAACTAAATCCTCATTTCATTCCATCAACTCTGTAAGTACTACTAGACCCTTGTAACTACTTCATATAGATTTATTTGGTCCTAGTAGAATAGCTAGCCTTGGTGGCAAACTTTATGCATTTGTTATTGTTGATAATTTTTCGAGATTTACTTGGGTTTTCTTTCTCGCTAATAAGAGCGATGCTATTTCTGTTTTCAAAGTTTTTGTAAAGAAAGTTCAAAACGAAAAAGGCTACATGATTACTCGAATCCGAAGTGATCATGGAGGCGAATTCGTAAATTATGATTTTGAAAATTTTTGTAATGCAAATGGTTTTGATCATGAATTTTCTTGTCCTAGAACTCCTCAACAAAATGGTGTTGTGGAGCGGAAGAATAGAACTCTCGACGATATGGCCAGAGTCATGTTGAATAAATTTTTACTTCCGAAATACTTTTGGGCAGAAGCTGTCAGTACAGCATGCCACATTTTGAATAGGGTGCTGATTCGTCCCATTACAAAGAAAACACCCTATGAGCTTTGGTTTGGGAGAACCCCCAATGTTTCTTATTTTAAAGTTTTTGGTTGTAGATGTTTTATCCTTAACACCAAAGACAACTTAGGCAAATTTGATGCCAAAGCTGACGATGGTATCTTTCTTGGTTATGCCGCCAAGAGTAAGGGATATAGAGTTTTTAATAAACGCTCACTTATTGTGGAAGAGTCAACAAATGTGACTTTTGATGAAGATAACAGTGCAGTAAGTACTCTTGATGATGACGTTGAGCCATCAACTTCTACTCCAAGGAATACTTCAACCGAAACTGATTCTCTGGAGGGTTTGCCTAAGAAATTCTCTTTCAAACCTTCTCATCCAGAAAATTTAGTTATAGGAGAAGTTTCACGTGGAGTAACTACTAGATCATCACTAAGAGACTCCGTTGCTAGCACTGCCTTCATTTCACAAGTAGAGCCTAAAAACATTTCTGAAGCTTTTAATGATGAATTTTGGATTTCTGCTATGCAAGAAGAACTCAACCAATTCGAGAGAAGCCAAGTATGGGAACTCGTTCCTAAACCGGTTAATCACTCGATAATTGGTACTAAATGGGTTTTTAGAAACAAAGTAAATGAAGATGGTTCAGTCACACGTAACAAAGCTCGTCTAGTAGCTCAAGGATACAACCAAGAGGAAGGTTATACGATGAGACGTATGCGCCTGTTGCTAGACTAAAATCCATTCGGATGCTTTGTGCTTTTGCTAATTTTCAAAACTTTAAATTATTTCAAATGGATGTGAAAAGTGCTTTCTTGAATGGTTTTATTAAGGAGGAAGTTTATGTGAAACAACCTCCTGGCTTTGAAAATCACAAATTTCCCGACCACGTGTTCAAGCTAAAGAAAGCGCTTTATGGCCTCAAACAAGCCCCCAGAGCTTGGTATGAAAGGCTAAGTAGCTTCTTACTTGAGAAAGGTTTTTCAAAAGGGAAAATTGACACTACACTGTTTATAAAATCTTTTAAAGACACTATTCTGTTGATTCAAATCTATGTTGATGATATCATTTTTGGGTCTACTGATGAAACCCTCTGTCAAGAATTTGCCAAGTGTATGCAGACAGAATTTGAGATGAGCATGATGGGAGAGCTCAACTACTTTCTTGGCCTGCAAGTGAAACAAATGGCTAATGGAACTTTCATCTGTCAATCGAAGTATACCAAGGACATGCTGAAGAAGTTCGATCTTGATAACGTCAAACCAATCAGCACTCCAATGGCTACTTCAACCAAACTCGAACCAGATGAGAGCGGCAAACCTGTTGACCAACGTAAGTATCGAGGTATGATAGACAACTTACTTTATTTAACTGCTAGTCGTCCCGATATCATGTTTAGTGTTTGCCTATGTGCTAGATATCAAGCTAATCCTAAGGAATCACACATGACCGCGGTTAAGCGTATCTTTCGATACCTTAAGGATACGGTTACAGTGGGCCTATGGTATCCCAAGTCCACATCATTTGACCTTATTGGTTACTCTGATGCTGACTTCGCTGGATGCAAGGTCGACCGTAAAAGTACGAGCGGCACGTGTCATTTATTAGGAAAGGCTTTAGTCTCCTGGTTTAGCAAGAAGCAGAACTCTGTCGCACTATCCACAAAAGAAGCTGAATACATAGCAGCTGGGCGTTGTTGTGCACAAATTCTGTGGATGAAGCAAACCCTTGAAGACTATAAGTTATCTTTCATGCATATTCCTATATTCTGTGACAACACTAGTGCCATTAATTTGACTAAGAACCCTGTCTGCCACTCACGCACTAAACATATTGAGATTAGACACCATTTTTTGCGTGATCATCAGCAAAACGGCACGATTAACTTAGAGTTTATTGACACTGATCATCAGCTAGCAGATTTCTTTACTAAGCCTTTATCCGAAGAGCGCTTCAATTTTCTTTGTCGTGAACTTAGAATTTTGGATGAAGCAGTTATAAGTTGAGACTCACCTGCGTAAATATCGAGTATATTTTGATTCTTTTACGACGAATTTGGTATGGGTACAAGCCGAAAGGGTCCTTCTGACAACAAGGCGTAAAAGCCTAAGCGACACGGTGCACTAGTCCTCAGGACTACCGCTAGCTGGGATCCGGCCCCTGCAGCTAACCCATGGCAAATTTGAAATATTGAATTACAATATATTTCCTTGTTTATTATATGGTTTGTTTCGATTTAATATTGCCTAATTGATTTTTCTAAAGTTCATTCTGACTTTTGTGTACCTCTCTATGTACTTCAATGAATTCATCATACTTTTATCCTCTCTATCTTTTTCTTCAACACTTAACCATTTTTTTCATCTTTTCAGCCTGTTTTCAGTTCTGGACCACTAATCCAGAACTCGGGCCGAACTCTGCCCCTAACAGAGTTCGGGCCGAGTTCGGTCCCTATTGGTCCAGCATCGGGATCAGCCTCGGCCGTTGGATCAGTTTAGATCATACGGTCAGAATTTCTTCCGACCAACGAAAACCCTCTCTTATATTTCGGGTTTTTATCTCTCTCCTTCACTATTATCTCCTTCCTCACCTCTCCAAACTCTTTCCTTCAAACCCTAACCCTAGTTTTTGATCAAGAGTGCTCCATTGCTCCTCAAAATCAAGGGAAAGGGGTTTCTCATCATTCTCTTCTACTGTTTGTTGTTGATTTCAGGTATATCCCCTTCTTTCTCTCCATTTCAAGTTCTCTATTTTCTTGCAAATGGCTCCTCGCTTGCCCAATCGTGGGAAAAGGACTCGAACTGAGGGAGCTTCCTCTTCGAATCCTCCTCCTCCAATTGAGCAAGTAGTTGAACAACAACCCATTCATCCGTTGTTCAACCCGCCTTGTCCCCATGATCCGAATACATATGACGAACGATTATTTGTGTCGCTCGACGCGTCTAATGCGTGGTTTAGCGACTTTCGGACTCGTCCAGTGTTCGGGGGACATCCGATAAATTTTATAATCTTTTCTCAATATGAATCATTGTTTCGTGATCTATGTTTGGATGAGTTAGTTGCCTCAAACTTTGTCATTTACCGTAGCGCCATCCAAATGTTTTATTGCAATTTAACTTTCGATGCAACCCACATCTATTCCCGGGTTGCCGGTATTGACATTGCTTTCAATGATTCTAAGTTGGGGGATTTTCTTGATCTTCTTAATCTCGATGCTTGGGATAAACTTGTGGAAGCTCGTCAATTTCAATTTGTTGGCGATACTTCTCTTGAAGGTTTCAAGGAGGAATTATGTGCTCCTAACATAAGTCCTCGCAAACTTATGGCCAAGCACCTCAACCCATATTTCTATGAACTTCATCGAATCATTTTTAACACTATCTTGCCAAAAGCTGGCTCCACTGATGAAGTTACCTACTTTGAGATATCTGCTTTGTATCACCTTCATTATCGTATCCCCTTCAATCTTCCTAGGACAATGATGGACTGGATGATAAATTGTAGGAAGAAACCAAAAGCATTGGTTTATCCTTTATATCTTCCTATGGTTTTTCGTGCGTTCATTATTCTTATTCATGACTGTCAGTTCTTGCCTGCTCTTGCTTTCCTGTCCAAGGCACGACGTACTCAGGCAGTCGTCGCCTCTCCTGAGGCTTCTGAGCATTCTGATGATGAGGAGCCTGACGCCCCTCCACTCGGTCAGGATGCACCACTTCCACCTGCCACTCTTGAGTCTATTCAGACTATGCTCCGGGATCGTTTTGACCTTGAGGACGAGCGCTGGACCCAGCTGGATTATCGTACTACTCTACAGATGAGTGCCATCGGCAACTCCCTGCATGATATACGGTACTCCATGTCTCATCATCTGCACATTCCCATGGAGCGGGATCCTGAGCGCGCGGGCCATCGCATTGATGATCCATGGGTCATGCGTTACATGGATCCGGATGCTGCATTTCTGGACCCCCGTCGCTCCTTCCCTGGTCCTTCAGACCCTCCAGGACCTTCTCGTGCTCCGTGATGGAGATTGGCTAGATCTGCTGCTGCTACTGATGATGATCTTAGTTGATGCTTTTTGATTTCAGTTATTTAGTTTATTATGACTTTATGTACTTGGTTTTATGTCCTCAAACTCTGGTTGTGTGTTTGACACTTGGTTTTGTGGATGACATTTTATGC
Organism: Iris pallida; assembly: GCA_029216955.1. NCBI lineage: Eukaryota > Viridiplantae > Streptophyta > Magnoliopsida > Asparagales > Iridaceae > Iris > Iris pallida. Next base: position 41,557 of record JANAVB010021731.1, on the reverse strand, counting down.
TCATTATCATAGTTTTACTTTATGCTAGTGACTCTTTTTGTTTAGTCATACACTGTTTCTTCTCTGCTTGGTGTGGTTGCATCACTCTTAATTGTCTATACTGCAGTTTATATGATCTATCATTCATATGCAGTCTATATTGCTAACTGCCAAAAGGGGGAGAACTATGTATATTCTGGCTATATATATATTTGGTATCATATCTTTCGCTTTCGTATATCTGTGCTTGTTTGTGCTTTTTGGAGATATTATACAGGTTCAATGCATTATTTACGGGGGAGCTATTTCTTCTAGCTCAGCACCGTTCACTGATCATGGGGGAGCTCTTATTTCTAGCTTGGCATCGATTATGGGGGAGCTATGTTGCTATGATCAACTGTGTCCAGGTATGAATGTTGAATATACATATATTATTTTGTCAATTATCAATATGGGGGAGATTGTTGACACAAAGTCACAGTCAACCAAATATTGACAATATTGACTAAATAATATCTGTAATAATTCAATACGACACACGACGTCTGCATTAAGCTCAAGACAGAAGACAGCTCAGCTTCCGTGTCTCAGTTGATTCGAGTCTGTATTTTACACTTTCTTTGAGTCTAGACTAATGTAATCTGAGTCATGCTGAGCTCCTGAAACTTAGACTATAGCCTACCCAAAAATCCCAAGCTCCACCAAACCAGAAATTCCCAAATGGTCCCCTTTGAACCACTCTGTGCTCTGGAGACAGAGTTCGGGCCGAACTCTGCCTCCACACAGAGTTCGGGCCAAACTCTGTCCCCTAGAAATCAGGAACCCTAATTTTAGGGTTAGCTGGTTGCTAGTTGTCCAACGGCCAAATATTTGAATTTTCCTACCCGAATTCTGGTCGAATTCTGCCTATAAAAACACTATAAATAGGGCATGAATTCTCTCATTCCAATCCATCCAATCTTCTCTTCTCTTCTCTCTTATAAGCTCAAATAAGCCATATCCTTCCCATCTACTAGCCACAAGCCTCCTAAGTCTCGAGTGCTCAGCATCTCTCAGTTAGGATTCTTGTGCAAGAGTCGAAGAAGTTGCTTGGACAATTCCAAGCAAATCGCCACTGCGATCCTCTGTTAGAAGTTGACGTGCTCTTCTGAAGTAAAGGCACGGTTGTAAACTACTATTTCACAAATAGTGGATTTGAATCCTGAGCTAGAGTTCTCAGGCCTGGACTAGTCCTCCACGAGGGAAACCAGGTTAAAATCGCTGTGTTTGCGTATGCTCTTTTGCTCTCTATTTATTTTCCGCACTTTACTCTGATTATTTATTATTGGTGAAAGAGTTATTTTTAATTGGCTATTTTTCTATATAAACTCTATTCACCCCCCTCTAGAGTTGCCAAACTGTTCTTCACTACACTCGATTTTACTTATCTACCCCAATTCTATGCCATATTTCGAATAGAACCACCCATCTATAATCGTTTTCGCCATTCTACGTCCATTTTTACAATATATCAGTTACAATGACCCACCAAACTCGTTTTAACCATTCCACGCCTACTTTGTACCATAATTCAATACAAATTGCATGTTAATAATCATTTTCATCATTGTACTCGCATTTTATACCAAATTTCAACTAGAATCGCACATTTATTTCTAGATTATATTTCTATACTCGTTTCCACAAATCTACGCCACTTCTTTTTTACCACATTTCGGTTAGAATCATGTATCTACACTCGGTTTTACTAGTCTACGTCCGTTCTACACCATATTTTGAATAGAACAAACTATCTATACTAGTTTTCACCACTCTACGTCCATTTTCACTATAGGTCATTTAGAATCACCCACAAAACCTCGTTTCACCATTCCACGACTAATTCAACTATAATTACCCACCGAATACACATTTTTTATCATTCTACGTGCATTTTATCCTATATTTCAGTTATAATCCCTTATCGATGCTCATTTCCACCATTATACTAGCATTTTATACCTTATTTCGGTTACAAATTATATATCTATACTCGTTTTCGCTAATCTATGCCACTTTTTTTTACCATAGTTCGGTTAGAATCATGCATATACACTCGGTTTCACCAATCTACGCCTAATTCACACCATATTTTGATTAGAACCATCCATCTATACTCGTTTTCACCATTCTACATCCATTTTCACCATATTTTGCTTAGAATCACCCATCAATACTCGTATTCACCATTCCATGCATTATACCACAATTCAATTATAATCACCCATCTAATACTCTTTTTCATCATTGTATGCACATTTTATACCATATTTCAATTAGAATGACTCATTTATACTCGTTTTCACCGTTCTACGACAATTTGATACCTTATTCGGGTACAAATTATGTTTCTATACTCGTTTTCACAAATCTACGAGACTTTTTTTTTACCATATTTCGGTTATAATCATACATCTACACTCTTTTTCAACAATCTACCCCCACTTTACCCTATATTTCAATTAGAACCACCTATCTATACTCGTTTTCACCATTCGTAGCCTACCAAAAGCATATTTCGGTTATAATCACCCAAAAATACTCGTTTTCACCATTCTAGGCCTATTTTATATCATATTTCAGTTATAGTTACCCATCTAATACTCGTTTGCATCTTTGTATGCTCGTTCGGTACCATATTTCAACAAGAACCACACATTTATACTTGTTTTCACCATTCTACGAGCATTTTAAACATTACCTCGAGTTGAAATTACATTTATATACTCGTTTACACAAAACTATGCCACTTTTTAACCACGTTTCGGTTAGAATCACGCATCGACACTCGATTTCACCAATCTACGCCAATTCGATGCCATATTTCGAATAGAACCACCCATCTATACTCGTTTTCACCATACTATGTCCATTTTTACAATATATCAGTTACACTGACCCACCAAATTCGTTTTCACCATTCCACGCCCACTTTGTACCATAATTCAATGCAAATTGCCCGAATACTCATTTTTATCATTGTACTCGCATTTTATACCAAATTTTAACTAGAATCACACATTTATTTCTAGATTATATTTCTATACTCGTTTTCACAAATCTACGCCACTTCTTTTTTACCACATTTCGGTTAGAATCACGCATCTACACTCGGTTTCACTAGTCTACGCCCGTTCTACACCATATTTTGAATAGAACAACCTATCTATACTCGTTTTCACCACTCTACGTCGATTTTCACTATAGGTCGTTTAGAATCACCCACAAAAACTCCTTTCACCATTCCATGCCTAATTCAATTATAATTACCCACCAAATACACATTTTTATCATTATACGCGCATTTTATCCCATATTTCAGTTAGAATCCCATATTGATGCTCATTTTCACCATTATATGAGCATTTTATACCTTATTTCGGTTACAAATTATATTTTTTATACTCGTTTTCGCTAATTTATACCATTTTTTTACCATATTTCGGTTAGAATCACACATGTACCCTCGGTTTCACCAATCTACGCCTAATTCACACAATATTTTGATTAGAACCACCCATCTATACTCGTTTTAACCATTCTACATCCATTTTCACCATATTTTGCTTAGAATCACCCATCAATACTCGTATTCACCATTCCACGTACTATACCACAATTCAATTATAATCACCCATCAAATACTCTTTTTCATCATTGTACGCGCATTTTATACCATATTTCAATTAGAATGACTCGTTTATACTCGTTTTCACCGTTCTACGACAATTTGATACCTTATTTCTTTTACAAATTTGTTTCTATACTCGTTTCCACAAATCTACGAGATTTTTTACCATATTTCGGTTGTAATCACGCATCTATAGTCTTTTTCACCAATCTACCCCTACTTTAGCCTATATTTCGATTATAACCACCTATCTATACTCGTTTTCACCATTCTTAGCCTACCAAAAGCATATTTCGGTAATAATCACCCACAAATACTCGTTTTCACCATTCTAGGCCTATTTTATATCATATTTCAGTTATAGTTACCCATCTAATACTCGTTTGCATCTTTGTATGCTCGTTCGGTATCATATTTCAACAAGAACGACATATTTATACTCGTTTTCACCATTCTACGAGCATTTTAAACATTACCTCGAGTTGAAATTACATTTATATACTCGTTTCCACAAATCTATGCCACTTTTTAACTACGTTTCGGTTAGAATCATGCATCGACACTCGATTTTACCAATCTACACCAATTCTATGCCATATTTCGAATAGAACCACCCATTTATACTTGTTTTCACCATTCTATGTCCATTTTTATAATATATCAGTTACACTGACCCACCAAATTCGTTTTCACCATTCCACGCCTACTTTGTACCATAATTCAATACAAATTGCCCGTTAATACTCATTTTCATGATTGTACTAGCATTTTATACCAAATTTCAACTAGAATCACACATTTATTTCTAGATTACATTTCTATACTCGTTTCCACAAATCGACGCCACTTCTTTTTTTACAACATTTCGCTTAGAATCGCGCATCTACACTCGATTTCACTAGTGTACGCCCATTCTACACCATATTTTGAATAGAACAACCTATCTATACTCGTTTTCACCACTCTACGTCTATTTTTCACTATAGGTCGTTTAGAATAACCCACAAAAACTCGTTTCACCATTCCACGCCTATTTTATGCCATAATTCAATTATAATTAACCACCGAATACACATTTTTATCAATCTACGCGCATTTTATCGCATAATTCAATTATACCTTATTTTGGTTACAAATCATATTTCTATACTCGTTTTCGCTAATCTATGTCACTTTTTTACCATATTTTGGTTAGAATCATACATGCACACTCGGTTTCACCAATCTACGCCTAATTCACACCATATTTTGATTAGAACCACCCATCTATACTCGTTTTCACTATTCTACATCCATTTCCACCATATTTTGCTTAGAATCTACCCATTAATATTCGTATTCACCTTTCCATGCAATATACCATAATTCAATTATAATCATCCGTCTAATACTCTTCTTCATCATTGCACACGCATTTTATTCCATATTTCAATTAGAATGACTCATTTATTCTCGTTTTCACCGTTCGACGAAAATTTGATACCTTATTTCGGTTATAAATTATATTTCTATACTCGTTTCCATAAATTTATGCGATTTTTTTACCAAATTTCTGTTATAATCATGCATCTACAGTCTTTTTCACCAATCTACCCCCACTTTACCCCATATTTCGATTAGAACCACCGATCTATACTCGTTTTCACCATTCTTAGCCTACCAAAAGCATATTTCGGTTATAATCACCCACAAATACTCGTTTTCACCATTCTAGGCCTATTTTATATCATATTTCAGTTATAGTTACCCATCTAATATTCGTTTGCTTCTTTGTATGCTCGTTCGGTACCATATTTCAACAAAAACCACACATTTATATTCGTTTTCACCTTTCTACGAGCATTTTAAACCATACCTCGATTTGAAATTATATTTCTATACTAGTTTCCACAAATGTACGCCACTTTTTAACCACGTTTCGGTTAGAATCACACATCTACACTCGATTTTACCAATCTACCACATTTCTATGCCATATTTCGAATAGAACCACCCATCTATACTCGTTTTCGCCATTCTACGTCCATTTTTACAATATATCAGTTATAATGACCCACCAAACTCGTTTTCACCATTCCACGCCTACTTTGTACCATAATTCAATGCAAATTGCCCGTTAATAAACATTTTCATCATTGTACTCGCATTTTATACCAAATTTCAACTAGAATCGCATATTTATTTCTAGATTACATTTCTATACTCGTTTCCAAAAATCTACGCCACTTCTTTTTTACCACATTTCGGTTAGAATCACGCATCTACACTCGGTTTCACTAGTCAACGCCCATTCTACACCATATTTTGAATAGAATAACCTATCTATACTAGTTTTCACCACTCTACGTCCATTTTTACTATAGGTCATTTAGAATCACCCACAAAAACTCGTTTCACCATTCCACGACTAATTCAACTATAATTACCCACCGAATACACATTTTTATCATTCTACGTGCATTTTATCCTATATTTCAGTTGTAATACCTTATTGATGCTCATTTCCTCCATTATACGAGCATTTTATACCTTATTTCGGTTACAAATTATATATCTATACTCGTTTTCGCTAATCTATGCCACTTTTTTTTACCATATTTCGGTTAGAATCACGCATGTACACTCGGTTTCACAAATCTACGCCTAATTCACACCATATTTTGATTAGAACCATCCATTTATACTCGTTTTCACCATTCTACATCCATTTTCACCATATTTTTCTTAGAATCACCCATCAATACTCGTATTCACCATTCCACGCATTATACCACAATTCAACTATAATCACCCATCTAATACTCTTTTTTATCATTGTACGCACATTTTATACCATATTTCAATTAAAATGACTCATTTATACTCGTTTTTACCGTTCTACGATAATTTGATACCTTATTCGGTTACAAATTATGTTTCTATACTCATTTCCACAAATCTACGAGATTTTTTTACCATATTTCGGTTATAATCATGCATCTACACTCTTTTTCGCCAATCTACCCCCACTTTATCCTATATTTCGATTAGAACCACCTATCTATACTCATTTTCACCATTCTTAGCCTACCAAAAGCATATTTCGGTTATAATCACCCACAAATACTCGTTTTTAACATTCTAGGCCTATTTTATATCATATTTCAGTTATAATTACACATCTAATACTCGTTTGCATCTTTGTATGCTCGTTCGGTACCATATTTTAACAAGAACCACACATTTATACCTGTTTTCACCATTCTACGAGCATTTTATACATTACCTCGAGTTGAAATTACATTTATATACTCGTTTCCACAAATCTAGGCCACTTTTTAACCACGTTTCGGTTAGAATCACGCATCGACACTCGATTTTACCAATCTACCCCAATTCTATGCTATATTTCGAATAGATCCACCCATCTATACTCGTTTTCCACCATACAATGTCCATTTTTACAATATATCAGTTATACTGACCCACCAAATTCGTTTTCACCATTCCACGCCTACTTTGTACCATAATTCAATAAAAATTGCCCGTTAATACTCATTTTCATCATTGTACTCGCATTTTATACCAAATTTCAACTAGAATCACACATTTGTTTCTAGATTATACTTCTATACTCGTTTTCACAAATCTACGACACTTCTTTTTTACCATATTTCGGTTAGAATCATGCATCTACACTCGGTTTCACTAGTCTACGCCCGTTCTACACCGTATTTTGAATAGAACAACCTATCTATACTCGTTTTCACCACTCTACATCCATTTTCACTATAGGTCGTTTAAAATCACCCACAAAAACTCCTTTCACCCTTTCACGCCTAATTCAATTATAATTACCCACCAAATACACATTTTTATCATTATACGCGCATTTTATCCCATATTTCAGTTAGAATCCCTTATTGATGCTCATTTTCACCATTATACGAGCATTTTATACCTTATTTCGGTTACAAATTATATTTCTATACTCGTTTTTGCTAATTTATGCCATTTTTTTACTATATTTTGGTTAGAATCACGCATGTACACTCGGTTTCACCAATCTACGCCTAATTCACAGAATATTTTGATTAGAACCACCCATCTATACTCGTTTTCACCATTCTACATCCATTTTCACCATATTTTGCTTAGAATCACCCATCAATACTCGTATTCACCATTCCACGCACTATACCACAATTCAATTATAATCACCCATCTAATACTCTTTTTCATCATTGTACGCGTATTTTATACCATATTTCAATTAGAATGACTCGTTTATACTCGTTTTCACCGTTCTACGACAATTTGATACCTTATTTCCTTTACAAATTTGTTTCTATACTCATTTCCACAAATCTACGAGATTTTTTACCATATTTCGGTTATATTCACGCATCTATACTCGTTTTCACCAATCTACCCCCACTTTACCCTATATTTCGATTAGAAGCACCCATCTGTACTCGTTCTCACCATTCTTAGCCTACCAAAAGCATATTTCGGTTATAATCACCCACAAATACTCGTTTTCACCATTCTAGGCCGATTTTATATCATATTTTAGTTATAGTTACCCATCTAATACTCGTTTGCATCTTTGTATGCTCGTTCGGTACCATATTTCAACAAGAACGACACATTTATACTCGTTTTCACCATTCTATGAGCATTTTAAACATTACCTCGAGTTGAAATTACATTTATATACTCGTTTCCACAAATCTATGCCACTTTTTAACTACGTTTCTGTTAGAATCATGCATCGACACTCGATTTTACCAATCTACACCAATTCTATGCCATATTTCGAATAGAACCACGTTTCGGTTAGAATCACGCATCTACACTCGATTTTATCAATGTACCCCAATTCTACGCCACATTTCAAATAGAACCACCCATCTATATTCATTTTCACCATTCTACGTCTATTTTTACAATATATCAGTTACAATGACCCACCAAATTCGTTTTCACCATTCCACGCCTACTTTGTACCATAATTCAATACAAATTGCCCGTTAATACTCATTTTCATGATTGTACTCGCATTTTATACCAAATTTCAACTAGAATCACACATTTATTTCTAGATTACATTTCTATACCAAAATTTACGCCACATTTTTTTACCATATTTCGGTTAGAATCACGCATATACACTCGGCTTCACTAGTCTACGCCCGTTCTACACTATATTTTGAATAGAACAACCTATCTATACTCGTTTTCACCACTCTACATCCATTTTCACTATAGGTCGTTTAGAATCACCCACAAAAACTCGTTTTCCCATTCCACGCCGAATTCAATTATAATTACCCACCGAATACACATTTTTATAATTCTACGCGCGTTTTATCCCATATTTCTGTTAGAATCCCTTATTGATGCTCATTTTCACTAATATACGAGCATTTTATACCTTATTTTGGTTACAAGTTATATTTCTATACTCGTTTTCGCTAATCTATGCCATTTTTTTTACCATATTTCGGTTAGAATCACGTATGTACACTCGGTTTCACCAATCTACGCCTAATTCACACCATATTTTGATTAGAACTACCCATCTATACTCGTTTTCACCATTCTACATCCATTTTCACCATATTTTGCTTAGAATCACCCATCAATACTCGTATTCACCATACACGCACTATACTACAATTCAATTATAATAACCCATCTAAGACTCTTTTTCATCATTGTACGCACATTTTATACCATATTTCAATTAGAATGACCCATTTATACTCGTTTTTGTAATGCTCCGTTCCACACGGCGCATTACGCTGAGACGTTGACTCAAAGAGTTGCATTGACCCGGTTACGTATCGATGTGAATCAATATAAAGAGTTACGTTGTCCCGAGAGGATGCATCAAGTCGGATAGGTACATTGACCCGAGAAACACATCGAGTAAGATCGATGCAAGTGTTAAGTTGGCCCGAGGAAAAGCAGTGAGTCGGTTCGAAGATTCTAAGAAATTGAATCGACGCAATGCAATTGACTGATTCGAATAAGTATTGATTTTAGTTGGTTTCGTGTGCAGGCTATACGTTTACGCTAAAATATTAGAGGTCGACATTTTGCCTTATTCAGAAAGGGGTCCGCGAAACCAATCGTCGCTTTGCGACGGACTGAGGCATTGGCACGGTAAGCCAAATCGGACGTATAATTCAAGGAAGTACGAAGTGCTCGAATGGCTAAGTCAGTAGAGTTGGTCGTGCAATGAAATTATGAAATCGAGCCGCATCGGCCCGGCGAAACAAGGTGTATCGACTCAAGGTGGGAGGATTGACTCTTCTTTTTACTCCTTCATGCCTAAGTCAAAATATACCATTGTATGCTAAGTTAACTTTTCGACGCCACGGGCGTGGTCCGATCGGAAGATAAATCGTAGTGTGTGTTGAACACTAGTTAGAACAATTGAAATAAAATATGCATCAAATGCACGAGCCGCTATGGAACATTGGATATTGCAAAGGCGAGCGCCTCGATGCGCAAGCCGCAAGAACATGGAATAACTGTATTTGGCGAGTGCCTTCGTGCACGAGCCATTCCGTGCCTTCGCGCACGAGTTAGAAAGGCTAGCACATTGAAAGATAATTGGCGAGCGCCCTAGCGTGCAAGCCACGAACATTGAACACTAAGTCAAAGAACATGGAAATATGGCTTCGATGCGTGCACCAAGTGCACGACGCGAGGGAAAAGATGATAAATGTGTCAAACGTGCCTACGTGCACGAGATCATAAAAGATGGCTTCTTTGCGAAAGAATACAGTTGTGACATGAATGTGACGGAACTGTCAGATATGACATGATGCCTCGAAAGGTGTTCGAGACCTTCGGGTCGTTCGGTTGACGTACATTGAGTTGAGGCATGATGTCATCGAACATTGAAACGAAGTATGAAATATAAGAACATAGAAAGTAAATGGAAGAAATATGAGATGATAAAGTCTGAGTCTCGGACTCAAGACTATGTTTGGTTGTTTGAATAATAGTGCGTTGCATGGTCGAATCGAATGGACTTGAGATAATTGAGATAATCTTCCGTGCACGGAACGTTCCCTCCGAACGGGCTGTGCCGGGGCACCGGGATCGTTCGGCCTAGGAGGGATATAATCTTTGATGGGCGCTCATCTATAAAGCGACTAGCCACCAGTTATAGATGTGAAAAGCCGCAAATGATGGTATGCACGCGGTATGCTTCGGTTGTTTGGGATAGCAACCCAACCCGTGAAACGCCGGGCTACCCAAATTCGAGCAAGAAAAGAAAGAGAGAAAAGAAAGAAAGGAAAAGAAAAGAGAAACACCGTTAGTCCATTCTGGCACGGATACGCCAACGACCTTCATATAGTTAAGGAACGATGGATTGAAGGTGCAGGCACGTATGTATCCTGCACACATAGATCCTACGTAGAGAGCACTTATAACATGACAGGGAAGGAATGAGTCGTATTCACCTTGCGTCGGTGCAAGGGCGAGTGCGTCGACTTGGTAAGAAGTCGCGCCACGAAACAAACACGAGATTTTTTGCCTGCTTGCCTATTCAATTCGAATAACATGTTTGCCATGATAACATGCTTTATGCTTTCGAATATGCCATAAAATTGACCCTAAGGAGAATATAGCAAGATCATAAGTTAAGTTGCATGAATCGACATAAATACTAAATATCGGTTTAGAAAATAGGTCTTTTCATCAGTACATGCGAGGACGAACGTACTGATCCCCACCAGCTTTCATGTAGGGTGCAGGGAATGGATTGCTCAAGGCGAAGCTTCGTTTGATCGCGCAGAGGTATGGAATGCCGTAGTGTTTGAAGCGTGCGATCGCATTGACGCTCGGACTTGCAATATGATTGATGCGGCCGAGACATAGAAGGCATGATGTATGGAACGGTGAAATCCTTTGTGGGCAAGAGAGAACCTGAGTGTTGTAGCCAATCTGGCAAATTCAGTTGGGCTATTGAAAGCCTTTGTAATCTCAGTTCATTATCAATAAAGAGAATTGTTCCGTATACTCTGTTTTCTTCCGTTTGCTAATATCAAATTAAAGATAACCATTTTGAGAACTTGTCATCTTGCCTTGCACGAGCGCAACTCCAGGCTTGTGCGGCATCACGCCCCCTGCGAGGACGATGATTCGGGTTATTCCGGGTCAGGACGTGACAGTTTTCACCGTTCTACGACAATTTGATACCTTATTTCGGTTACAAATTATGTTTCTATACTCGTTTCCACAAATCTACGAGATTTTTTTACCATATTTAGGTTATAATCACGCATCTACACTCTTTTTCACCAATCTACCCCCACTTTACCCTATATTTCGATTAGAACCACCTATCTATACTCGTTTTCACCATTCTTAGCCTACCAAAAGCATATTTCGGTTATAATCACCCACAAATACTCGTTTTCACCATTATAGGCCTATTTTATATCATATTTCAGTTATAGTTACCCATCTAATACTCGTTTGCATCTTTGTATGCTCGTTTGGTACCATATTTAAACAAGAACCACACATTTATACTCGTTTTCACTATTCTACGAGCATTTTAAACCTTACCTCGATTTAAAATTACATTTCTATACTCGTTTCCACAAATCTACGCTACTTTTTAACCACGTTTCGGTTAGAATCATGCATCTACACTCGATTTTACCAATCTACCCCAATTTTATGCCATATTTTGAATAGAACCACCCATATGTACTTGTTTTCACCATTCTACGTCCATTTTTACAATATATCAGTTACAATGACTCACCAAACTCGTTTTCACTATTCCACGCCTACTTTGTACAATAATTCCATGCAAATTGCCCGTTAATACTCATTTTCATCATTGTACTCGCATTTTATACCAAATTTTAACTAGAATCACACATTTATTTCTAAATTACATTACTATACTCGTTTCCACAAATCTATGCCACTTTTTTATCATATTTTGGTTAGAATCACACGTCAACACTCGGTTTCACTAGTCTAGGCCCATTCTACACCATATTTTGAATAGAACAAACAACCTATCTTTGCTCGTTTTCACCACTCTACGTCCATTTTCACTATAGGTCGTTTAGAATCACCCATAAAAACTTGTTTCACCATTCCACGCCTATTTTATGCCATAATTCAATTATAATTACCCACCGAATACACATTTTTATCATTCTGCGCGCATTTTATCCCATAATTCAATTATACCTTATTTTGGTTACAAATTATATTTCTATACTCGTTTTCGCTAATCTATGCCACTTTTTTTTTTACCATATTTCGGTTAGAATCACGCATGTACACTCGGTTTCACCACTCTACACCTAATTCACACCATATTTTGATTAGAACTACCCCTCTATACTCGTTATCACCATTCTACATCCATTTTCACCATATTTTATTTAGAATCACCCATCAATACTCGTATTCACCATTCTACGCACTATACCACAATTCAATTATAATAACCCATCTAATACTCTTTTTCATCATTGTATGCACATTTTATACCATATTTCTATTAGAATGACTCATTTATACTCGTTTTCACCGTTCTATGACAATTTGATACCTTATTTCGGTTATAAATTATGTTTCTATACTCGTTTCCACAAATCTATGAGATTTTTTTACCACCAAACTCGGGTAAAAAAAGTAGATTTGTGGAAACGAGTATAGAAATATAATTTAGAAATAAATGTGTGATTCTAGTTGAAATTTGGTATAAAATGCGAGTACAATGATGAAAATGAGTATTAACGGGTAGTTTGCATTGAATTATGGTACAAAGTAGGAGTGGAATGTGAAAACGAGTTTGGTGGGTGATTGTAACTGATATATTGTAAAAATGGACGTAGAATGGTGAAAACGAGAGTATAGATGGGTGGTTCTATTCGAAATATGGTGTAGAATTGAGGTAGATTAGTAATATCGAGTGTAGATGCGTGATTCTAACCGAAACGTGGTTAAAAAGTGGCGTAGATTTATGGAAACGAGTACAAAAATATAATTTCAAACCAAAGTAAGGTTTAAAATGCTCGTAGAAAGGTGAAAACGTGTATAAATGTGTGGTTCCTGTTGAAATATGGTACCGAACGAGCATACAAAGATGCAAACGAGTATTAGATGGGTAATTATAACTGAAATATGATATAAAATAGGCCTGTAATGGTGAAAACGAGTATTAGTGGGTGATTATAACCAAAATATTCTTTTGGTAGGCTAAGAATGGTGAAAACGAGTATATATAGGTGGTTCTGATCGAAATATGCTGTAAAATGGGGGTAGATTGGTGAAAAAGAGTGCAGATGCGTGAATATAACCGAAATATGGCAACAAAAATCATGTAGACTAGTGGAAACGAGTATAGAAATAAAATTTGTAACCGAAATAGGGTATCAAATTCTCGTAGAACGGTAAAAACGAGTATAAATGAGTCATTCTAATTGAAATATGGTATAGAATGTGCGTACAATGATGAAGAAGTGTATTAGATGGATGATTATAATTGAATTATGGTATAGTGCGTGGAATGGTGAATACGAGTATTGATGAGTGATTTTAAGCAAAATATGGTGAAATGGATGTAGAATGGTGAAAACGAGTACAAATAGGTTGTTCTATTCAAAATATGGTGGATAACGAGGGTAGACTAGTGAAACCGATTGTAGATGCGTGATTCTAACCGAAATGTGATAAAAAAAAGTGAAGTAGATTAGCGAAAACGAGTATATAAATATAATTTGTAACCAAAATAAGGTATAAAATGCTCGTGTAATGGTGAAAACGAGCATCAATAAGGGATTCTAACTGAAATATAGGATAAAATGCGCGTAGAATGATAAAAATGTATATTCGGTGGGTAAATATAATTGAATTATGGCATAAAATAGGAGTGGAATGGTGAAACGAGTTTTTGTGGGTGATTCTAAACGATCTATAGTGAAAATGGACGTATAATGGTGAAAACGAGTATAGATAGGTTGTTCTATTCAAAATATGGTGTAGAACGGTCGTAAACTAGTGAAACTGAGTGTAGATGTGTGATTCTAACCGAAATATGGTATAAAAAAGTGGCGTAGATTTGTTGAAACGAGTATAAAAATATAATTTAGAAAAAATGTTTTATTCTAGTTGAAATTTGATATAAAATACGAGTACAATGATGAAAATGAGTATTAACGGACAATTTGCATTGAATTATGGGACAAAATAGGCGTAGAATGGTGAAAACGAGTTTGGTGGGTGATTGTAACTGATATATTGTAAAAATGGACGTAGAATGGTGAAAACGAGTATAGATAGGTTGTTCTATTCAAAATATTGTGGAGAACGAGCATAGATTAGTGAAACCGAGTGTAGATGCGTGATTCTAACCGAAATGTGGTATAAAAATAGTGTCGTAGATTTGTGGAAACTAATATAGAAATGTAATTTAGAAATAAATGTGTGATTCTAGTTGAAATTTGGTGTAAAATAGGATACAATGATGAAAATGAGTATTAACGGGCAATTTGCATTGAATTAGGGTACAAAGTAGGCGTGGAATGGTAAAACGAGTATAGATGGGTGGTTCTATTCAAATATGGTGAAGAATTAGGGTAGATTGGTAAAATCGAGTGTAAATGCGGGTTTCTAACCGAAATGTGGTAAAAACGAGTATAAATGTGTAGTTCTTGTTGAAATATGGTACCGAACGAGCATACAAAGATGCAAACGAGTACTAGATGGGTAACTATAACTGAATATCATATAAAATAGGCCTAGAATGGTGAAAACGAGTATTTGTGGGTGATTATAACCGAAATATACTTTTGGTAGGCTAAGAAGGGTGAAAACGAGTATAGATAGGTGGTTCTAATCGAAACATGGTGTGAAGTGGGGGTAGATTGGTGAAAAAGAGTGTAGATGCGTGATCATAACCGAAATATGGTAAAAAATGGCATAGATTTCTGGAAACCAGTATAGAAATATAATTTGTAACCGAAAAAGGTATCAAATTCTCGTAGAACGGTGAAAACGAGTATAAATGAGTCATTCTAATTAAAATATTATATAATATACGCATACAATGACGAAGAAGAGTATTAGATGGGTGAATATAATTGAATTATGGTATAGTACGTGGAATGGTGAATACGAGTATTGATGGGTGATTCTCAGCAAACTATGGTGAAAATGGATGTAGAATGGTGAAAACTTGTATAGTGGGTGATTCTAATCAAAATGTGGTATAAATTAGGCGTAGATTGGTGAAACCGAGTGTACATGCATGATTCTAACCGAAATATGGTAAAAAAAGTGGCATAGATTAGCGAAAACGAGTATATAAATAAAATTTGTAACCTAAATAAGATATAAAATGCTCGTATAATGGTGAAAACGAGCATCAATAAGGGATTCTAACTGAAATATGGGATAAAATGCGCGTAGAATGATAAAAATGTGTATTCGGTATGTAATTATAATTGAATTCTGGCATAAAATAGGCGTGGATTGGTGAAACAAGTTTTTGTGGGTGATTCTAAATGACCTATAGTGAAAATGGACGTAGAATAGTGAAAACGAGTATAGATAGGTTGTTCTATTCAAAATATGGTGTAGAACGGGGCGTAGACTCGTGAAACCGAGTGTAGATGCGTGATTCTAACCGAAATATGGTAAAAAAAGTTGCGCAGATTTGTGGAAACAAGTATAGAAATGTAATCTAGAAACAAATGTGTGATTCTAGTTGAAATTTGGTATAAGATGCAAATACAATGATGAAAATGAGTATTAACGGACAATTTGCATTGAATTATGAGACAAAGTAGGCGTGGAATGGTAAAAACGAGTTTGGTGGGTGATTGTAACTGATATATTGTAAAAATGGACGTAGAATGGTGAAAACGAGTATAAATGGGTGGTCCTATTCGAAATATGGCATAGAATTGGTAAAATCGAGTGTAGATGCGTGATTCTAACCGAAACATGGTTAAAAAGTGGCATAGATTTGTGGAAACAAGTATAGAAATATAATTTCAAATCGAAGTAAGGTTTAAAATGCTGGTAGATTGGTGAAAACGAGTATAAATGTGTGGTTCTTGTTGAAATATGGTACCGAATAGTGAAAATGGACGTTGAATGGTGAAAACGAGTATAGATAGGTTGTTCTATTCAAAATATGGTAGAGAACGAGCGCAGACTAGTGAAATCGAGTGTAGATGCAAGATTCTAACCGAAATGTGAATAAAAAAGTGGCGTAGATTTGTGAAAACGATTATAGAAATGTAATTTAGAAATAAATGTGTGATTCTAGTTGAAATTTGGAATAAAATGCGAGTACAATGATGAAAATGAGTATTAACGGCCAATTTGCATTCAATTATGGTACAAAGTAGGCGTGGAATGGTAAAAACGAGTTTGGTGAGTGATTGTAACTGATATATTGTAAAATTGGACGTAGAATGGTGAAAACGAGTATAGATGGGTGGTTCTATTCGAAATATGGTGTAGAATTAGGGTAGATTGGTAAAATCGAATGTAGATGCATGATTCTAACCGAAACATGGTTAAAAATTGGCGTAAATTTATGGAAACGAGTATAGAAATGTAACTTTAAATCGAAGTAAGGTTTAAAATGCTTGTACAATGGTAAAAACGAGTATAAATGTGTGGTTCTTGTTGAAATATGGTACCGAACGAGCATACAAAGATGCAAACGAGTATTAGATGGGTAACTATAACTGAAATATAATATAAAATAGGCCTAGAATGGTGAAAACGAGTATTTGTGGGTGATTATAACCGAAATATACTTTTGGTAGGCTAAGAATGGTGAAAACGAGTATAGATAGGTGGTTTTAATCGAAATATGGTGTGAAGTAGGGGTAGATTGGTGAAAAATAGTGTAGACGCGTGATCATAACCGGAATATGGTAAAAAAATTGCGTAGATTTGTGTAAACGAGTATAGAAATATAATTTGTAACCGAAAAAGGTATCAAATTCTCGTAGAAAGGTAAAAACAAGTATAAATGAGTCATTGTAATTGAAATATGGAATAAAATGCGTGTACAATGATGAAGAAGAGTATTAGATGGGTGATTATAATTGAATTATGGTATAGTACGTGGAATGGTGAATACGAGTATTGATGGGTGATTCTAAGCAAACTATGGTGAAAATGGATGTAGAATGGTGAAAATGAGTATAGATGGGTGATTCTAATCAAAATATGGTGTAAATTAGGCGTAGATTGGTGAAACCGAGTGTACATGCGTGATTCTAACCGAAATATGGTAAAAAAAGTGGCATAGATTAGCAAAAACGAGTATATAAATATAATTTGTAACCTAAATAAGGTATAAAATGCTCGTATAATGGTGAAAACGAGCATCAATAAGGGATTCTAACTGAAATATGGGATAAAATGCGCGTAGAATGATAAAAATGTGTATTCGGTGGATAATTATAATTGAATTGTGGCATAAAATAGGCGTGGAATGGTGAAACGAGTTTTTGTGGGTGATTCTAAACGACCTATAGTGAAAATGGACGTAGAATGGTAAAAACGAGTATAGATAGGTTGTTATATTCAAAATATGGTGTAGAACGGGCGTAGACTAGTGAAACTGAGTGTAGATGCATGATTCTAACCGAAATGTGGTAAAAAAAAGTTGCGCAGATTTGTGGAAACGAGTATAGAAATGTAATCTAGGAGTAAATGTGTGATTCTAGTTGAAATTTGGTATAAAATACGAGTACAATGATGAAAATGAGTATTAACGGCCAATTTGCATTCAATTATGGTACAAAGTAGGCGTGGAATGGTGAAAACGAGTTTGGTGGGTGATTGTAACTGATATATTGTAAAAATGGACGTAGAATGGTGAAACGAGTATAGATGGGTGGTTCTATTCGAAATATGGTGTAGAATCGGGATAGATTGGTAAAATCGAATGTAGATGCGTGATTCTAACCGAAACGTGGTTAAAAAGTGGCGTAAATTTGTGGAAACGAGTATAGAAATGTAATTTCAAATCGAAGTAAGGTTTAAAATGCTCGTAGAATGCTAAAACCGAGTATAAATGTGTGGTTCTTGTTGAAATATGGTACCGAACGAGCATGTAAAGATGCAAACGAGTATTAGATGGGTAACTATAACTGAAATATGATCTAAAATAGGCCTAGAATGGTGAAAACGAGTATTTATGGATGATTATAACCGAAATATGGGATACAATGCGTGTCGAATGATAAAAATGCGTATTCGGTGGATAATTATAATTGAATTATGGCATAAAATAGGCGTGGAATGGTGAAATGAGTTTTTGTGGGTGATTCTAAATGATCTATAGTGAAAATGGACGCATAATGGTGAAAACGAGTATAGATAGGTTGTTCTATTCAAAATATGTTGTAGAACGGGCGTAGACTAGTGAAACCGAGTGTAGATGCGTGATTCTAACCGAAATGTGGTAAAAAAAAGTGGCGCAGATTTGTGGAAACGAGTTTAGAAATGTAATTTACAAATAAATGTGTGATTCTAGTTGAAATTTGGTATAAAATACGAGTACAATGATGAAAATGAGTATTAACGGGCAATTTGCATTGAATTATGGGACAAAGTAGGCGTGGAATGGTAAAAACGAGTTTGGTGGGTGATTGTAACTGATATATTGTAAAAATGGATGGTTCTATTCGAAACATGCTATAGAATTGGGGTAGACTGGTAGAATCGAGTGTAGATGCGTGATTCTAACCGAAACGTGGTTAAAAAGTAGCGTAGATTTGTGGAAACGAGTATAGAAATGTAATTTCATATCGAAGTAAAGTTTAAAATGCTCGTAGAATGGTAAAAACGAGTATAAATGTGTGGTTCTTGTTGACATATGGTACCGAATATTGAAAATGGACGTAGAATGGTGAAAACGAGTATAGATAGGTTGTTCTATTCAAAATATGGTGGAGAACGAGCGTAGACTAGTGAAACCGAGCGTAGATGGATGATTCTAACCGAAATGTGGTATAAAAAAGTGGCGTAGATTTGTGGAAACGAGTATAGAAATGTAATTTAGAAATAAAAGTGTGATTCTAGTTGAAATTTCGTATAAAATGCGAGTACAATGATGAAAATGAGTATTAACGGGCAATTATCATTGAATTATGGTACAAACTAGGCATGGAATGGTGAAAACGAGTTTGGTGAGTGATTGCAGTTGATATATTGTATTAATGGACATAGAATGGTGAAAACGAGTATAGATGGGTGGTTTTATTCGAAATATGGTGTTGAATTGGTAAAATCGAGTGTAAATGCGTGATTCTATGCTAAACGTGGTTAAAAAGTAGCGTAAATTTGTGGAAAGGAGTGTAGAAATGTAATTGCAAATCGAAGTATGGTTTAAAATACTCGTAGAATGGTAAAAACGAGTATAAATGTGTGGTTCTTGTTGAAATATGGTACCTAACGAGCATACAAAGACGCAAACGAGTATTAGATGGGTAACTATAACAGAAATATGATATAAAATAGGCCTAAATGGTGAAAACGAGTATTTGTGGGTGATTAACCGTAATATGCTTTTGGTAGGCTAAGAATGGTGAAAACGAGTATAGATAGGTGGTTCTAATCGAAATATGGTATGAAGTGGGGGTAGATTGGTGAAAAAAAGAGTGTAGATGCGTGATTATAACCGAAATATGGTTAAAAAAATTGCGTAGATTTGTGGAAACGAGTATAGATTATAATTTGTAACCGAAAAAAAGGTATCAAATTCTCGTAGAATGGTAAAAACGAGTATAAATGAGTCATTCTAATTGAAATATGGTATAAAATGCGCGTACAATGACGAAGAAGAGTATTAGATGGATAATTATAATTGAATTATGGTATAGTGCATGGAATGGTGAATATGAGTATTGATGGGTGATTCTAAGCAAACTGTTGTAAAAATGGATGTAGAATGGTGAAAACGAGTATAGATAGGTGGTTCTAATCAAAATATGGTATAAATTAGGCGTAGATTGGGGAAAACGAGTGTTCATGCGTGATTCTAACCGAAATATGGTAAAAAAAAGTGGCATAGTTAGCGAAAACGAGTATATAAATATAATTTGTAACCAAAATAAGGTATAAAATGCTCGTATAGTAGTAAAAATGAGCATCAATAAGGGATTCTAACTGAAATATGGGATAAAATGCGCGTAGAAAGACAAAAATGTGTATTCGATGGGTTAATATAATTGAATTTGGCATAAAATAGTCGTGGAATGGTGAAACGAGTTTTTGTGGGTGATTCTAAACGACCTATAGTGAAAATATACGTAGAATGGTGAAAACGAGTATCGATAGGTTATTACATTCAAAATATGGTGTAGAACGGGCGTTGACTAGTGAAACCGAGTGTAGATGCGTGATTGTAACCGAAATGTGGTAAAAAAAAGTGGCATAGATTTGAGAAAACGAGTATAGAAATGTAATTTAGAAATAAATGAGTGATTCTAGTTGAAATTGGGTATCAAATACAAGTACAATGATGAAAATGAGTATTAACGAGCAATTTGCATTGAATTATGGGACAAAGTAGGCGTGGAATGGTGAAAACGAGTTTGGTGGGTGATTGTAACTGATATATTGTAAAAATGGACGTAGAATGGTGAAAACGAGTATAAATGGGTGGTTTATTTGAAACATGCTGTAGAATTGGGGTAGATTGGTAAAATCGAGTGTAGATATGTGATTCTAACCGAAACGTGGTTTAAAAGTGGCGTAGATTTGTGGAAACGAGTATAGAAATGTATTTTCAAATCGAAGTAAGGTTTAAAATGCTCGTAGAATGGTAAAAAGGAGTATAAATGTGTGGTTCTTGTTGAAATATGGTACCGAATAGTGAAAATGGACGTAGAATGGTGAAAACGAGTATAGTTAGGTTGTTCTATTCAAAATATGGTGGAGAACGAGCGTACACTAGTGAAACCGGGTGTAGATGGGTGATTCTAACCGAAATGTGGTATAAAAAAGTGGCGTAGATTTGTGGAAACGAGTATAGAAATGTAATTTAGAAATACATGTGTGATTCTAGTTGGAAAAGTTGGTATAAAATGCGAGTACAATGATGAAAATGAGTATTAACGGGCAATTTGCATTGAATTATGGTACAAAGTAGGCGTGGAATGGTGAAAACGAGTTTGGTGGGTGATTGTAACTGATATATTGCAAAAAATGGACGTAGAATGGTGAAAACGATTATAGATGGATGGTTCTATTCGAATTATGGAGTAGAATTGGTAAAATCCAGTATAAATGCGTGATTCTAACCGAAACGTGGGTAAAAAGTGGCGTAGATTTGTGGAAACGCGTGTAGTAATGTAATTTCAAATCAAAGTAAGGTTTAAAATGCTCGTAGAATGGTAAAAAACGAGTATAAATGTGTGGTTCTTGTTGAAATATGGTACCGAACGAGCATACAATAATGCAAACGAGTATTAGGTGGGTAACTATAACTGAAATATGATGAAAAAAATAGGCCTAGAATGGTGAAAACGAGTATTTGTAGGTGATTATAACCGAATTATACTTTTGGTAGGCTAAGAATGGTGAAAACGAGTATAGATAGGTGGTTCAAATCAAAATATGGTATAAAGTGCGGGTAGATTGGTGAAAAAGAGTGTAGATGCGTGATTATAACCGAAATATGGTAAAAAATCGCGTAGATTTATGGAAACGAGTATAGACATATAATTTGTAACAGAAAAAAAGGTATCAAATTCTCGTAGAACGGTAAAAAACGAGTATAAATGAGCCATTCTAACCGAAACGTGGTTAAAAAGTGGCGTAGATTTGTGGAAACGAGTATAGAAATGTATTTTCAAATCGAAGTAAGGTTTAAAATGCTCGTAGAATGGTGAAAACGAGTATAAATGTGTGGTTCTTGTTGAAATATGGTACCAAATAGTGAAAATGGACGTCGAATGGTGAAAACGAGTATAGATAGGTTGGTCTATTCAAAATATGGTGGAGAACGAGCGTAGACTAGTGAAACCGAGTGTAGATGGGTGATTCTAACCAAAATATGGTATAAAAAAGTGGTGTAGATTTGTGGAAACGAGTATAGAAATGTAATTTCGAAATAAATTTGTGATTCTAGTTGAAATTTGGTATAAAATGCGAGTACAATGATGAAAATGTGTATTAACGGGCAATTGCATTGAATTATGGTACAAAGTAGGCGTTGAATGGTGAAAACGAGTTTGGTGGGTGATTGTAACTGATATATTGTAAAAATGGACGTAAAATGGTGAAAACGAGTATAGATGGGTGGTTCTATTCGAAATATGGTGTAGAATTGGTAAAATCGAGTGTAAATGCGGGATTCTAACCGAAACGTGGTTAAAAAGTGGCGTAGATTTGTGGAAACGAGTGTAGAAATGTATTTTCAAATCGAAGTAAGATTTAAAATGCTCGTAGAATGGTAAAAATGAGTATAAATGTGTGGTTCTTGTTGAAATATGGTACCGAACGAGCATACAAAGATGCAAACGAGTATTAGATGGGTAGTTATAACTGAAATATGATATCAAATAGGCCTATAATGTTGAAAACGAGTATTTGTAGGTGATTATAACCGAAATATGCTTTTGGTAGGCTAAGAATGGTAAAAACGAGTATAGATAGGTGGTTCTAATCGAAATATGGTATGAAGTGAGGGTAGATTGGTGAAAAAGAGTGTAGGTGCGTGATCATAACCGAAATATGGTAAAAAAAATCGCGTAGATTTATGGAAACGAGTATAGACATATAATTTGTGACCGAAAAAAGGTATCAAATTCTCGTAGAACGAAAAAATGAGTATAATTGAGTCATTCTAATTGAAATATGGTATAAAATACGTGTACAATGACGAAGAAGAGTATTAGATGGGTGATTCTAATTGAAATATGGTATAAAATGCGTGATTCTAACAGAAACGTGGTTAAAAAGTGGCGTAGATTTGTGGAAATGAGTATAGAAATGTATTTTCAAATCGAAGTAAGGTTAAAATGCTCGTAGAATGGTAAAAAGGAGTATAAATGTGTGGTTCTTGTTGAAATATGGTACCGAACAGTAAAAATAGATGTAGAATGGTGAAAACGAGTATAGTTTGGTTGTTCTATTCAAAATATGGTAGAGAACGAGCGTAGACTTGTGAAACCGAGTGTAGATGGGTGATTCTAACCGAAATGTGGTATAAAAAAGTGGCGTAGATTTGTGGAAACGAGTATAGAAATGTAATTTAGAAATACATGTGTGATTCTAGTTGAAAAAGTTGGTATAAAATGCGAGTACAATGATGAAAATGAGTATTAACGGCCAATTTGCATTGAATTATGGTACAAAGTAGGCGTAGAATGGTGAAAACAAATTTGGTGGGTGATTGTAACTGATATATTATAAAAATGGACGTAGAATGATGAAAACGAGTATAGATGGGTGGTTCTATTCGAAATATGGTGTAGAATTGGGTAGATTGGTAAATCGAGTGTAAATGCGTGATTCTAACTGAAACGTGGTTAAAAAGTGGCATAAATTTGTGGAAACGTGTATAGAAATATAATTTCAAATCGAAGTAAGGTTTAAAATGCTCGTAGAATAGTAAAAACGAGTATAAATGTGTGGTTCTTGTTGAAATATGGTACCGAATGAGCATACAAAGATGCAAACGAGTATTAGATGGGTAACTATAACTGAAATATGATAAAATAGGCCTAGAATGGTGAAAATGAGTATTTGTGGGTGATTATAACCGAAATATGCTTTTGGTAGGCTAAGAATGGTGAAAACGAGTATAGATTGGTGGTTCTAATCGAAAATGGTGTGAAGTGGGGGTAGATTGGTGAAAAAGAATGTAGATGTGTGATCATAACCGAAATATGGTAAAAAAATTGTGTAGATTTGTGGAAACGAGTATAGAAATATAATTTGTAACCGAAAAAAGGTATCAAATTCTCGTAGAATGGTGAAAACGAGTATAAATGAGTCATTCTAATTAAAAAATGGTATAAAATGCGCGTACAATGATGAAGAAGAGTATTAGATGGGTGATTATAATTGAATTATGGTATAGTGCGTAGAATGGTGAATACGAGTATTGATAGGTGATTCTAAGCAAACTATGGTGAAAATGGATGTAGAATGGTGAAAATGAGTATAGATGGGTGATTCAAATCAAAATATGGTGTAAGTTAGGCGTAGATTGGTGAGACCGAGTGTACATGCGTGATTCTAACCGAAATATGGTAAACAAAGTGGCGTAGATTAGCGAAAACGAGTATATAAATATAATTTGTAACTAAAATAAGGTATAAAATGCTCGTATAATGGTGAAAACGAGCATCAATAAGGGATTCTAACTGAAATATGGGATAAAATGCGTGTAGAATGATAAAAATATGTATTGGTGGGTAAATATAATTGAATTATGACATAAAATAGTCGTGGAATGGTGAAATAAGTTTTTGTGGGTGATTCTAAACGACCTATAGTGAAAATGGACGTAGAATGGTGAAAACGAGTATAGATAGGTAGTTCTATTCAAAATATGGTGTAGAACGGGCGTTGACCAGTAAAATCGAGTGTAGATGCGTGATTCTAACCGAAATGTGGTAAAAAAAAAGGTGGCACAGATTTGTGGAAACGAGTATAGAAATGTAATTTAGAAATAAATGTGTGATTCTAGTTGAAATTGGGTATCAAATACGAGTACAATGATGAAAATGAGTATTAACGGACAATTTGCATTGAATTATGGTACAAAGTAGACGTGGAATGGTGAAAACGAGTTTGGTGGATGATTGTAACTGATATATTGTAAAAATGGACGTAGAATGGTGAAAACGAGTATAGATGGGTGGTTCTATTTGAGATATGGAGTAGAATTGGTAAAATCGAGTGTAAATGCGTGATTCTAACCAAAACGTGGGTAAAAAGTGGCGTAGATTTGTGGAAACGCATGTGGAAATGTAATTTCAAATCGAAGTAAGGTTTAAAATGCTCGTAGAATGGTAAAAAACGAGTATAAATGTGTGGTTCTTGTTGAAATATGGTACCGAACGAGCATACAAAGATGCAAACGAGTATTAGGTGGGTAACTATAACTGAAATATGATGAAAAATAGGCCTAGAATGGTGAAAACAAGTATTTGTTGGTGATTATAACCGAAATATGCTTTTGGTAGGCTAAGAATAGTGAAAACGAGTATAGGTAGGTGGTTCTAATCGAATATGGTAAGAAGTGGGGGTAGATTGGTGAAAAAGAGTGTAGATTGCGTGATTATAACCGAAATATGGTAAAAAATCACGTAGATTTGTGGAAACAAGTATAGACATATAATTTATAACCGAAAAAAGGTATCAAATTCTCGTAGAACGGTGAAAACGAGTATAAATGAGTCATTCTAATTGAAATATGGTATAAAATGCGCGTACAATGATGAAGAAGAGTATTAGATGGGTGATTATAATTGAATTGTGGTATAGTGCGTGGAATGGTGAATACGAGTATTGATGGATGATTCTAAGCAAACTATAGCGAAAATGGATCTGGAATGGTGAAAACGAGTATAGATGGGTGGTTCTAATCAAAATATGGTAACAATTAGGCGTGGATTGGTTAAATCGAGTGTACATGCGTGATTCTAACCGAAATATGGTAAAAATAAGTGGCATAGATTAGCGAAAACAAGTATAGAAATATAATTTGTAACCAAAATAAAGTATAAAATGCTCGTATAATGGTGAAAACGAGCATCAATAAGTGATTCTAACTGAAATATGGGATGAAATGCGCGTAGAATTATAAAAATATGTATTCGGTGGGTAATTATAATTGAATTAAGGCATAAAATAGGCGTGGAATGGTGAAACGAGTTTTTGTGGATGATTCTAAATGACCTATAGTGAAATTGGACGTAGATAGGTTGTTTTGTTCAAAATATGGTATAGAACGGGCGTAGACAAGTGAAACCGAATGTAGATGCGTGATTCTAACCGAAATGTGAAAAAAAAGGGCACAGATTTGTGGAATCGAGTATAAAAATGTAATTTCGAACTAAATATGCGATTCTAGTTGAAGTTTGGTATAAAATGCGAGTACAATGATGAAAATGAGTATTAACGGGCAATTTGCATTGAATTATGGTACAAAGTAGGCGTAGAATGGTGAAAACGAGTTTGGTGGTTGATTGTAACTGATATATTATAAAAATGGACGTAGAATGGTGAAAACGAGTATAGATGGGTGGTTCTATTCGAAATATGGTGTAGAATTGGGGTAGTATAATGCCTGTGTTCGTATTACGTATTTTGGGATACGTATACGTATTTTATTCTGTATTGCCTGATTCCTTGTTTAGCTCTCGGCTTGGTTTAACTCTCGGTTTGGGTTGGCTTGGTTCGGCCGGCCCAATGCTTGGTTCATCATGGGCCAAGGGTGGAACACCTTAGCCTATGCTTCTCCTTCATTTCCACCACAACCCCCCTCTTTATTATCCCCACCAACCTTCTCTCTCCTCCATAATTCTCATTTACTTCTCCTTTCTCCACCATTACTCTTCTCCACCAACCAAGAACACCATAGGCAAGTGCAACTTGCTTCCACAAGAGAACCCCTTTTGATGGTTTCATTAGCTTCTCCTCATGATTCTAAACCACATTAGAACTTGTCATTTTCCATTTTGAGGCTTTAATTCTTGTAGATCTAGAGTCTTGCTATTTTCGGATTTTTAGTGGTTTTGATCTATCAAACATCCTTGTTTTCAAGTTTTGATGGTTCCATGTTGTAGAGAATTTCATTCTACCTAATTTTGACCTTTGGAAAGTTGGATTCGGACTTGTTTTGACCAAGATATGGACTGTTGAAGCTTAGATTCAACTTTAGAGTTCTTGCTGTTCTTGCCATTTGGAGAAGACAGTGAACAGTGAGCTAGCTTTTTAGCTTACGCCACTGAGCTGTATGCTGCTCTTTAGTGAGCGTACGCTAGCCTTGGTACGCTGCTCTTTAGCGAGCGTACGCTAGCCTTGGTACGCTGCTCTTTAGCGAGCGTACGCTAGCCTTGATACGCTGCCTGTTGGCAGTGTGTCTTTTGCGTACGCTAGCGTGAGCGTGCCCTAGAGCCTTTCGTACGCTAGCTCAAGCGTACGCAGTCTTGAGCGTACGCTAGCTTGAGCGTACGCTGACCTGTAGCTTGAGCGTGCCCTTGTGTACGCTGACCCTTGCGTACGCTTTCCATTGGAAGTGTATGGACCCTTTGGTACGCTAGCTTGAGCGTACGCTGACCTGTAGCTTGAGCGTACGCGTGCCTTGGTACGCTAGCTTAAGCGAGCAAGGTGTACGCTGGCCTGAGCATAGTTTGACCTGAGCGTATGGCCTTTGGCTGACTTGGTCTCATGTCAGCGTGTCAGATTTGGTTTTATTTTCCTTAAGCTTGGCTCTTTTATAGTCCTGTATATTGATATTTATTAGATATTTTACGCCCATTTTATATCCTTACGCCTTTGTCCTGAACTTGATAATTGCAAATTTACTTGATATGTTTGGAATTGACAATTGAGCATGACCTGATAGTGACCCGTAGTGGTGCACTCCTGACATGAGTAACCTGACATGACCTGATAGTGGCCCGTCGTGGCGCACTCCTGACAAGTACACTTGACTTGATAACCTGACATGTTATACCTTGATAAGCTGTTGCGACGGCTACCTGACATGACATGACCTGTATAATAACCTGGACACCGTGGGCGATTGTGCTTGTATAAATAATCCAGTCTTGTCTTGCATCATGTCTAGGAGGGGACTCCTGAGTACCATGGTCAGGAGTACCTATTGAAATAAACTAAGGGCTAATAACTAGATTAATACATTAGTCATGAAGAGATTTTCCAGCTACAGGCAATCCCGTTACCTGGGCACGCCTTGGGATCTGTAGCCTACCGTCGAGTAGGGCACATTTCCAGCACACTGTCATGTGTTGCACCCTTCAAGCTACCTAAGGGTACATTCGTTTCCTGGACGATGTACCCACCTGAATTCAACTCTAATCTTTTAACCCGGGGAACCTGGATGGTCTGTAGGGCTTGTGGCTGTGGAACAATCTCACTGCATTTTGTTAGTAATTAGGCTTGTGACAACCCTAGTTAGTTAAAGTATCAAGCCGTAATTCTTGCTTGGCCGTGAAGTGATTGGACGGAGTCTAACCAGTCTAGTCCTGCCCGGATCCTGTTCCAGATCATTGAACGACCAGAATGCTTGTATTTATTTTACCGATAAATGGTGAGAATTCCAAGCTCTGTTCAGACGAAGGGTTACAACCCCGGTCCTCGTTTGGTTTACGGGTTGTAACCTGGTTATCTGAATAGTTCCATGGTTATCTCGTCGTATATCATCCTGGTGTATTTTCTTTATTTCCAGTTCTTACTTTATTTATATCTTGTGCTGATTGCTGGTTTTGGTTCTTAAGTGAAGCCTCCTTTGTGGCACTTGCTCTTTCTGGGGTCTGACCCAGCTGGTTTTGTGTGGCCAGATTTCGGAGCAGCTCCAGAGGATCTACCGACCTTCCAGCCAGATGGTGGCCACTAGACGGAACCCTGGCAACGAGTGGGTTATTTTTGGCTCTCCCACTCTATTGTAAAAATATTCTTTTGAGGCGTTTAGCCGACGAGCACCTGTTTAGCTCGATTGCACTTACTTACTATCTGCCTACGGGCTGTAACATGATTAACAGATCCTAGGGTTGATCATGTATGACTAAACTCTTGCTAGTCCTGACATTTTGTAACGACTAGCTTCATGATCAACTGAATATGTAATGTTTGGGACGCCTTACTATTGTATATTTAATGATCATACATCTTGTGACTTTTACTTACTTGCTTGTTTGAGCACTAGGCTTGTTCATGACCTTAAGAGACTGTTGGCTTGTAGATAAACCCTCATGTATCTAGACAGCCGTGACCGTATAGCGAGATGGATTCCATTTCATATACGTAGCTGGCTATGTCTGCCCCCGCTCTCCAGTATTCTGGATCTGGGGCGTGACAGGTAGATTGGTAAAATCTAGTGTAGATGCGTGATTCTAACCGTAACGTGGTTAAAAAGTGGCGTAGATTTGTGGAAATGAGTATCGAATTGTAATTTCAAATCGAAGTAAGGTTTAAAATGCTCGTAGAATGGTAAAAAAATGTGCGTACAATGATGAAGAAGAGTATTAGATGGGTGATTATAATTGAATTGTGGTACAGTGCATGGAATGGTGAATACGAGTATTGATGGATGATTCTAAGCAAACTATGGCGAAAATGGATCTAGGTTATGAAAACGAGTATAGATGGGTGGTTCTAATCAAATATGGTATCAACTAGGCGTGGATTGGTGAAACCGAGTTGATTCTAACCGAAATATGGTAAAAATAAGTGGCATAGATTAGCGAAAACGAGTATATAAATATAATTTGTAACCTAAATAAGGTATTAAATGCTCGTATAATGGTGAAAACGAGCATCAATAAGGGATTCTAACTGAAATATGGGATAAAATGCGCGTAGATGATAAAAATGTGCATTCGGTGGGTAATTATAATTGAATTGTGGCATAAAATAGGCGTGGAATGGTGAAACGAGTTTTTGTGGGTGATTCTAAACGACCTATAGTGAAAATGGACGTAGAATGGTGAAAACGAGTATAGATAGGTTGTTCTATTCAAAATATGGTGTAGAACGGGCGTAGACTAGTAAAACTGAGTGTAGATGCATGATTGTAACCGAAATATGGTAAAAAAAGTTGTGCAGATTTGTGGAAACGAGTATAGAAATGTAATCTAGGAGTAAATGTGTGATTCTAGTTGAAATTTGGTATAAAATACGAGCAATGATGAAAATGAGTATTAACGGCCAATTTGCATTCAATTATGGTACAAAGTAGGCGTGGAATGGTGAAAACGAGTTTGGTGGGTGATTGTAACTGATATATTGTAAAAATGGACGTAGAATGGTGAAACGAGTATAGATGGGTGGTTCTATTCGAAATATGGTGTAGAATTGGGGTAGATTGCTAAAATCGAATGTAGATGCGTGATTCTAACCGAAACGTGGTTAAAAGTGGCATAAATTTGTGGAAACGAGTATAGAAATGTAATTTCAAATCGAAGTAAAGTTTAAAATGCTCGTAGAAAGCTAAAAATGAGTATAAATGTGTGGTTCTTGTTGAAATATGGTACCGAACGAGCATGCAAAGATGCAAACGAGTATTAGATGGGTAACTATAACTGAAATATGATCTAAAATAGGCCTAGAATGGTGAAAAAGAGTATTTGGGTGATTATAACCGAAATATGGGATAAAATGCGTGTCAAATGATAAAAATGCGTATTCGGTGGTAATTATAATTGATCATGGCATAAAATAGGCGTGAATGGTGAAACGAGTTTTTGTGGGTGATTCTAAACGATCTATAGTAAAAATGGACGCAGAATGGTGATAACGA
The DNA here is from genome assembly GCA_029216955.1 of Iris pallida. Lineage (NCBI taxonomy): Eukaryota > Viridiplantae > Streptophyta > Magnoliopsida > Asparagales > Iridaceae > Iris > Iris pallida. The sequence continues at coordinate 10,397 of JANAVB010021731.1, read as the reverse complement.
GTATAGATAGGTTGTTCTATTCAAATATGGTGTAGAACGGGCGTAGACTAGTGAAATCGAGTGTAGATGCGTGATTCTAACCGAAATTGGTAAAAAAAAGTAGCGCAGATTTGTGGAAACGAGTATAGAAATATAATTTACAAATAAATGTGTGATTCTAGTTGAAATTTGGTATAAAATACGAGTACAATGATGAAAAAGAGTATTAACGGGTAAATTGCATCGAATTATGGGACAAAGTAGGCGTGGATGGTGAAACGAGTTTGGTGGGTGATTGTAACTGATATATTATAAAAATGGACGTAGAATGGTGAAAAACAAGTATGAATGGATGGTTCTATTCGAAACATGCTGTAGAATTGGGGTAGACTGGTAGAATCGATGTAGATGCGTGATTCTAACCGAAACGTAGTTAAAAAGTAGCGTAGATTTGTGGAAACGAGTATAGAAATGTATTTTCAAATCGAAGTAAGGTTTAAAATGCTCGAAGAATGGTAAAAACGAGTATAAATGTGTGGTTCTTGTTGAAATATGGAACGAATAGTGAAAATGGACGTCGAATGGTGAAAACGAGTATAGATAGGTTGTTCTATTCAAAATGGGAAAGAACGAGCGTAGACTAGTGAAACAGTGTATATGGGTGATTCTAACCGAATGTGGTTTAAAAAAGTGGCATAGATTTGTGAAAACGAGTATAGAAATGTAATTTAGAAATAAATGTGTGATTCTAGTTGAAATTTGGTATAAAATGAGAGTACAACGATGAAAATGAGTATTAACGGGCAATTCGCATTGAATTATGGTACAAAGTAGGCTGGAAGGTGAAAACAAGTTTAGTTGGTGATTGTAACTAATATTTGAAAACATGGACGTAGAATGGTAAAAACGACTATATATGGGTGGTTCTATTCGATATGGTGTAGAATTGGGGTAGATTGGTAAATCGAGTGTAAATGCGTGATTCTAACCGAAACGTGGTTAAAAAGTGGTATAAATTTGTGGAAACGAGTATAGAAATGTAATTTCAAATCAAAGTAAAGTTTAAAATGCTCGTAGAATGGTAAAAATGAGTATAAATGTGTGATGCTTGTTGAATATGGTACCGAACGAGCATGCAAAGATGCAAACGAGTATTAGATGGATAACTATAACTGAAATATATAAAATAGGCCTAGAATGGTGAAACGAGTATTTGTGGGTGATTATAACCGAAATATGCTTTTGGTAGGCTAAGAATGGTGAAACGAGTATAGATAGGTGGTTCTAATCGAAATATGGTGTGAAGTGGGGGTAGATTGGCGAAAAAGAGTGTAGATGCGTGATTATAACAGAAATATGGTAAAAAATCGCGTAGATTTGTGGAAACGAGTATAGACATATAATTTGTAACCGAAAAAGGTTTGAAATTCTCGTAGAATGATGAAAACGAGTATAATGAGTCATTCTAATTGAAATATGGTATAAAATACGCATACATGATGAAGAAGAGTATTAGATGGATGATTATAATTGAATTATTGTATAGTCCGTGGAATGGTGAATACGAGTATTTATGGGTGATTCTAAGCAAACTATGGTGAAAAAGGATGTAGAATGGTGTAAAGGAGTATAAATGGGTGGTCCTAATCAAAATATGGTGTAAATTAGGTGTAGATTGGTGAAATCGAGTGTACATGCATGGTTCTAACCGAAATATGGTAAAACAAAGTGGCATAGATTAGCGAAAACGAGTATAAAAATATAATTTGTTGCCAAAATAAGGTATAAAATGCTCGTATAATGGTGAAAACGAGCATCAATAAGGGATTCTAGATGAAATATGGGATAAAATACGCGTAAAATGATGAAAATGTGTATTCGTTGGGTAATATAATTGAATTATGGCATAAATAGTCGTGGAATGGTGAAACGAGTTTTTGTGGGTGATTCTTAATGACCTATTGTGAAAATGGACGTAGAATGGTGAAAACGAGTATCGATAGGTTGTTCTATTCAAAATATGGTGTAGACCGGGCGTTGACTAGTGAAATCGAGTGTAGATGCGTGATTCTAACCGAAATGTGGTAAAAAAGTGGCACAGATTTGAGAAAACGAGTATAGAAATATAATTTATAAATAAATGAGTGATTCTAGTTGAAATTGGGTATCAAATACGAGTACAATGATGAAAATGAGTATTAACGGGCAATTTACATTGAATTATGGGACAAAGTAGGCATAGAATGGTGAAAACGAGTTTGGTGGTTGATTGTAACTGATATATTGTAAAAATGGACGTAGAATGGTGAAAACGAGTATAAATGGGTGGTTCTATTTGAAACTTGCTGTAGAATTGTGGTAGATTGGTTAAATCGAGTGTAGATACGTGATTCTAACCGAAACGTGGTTAAAAAGTGGCGTAGATTTGTGGAAACGAGTATAGAAATGTAATTTCAAATCGAAGTAAGGTTTAAAATGCTCGTAGAATGGTAAAAACGAGTATAAATGTGTGGTTCTTGTTGAAATATGGTACCGAACGAGCATACAATGAGACAAACGAGTATTAGATGGGTAAGTATAACTAAAATAATATAAAATAGGCTAGAACGGTAAAAACGAGTATTGTGGGTTATTATAACCGAAATATGCTTTTGGTAGGCTAAGAATGGTGAAAACGAGTATAGATAGGTGGTTCTAATCGAAATATGGTGTGAAGTGGGGGTAGATTGGCGAAAAGAGTGTAGATGCGTGTTTATAACCGAAATATGGTAAAAAAATCGCGTAGATTTGTGGAAACGAGTATAGACATATAATTTGTAACCGAAAAAGGTTTAAAATTCTCGTAGAATGGTGAAAACGAGTATAAATGAGTCATTCTAATTGAAATATGGTATAAATACGCATACAATGATGAAGAAGAGTATTAGATGGGTGATTATAATTGAATTATGGTATAGTCCGTGGAATGGTGAATACGAGTATTTATGGGTGATTCTAAGCAAACTATGGTGAAAAAGGATGTAGAATGGTGTAAAGGAGTATAATGGGTGGTCCTAATCAAAATATGGTGTAAATTAGGTGTAGATTGGTGAAACCGAGTGTACATGCATGGTTCTAACCGAAATATGGTAAAAACTGGCATAGATTAGCGAAAACGAGTATAAAATATAATTTGTAGCCAAAATAAGGTATAAAATGCTCGTATAATGGTGAAAATGAGCATCAATAAGGGATTCTAGCTGAAATATGGGATAAATGCGCGTAGAATGATAAAAAAGTGTATTCGTTGGGTAAATATAATTTAATTATGGCATAAATAGTCGTGGAATGGTGAAACGTTTTTGTGTGATTCTAAACGACCTATAGTGAAAATGGACGTAGAATGGTGAAACGAGTATCGATAGGTTGTTCTATTCAAAATATGGTATAGAACGGCGTTGACTAGTGAAACCGAGTGTAGATGCGTGATTCTAACCGAAATGTGGTAAAAAAAAAGTGGCACAAATATGAGAAAATGAGTATAGAAATGTAATTTAGAAATAAATGAGTGATTCTAGTTGAAATTGGGTATCAAATACGAGTACAATGATGAAAATGAGTATTAACGGGCAATTTGCATTGAATTATGGAACAAAGTAGGCGTGGAATGGTGAAAACGAGTTTGGTGGTGATTGTAACTGATATATTGTAAAAATGGACGTAGAATGGTGAAAACACGTATAAATGGGTGGTTCTATCTGAAACATGCCGTAGAATTGTGGTAGATTGGTTAAATCGAGTGTAGATACGTGATCCTAACCGAAACGTGGTTAAAAAGTGGCGTAGATTTGTGGAAACGAGTATAGAAATGTATTTTCAAATCGAAGTAAGGTTTAAAATGCTCGTAGAATAGTAAAAACGAGTATAAATGGTGGTTCTTGTTGAAATATGGTACCGAATAGTGAAAATGGACGTCGAATGGTGAAAACGAGTATAGAAAGGTTGTTCTATTCAAAATATGGTGGAGAACGAGCGTAGACTAGTGAAACCGAGTGTAGATGGGTGATTCTAACCGAAATGTTATAAAAAGTGGCCTAGATTTGTGGAAACGAGTATAGAAATATAATTTAGAAATAACTGTGTGATTCTAGTTGAAATTTGGTATAAAATACGAGTACAATGATAAAAATGAGTATTAACTGGCAATTTGCATTGAATTATGGTACAAAGTAGGCGTGGTATGGTTAAACGAGTTTGTGGGTGATTGTAGCTGATATATTGTAAAATGGACGTAGAATGGTGAAAACGAGTATAGATGGGTGGTTCTATTCGAATATGGTGTAGAATTGGTAAAATCGAGTGTAAATGCGTGATTCTAACCGAAACGTGGTTAAAAGTGTCGTAGATTTGTAGAAACGAGTGTAGAAATATAATTTCAAATCGAAGTAAGATTGAAAATGCTCGTAGAATGATAAAAACGAGTATAAATGTGTGGTTCTTGTTGAAATATGGTAACGAACGGGCATACAAGATGCAAACGAGTATTAGATGGGTACTATAACTGAAATATGATATAAATAGGCCTATATTGGTGAAAATGAGTATTTGAGGGTGATTATAACCGAAATATGCTTTTAGTAGGCTAAGAATGGTGAAAACGAGTATGATAGGTGGTTCTAATCGAAAATGGTATGAAGTAGGGGTAGATTGGTGAAAAAGAGTGGAGATGCGTGATTAAACCAAAATATGGTAAAAAATTGTGTAGATTTGTGGAAACGAGTATAGTCATTTAATTTGTAACCGAAAAAAGGTATCAAATTCTCGTAGAACGGTGAAAACGAGTATAAATGAGTCATTCTAATTGAAATATGGTATAAATGCACGTACAATGACGAAGAAGAGTATTAGATGGATGATTCTAATTGAAATATGGTATAAAATGCGTGATTCTAACGAAAACGTGGTTAAAAATGGCGTAGATTTGTGGAAACGAGTATAGAATGTATTTTCAAATCGAAGTAAGGTTTAAAATGCTCGTAGAATGGTGAAAAGTATAAATGTGTGGTTCGTGTTGAAATATGGTACCGAATAGTGAAATGGACGTCGAATGGTGAAACGAGTATAGATAGGTTGTTCTATTCAAAATATGGTGGGAACGAACGTAGACTAGTGAAACCGAGTGTAGATGGGTGATTCTAACCAAATGTGGTATAAAAAGTGGCGTAGATTTGTGGAAACGAGTATAGAAATGTAATTTGGAAATACATTTGTGATTCTAGTTGAAATTTGGTATAAAATGTGAGTACAATGATGAAAATGAGTATTAACGGGCAATTTGCATTGATTATGGTACAAAGTAGCGTTGAATGGTGAAACGAGTTTGGTGGGTGATTGTAACTGATACATTGTAAAAATGGACGTAAAATGGTGAAAACGAGTATAGATGGGTATTCTATTCGAAATATGGTGTAGAATTGGTAAAATCGACTGTAAATGCGTGATTCTAACCGAAATGTGGTTAAAAAGTGGCGTAGATTTGTGGAAACAAGTGTAGAAATGTAATTTCAAATCGAAGTAAGGTTTAAAATGCTCGTAGAATGGTAAAAACGAGTATAAATGTGTCGTTCTTATTGAAATATGGTATCGAACTTGCATACAAAGATTCAAACGTATTAGGTAGGTAACTATAACAGAAATATGATAAAAAAATAGGCCTAGAATGGTGAAAAGGAGTATTTGTGGGTGATTATAACCGAAATATGCTTTTGGTAGGCTAAGAAAGGTGAAAACGAGTATAGATAGGTGGTTCTCATCGAAATATGGTATGCAGTGGGGTAGATTGGTGAAAAAGAGTGTAGGTGCGTGATCATAACCGAAATATGGTAAAAAATCGCGTAGATTTGTGGAAACGAGTATAGACATATAATTTGTAACCGAAAAAAGTATCAAATTCTCGTAGAGCGGTGAAAACGAGTATAAATGAGCAATTCTAATTGAAATATGGTATAAAATACGCGTACAATGACGAAGAGAGTATTAGATGGGTGATTCTAATTGAAATATGGTATAAATGCGTGATTATAACGGAAACGTGGTTAAAAAGTGGCGTAGATTTGTGGAAACGAGTATAGAAATGTATTTTCAAATCGAAGTAAGGTTTAAAATGCTCGTAGAATGGTGAAAACGAGTATAAATGTGTGGTTCTGTTGAAATATGGTACCGAATAGTGAAAATGGACGTCGAATGGAGAAAACGTGTACAGATAGGTTGTTCTATTCAAAAATGGTGGAGAACGAGCGTAGACTAGTGAAACCGAGTGTAGATGGGTGATTCTAACCGAAATGTGGTATAAAAAAGTGGCATATATTTGTGGAAACGAGTATAAAATGTAATTTAGAATAAATGTGTGATTCTAGTTGAAATTTGGTATAAAATGCGAGTACAATGATGAAATGAGTATTAACGAGAATTTGCATTGAATTATGGTACAAAGTAGGCGTGGAATGGTGAAAACGAGTTTGATGGTGATTGTAACTGATATATTGTAAAAATGGACGTAGAATGGTGAAAATGAGTATAGAAGGGGTTCTATTTGAAATATTGTAGAATTGGGGTAGATTGGTAAATCGAGCGTACATGCGTGATTCTAACCGAAACGTGGTTAAAAAGTGGCGTAAATTTGTGGAAACGTGTATAGAAATATAATTTCAAATCGAAGTAAGGTTTAAATGCTCATTGAATAAAAACGAGTATAAATGTGTGGTTCTTGTTGAAATATGGTACCGAACGAGCATACAAAGATGCAAACGAGTACTAGATGGGTAACTATAACTGAAATATGATAATAGGCCTAGGATGGTGAAAACGAGTATTTGTGGGTGATTATAACCAAAATATGCTTTTGTTAGGCTAAGAATGGTGAAAACGAGTATAGATTGGTGGTTCTAATCGAAATATGGTGTGAAGTGGGGTAGATTGGGAAAAGAGTGTAGATTGTGATCATAACTAAAATATGGTAAAACAAATTGCGTTGATTTGTGGAAACGAGTATAGAATATTTTGTAACGGAAAAAGGTATCAAATTCTTGTAGAACGGTGAAAACGAGTACAAATGAGTCATTCTTATTGAAAGATGATATAAAATGCGCGTACAATGATGAAGAGAGTATTAGATGGGTGATTATAATTAAATTATGGTATAGTGCGTGGAATGGTGAATACGAGTATTGATAGTGATTCTAAGCAAACTATGGTGAAAATGGATGTAGAATGGTGAAAATGAGTATAGATGGGTGATTCAAATCAAATATGGTATAAGTTAGCGTAGATTGGTGAAACCGAGTGTACATGCGTGACTCTCACCGAATATGGTAAACAAAGTGGCATAGATTAGCGAAAACGAGTATATAAATATATTTGTAACCAAAATAAGGTATAAATGCTCGTATAATGGTGAAAACGAGCATCAATAAGGGATTCTAACTGAAATATGGGATAAAATGAGCGTAGAATGATAAAATGTGTATTCGGTGGTAAATATTATTGAATTATGGCATAAAATAGTCGTGGAATGGTGAAACGAGTTTTTGTGGTGATTCTAAATGACCTATATGAAAATGGACGTAGAATGGTGAAAACGAGTATAGATAGGTAGTTCTATTCCAAATGGTGTAGAACGGGCGTTGACTAGTGAAACCGAGTGTAGATGCGTGGTTCTAACCGAAATGTGATAAAAAAAGGTGGCACAGATTTGTGGAAACGAGTATAGAAATGTAATTTAGAAATAAATCTGTGATTCTAGTTGAAATTGGGTATCAAATACGAGTACAATGATGAAAATGAGTATTAAAGAACAATTTGCATTGAATTATGGTACACAGTACGCGTGGAATGGTAAAAACGAGTTTGGTGGGTGATTGTATCTGATATTTGTAAAAATGGAGTAAATGGTGAAAACGAGTATAGGTGGTTCTAATCGAAATATGGAGTAGATTGGTAAAATCGAGTGTAAATGTGTGATTCTAACCGAAACGTGGGTAAAAGTGGCGTAGATTTGTGGAAACGCGTGTGAAATGTAATTTCAAATCGAGTAAGGTTTAAAATGCTCGTAGAAGGTAAAAACGAGTATAAATGTGGTTCTTGTTGAAATATGGTACCGAACGAGCATACAATGATGCAAACGAGTATTAGGTGGGTACTATAACTGAAATATGATGAAAAAAATAGGCCTAGAATGGTGAAACGAGTATTTGTAGGTGATTATAACCGAAATATGCTTTGGTAGGCTAAGAATGGTGAAACGAGTATAGATAGGTGGTTCTAATCGAAATATGGTATAAAGTGCGGGTAGATTGGTGAAAAAGAGTGTAGATGCGTGATTATAACCGAAATGGTAAAAAATCGCGTAGATTTATGGAAACTAGTATAGACATATAATTTATAACAGAAAAAGGTATCAAATTCTCGTAGAACGGTAAAAACGAGTATAAATGAGTCATTCTAATCGAAATATGGTATAAAATGCGCGTACAATGATGAAGAAGAGTATAGATGGTGATTCTAATTGAAATATGGTATACAAATGCGTGATTCTAACCGAAACGTGGTTGAAAAGTGGCGTAGATTTGTGGAAACGAGTATAGAAATGTATTTTCAAATCGAAGTAAGGTTTAAAATGCTCGTAGAATGGTGAAAACGAGTATAAATGTGTGGTTCTTGTTGAATATGGTTCCGAATAGTGAAAATGGACGTAAATGGTGAAAACGAGTATAGATAGGTTGTTCTATTCAAAATATGGTGGAGAACGAGCGTAGACTAGTGAAACCGAGTGTAGATGGTGATTCTAACCGAAATATGGTATAAAAAAGTGTCGTAGATTTATGGAAACGAGTATAGAAATGTAATTTAGAAATAAATATGTAATTCAGTTGAAATTTGGTAAAAATGCGAGAAATGATGAAAATGAGTATTAACGGGCATTTGCATTGAATTATGGTACAAAGTAGCGTAGAATGGTGAAAACGACTTTGGTGGGTGATTGTAACTGATATATTGTAAAAATGGACGTAAAATGGTGAAAACGAGTATATGGGTGGTTCAATTCGAATATTGTAGAATTGGTAAAATCGAGTGTAAATGCGTGATTCTAACCGAAACGTGGTTAAAAAGTAGCGTAGATTTGTGGAAACGAGTGCACAATGTAATTTTAAATCAAGTTAGGTTTAAATGCTCGTAGAATGTAAAAACGAGTATAAATGTGTGGTTCTTGTTGAAATATGGTACCGAACGAGCATACAAGATGCAAAACGGTATTAGGTGGGTAACTATAACTGAAAATGATGAAAAAAGGCCTAGAAAGGTGAAAACGAGTATTTATGGGTGATTATAACCGAAATATGCTTTGGTAGGCTAAGAATGGTGAAAACGAGTATAAATAGGTGTTCTAATCGAAATATGGTATAAAGTGGGGTAGATTTGTGAAAAAGAGTGTAGATGCGTGATTATCTCGAAATATGGTAAAAAAATCGTATAGATTTGTGGAAACGAGTATAGGCATATATTTTAACCGAAAAAAGGTCTCAAATTCTCGTAGAACGGTAAAACGAGTATAAATGAGTCATTCTAATTGAAATATGGTATAAAATGCGCGTACAATAACGAAGAGAGTAGTAGATGTTATTCTAATTGAAATATGGTATAAAACGTGATTCTAACCGAAACGTGGTTAAAAAGTGGCGTAGATTTGTGGAAACAGTATAGAAAGTATTTTCACAATCGAGTAAGTTTAAAATGCTCGTAGAATGGTGAAAACGAGTATAATGTGTGGTTCTTGTTGAAGTATGGTACCGAATAGTGAAAATGACGTCGAATGGTGAAAACGAGTATAGACAGGTTTGTTCTATTCAAATATGGTGAGAACGAGCGTAGACTAGTGAAACCGAGTGTAGATGGGTGATTCTAACCGAAATATAGTATAAAAGTGGCGTAGATTTGTGGAAACGAGTATAGAAATGTAATTTAGAAATAATGTGTGATTCTAGTTGAAATTTGGTATAAAATGCGAGTACATGATGAAAATGAGTATTAACGAGAAATTTGCATTGAATTATGGTACAAGTAGGCGTGGAATGGTGAAAACGAGTTTGGTGCTGATTGTACTGATATATTGTAAAAATGGACGTAGAATGGTGAAACGCGTATAGATGGTGGTTCTATTCGAAATATGGAGTAGAATTGGTAAATCGAGCATAATGCGTGATTCTAACCGAAACGTGTGTAAAAAGTGGCATAGATTTGTGGAAATGCGTGTAGAAATGTAATTTCAATCGAAGTAAGATTTAAAATGCTCGTAGAATGGTAAAACGAGTATAAATGTGTGGTTCTTGTTGAAATATGGTACCGAACGAGCATACAAAGATGCAACGAGTATTAGGTGGGTA
>JANAVB010021730.1:0-17389 GCA_029216955.1 Iris pallida | reverse complement strand
TATATAAATATTTATTTTATATATATATATATATATATATATATATGTATTTTATTATATATATATTATTATATATATTATATTATAATAAAAGATATATATATATATATATCTATATAAATATATATTATATATATATATATATATATATATATATATTTTATATATATATATATATATATATATATATATATATATATATATAACAAAAAAAATATATATTAACAATATATATATATATATATATATATATATATATTGTTATTTTAAAAATAGTTTTTAAGTAATCCTTGAATATATATTAAAACAATTTTAAGGAAAACCAAATTCTTGTCAAAATAAAATTTGTAGGTAAAGCTACAGATAAAGTACCATAGAATAATAATATAATTATGCTTTGAAATCCAATTTTAAGTTTACATATAAGGCCAACCCTCAATAACATATTTTATTACGAAATAGTTTCAAAATTTTAATTTCAATAATATAGTAATAAAATAATAATAATACTACTGACTAATCATATAAAAATTTGTACACATATTATATTTTATAATAGAAAATATCTACAAGATATAGTACTATTGCTGTGTTACTATATATGTTTTGCATTAATAAGTAGATACAAATAAAATAGAAAAGAGAATGAAATAAATAGCTAACACACAACACAACTGTGCTGTGGCTGCCCCATTTCTTTCAAAATAATAACAATAATAATAATAATAATAATAATATAATAATAATAATATAATAGTAATAATAATATCCAAAAGTATTCCCTCTACACAATAAAACAACAAAGCTACAGTATTCACAAAAAAAGAAGAATAGAATAAATAAAATAAAATAAAAAAACCAAAAACCAAAAGAAACAAAACCCCAAAGCATTAGCTGTCTCCTCTTCTCGAGAGAGAGAGAGACAGCTTTTATTAGGAAAAAATCCAAAGAAAGAAAGAAAGGGAGAGAGAGTGAGGATTAAAAGAAACATTGAGAGGGAGAGAGTGAGAGATCGGGGAGCTGGAGTGGTGTCGCCGGCGGCGGGCGGCAAGCACGGAGGCGGCGCTGCGGGAGAAAGGGCGTGGGAGCGGGGGACTGGGCTTGGCTGGCGCGGCAGCCGGAGGACTCGCTGGCTGGCTCGGTGGCCGAAAAGGGGGCGGAGAGCGGCGGAGAGCGGAGCCGGTTGTGCGGAGAGGGGGTTCGGGCAGTGACTGGGGGCTGGTCCAAGGAGGAGGAAGGAGGCGAGACGGCGAACGGAAGAAGAGGGTTTCCGGTGGTTGGGCTCGGCGCGCGACGGTGGTCGGAGGCTAGGGCTAGCGTCGATGCGGAGGTTTACTAGAGGAGGGGTTCTCCAACGTGGGACGGCACGGGGTATGCCACGGCGGCGAAATTGCTTCTCCGGTACGGTGGCTGTGTGCTCGAATCTGGGCCCTGGTACTGGAAGAGATGGCCACCAGGGAACGCGAATTCGGCTGGTTCACGATGGGAGCAACGGTACGGCCGGGAGGGGCAGACGCGCGCGAAGGAGCGCATGAGCACGCAACAATGGCTCCAGGGTGATGGCGGGATACGGTTATGGTCGAGGGCTCTAGGGAGGACGCCGGTCGGGGCTGGGTTCACCTGCAGGGACTCAGGAAGGTTGACGAGTGGCATTGACAAGGCAAGACGGTTTGAGGCTGGTCCGACGAGGAGGCGGCTCAGGGAGTCGGAGGTAAGATTTGGGTTTTACTTGATATTTAGTGGAGGAGGTGGCGCTGCTATGAAGGCGACGACCAAGGGGTTGGTCGGCCGGCCAGGGGTATGGAAGTCGATGGTGGCGACAGTTGTTATTTGGTGTCGGTTTGATTGGGGGTATGATGGGTGCAGCGGTGGTGTCGGAGAAGGGGGTCATGGTTGACCGATTCGGTAGTAGACCGACGGTGGTCGGGGCGGATAAAGCGTTGGTCGTGGCGGCGTGAGTCCGGTGGTGGTGTGACAACGACCAGGTGGCTAGGTTGTTGGGCGAGCTAGGTTTAGGGTTTGGGTTATGGATCGTGTCCAAGTGTCGGACACGAGGACGATGATGAGGTCCATAATTGTCGGACGCCAAGAAGGGGACGAATGTATTTGTAATAATGGAATAAGATATGGACACCGACACGGTGCACGCACATTTGTGGTGGAGGAATTTATGGAGAAATAATGAATGACAGAAATCTGGAGGAGTACCTGCCTATTTATAGGACGTGGGAATTCCCAGTTGGATAATGATTAGGAATATTTAAACCCAATTTAGATAATTTGCAATTTAATTTAAAATCAATCAAATCCAAATCCAAATACAAATCCAAATACAAATCCAATTTAAATCTAATTAATTTTTAGTTTAAATCAAATGGGATAAATCAAATTTCAATTATTTAACTATTTAAATAAATCCATAAATTCAAATCAAGATTTAAATCGCCACAATAATTTCAAAATATGTTTTCCAAAAAATACTATAATAATAATTTTGAAAATACATTATTATTTATTTAAAAATAAGCTAATAATTAATCATGAGATATGTATGCATAATTATTTATACGAAATTTTGCTTTTCTAGTATACCATGAAATATAATTTATTATTAATAAATGATAGAAAGAAAAAAGGCTTAAAATAACAACTTAGAAATTTTGTATAATGGCAAAAATAATTATTATATATATCACTTCAAAAATAGAAAACATTTTTCTAAAAATATGTACGCTCTCACATATTTGCACTCGTCGAGCAATAAAAAAATAAAATCTTGCGCGTGACGTACAATACGTTATTGAGACGTACAAATACAAAAAATTTAATCGGTACCAAATTTATATATAAAAAAAATCAGTAGAAATTTAAGGGTTTTACATAAATAAATCATATAGCTGCTTGTCATTTTGGTTCATGCCCCTCAGTCAGTGTTGCTGTTCATAAGCCAAATTCAGTGTTGTTGTTTATGTACCTCGATCAAGGTGTTATTTATGCAGTTTATTGAAGTCTTATACGCAACAAAAGTGTTTATGTGACATTATATACTCAAAGCAGTTATATAACATTTTGAAGACATTGATTCTTCAAAGTTAAGCCAGAATTCAAATAGCAAAAAATAATACAAGCAAAAGAAAATATAGTGAAGCCAAAGGCAAAATTTTGTTGCAAAATCATGATTACATATGATGGGGATCTATTATATTCTGGATTTTTATCTCTAAGTAATGATAATGGCTGATGGAGATCTATCACATTCAGGATCTTCTCCGTCAGCTTGCCTCTTAGTGCAAACCACGATATATAGAAAATGTAACGCTGAAGGAGGCAACTACAGAGAGGGGAGACTGTTACATATATTCTAGTGCCAATATTTCCACAACCTATATGGTTGGTGGCAGGAATACAACAATGACCGGGCCCCTCAGAAGGTGCTCAAACCTAAACCTACACTTTACATCTGCAAGTGTGGGTCACCCTCTACAGTATCAGGCAATATACCTAAGCGGGAGAATAGAAAATTAGGCCGGCACGCAACCCATAGTTCCCGCCACCTGCTAACACTGTCTGTCACTGACAATCTTTTGATGGGAATACAAACCCAATCTTGTCATGTACTCCACGCAGTAAAACCAGTCACCCGCAAGCCTCGTCGGATGGGTGAAGACAGCTAGCTGGATTTCAAGACTGCGAAGGTCTTCCACGTAATGTGTTGGATCATGTCGAAAAAGACATGTTATGATGTCCTTCCAAGCTCCAACTGAGCTCCAGTCATCCAAGAAGTATCCTGCAAAGTATGACAAGTCCAAGGAGTTAAGCGTATAATATATGCTATTCTACTAGAAATTAATACAGTCTGGATTGTTTGTTGCATAGACAGCAAGCTGCATAGACAAGGATGTCAAACTTTATGCACCTATGCACTACATGACGGTGATATTCTAGCAACACATTTCTCTAATGAAGTGCAATGACAACTCCATCTATGTGTGCAATAGAATTTCTTACTAGCAGTGTGTTTCTTCTTGAACTTTTCCAACATTAATTACCCGTAACTGTTTGATAAATAGGAAAATTTTCATTCATAATGACAAAGGGTTTACAAAATGTGGCGGTGAAGGGCAAAAAGAAACCTAAAGGAAAAAAATTAAGAACGAGAACCCTAAACAGCTAAGGCAAAGAATAGTCAGAGTCACTAATCACGTTCGCGATGTCTTAAGGCATCTGAACACCTGAGAAGTAGCCGACAGAAGGCGTCTACTCCTCCTTGTTTCTCTTTCTCTCTTTGCGGCTCAGAGGGAGAGAGTCAAAGTCTGGGATGGGGCTGGATGTATTCACGATTGTTGACACAAATCACAGTCACCCAAATATTGATAAATTGACTATATGATACTTGTGATAATTCAATATGACACATAAAGACTACATCCAGTACAAGTCAGACGACAGCTCGGATTTGTAATGCAAGTTATTTTTTGAGTTTGTATTTTACAATTTTATTTAGTCTAGACTTATGTAAACTGAGCTGTGCTGAGCATCTGAGACTTAACCTATACCCATACCCAAAATCTAAAAGCTCCACACATATACAAATAAGCCAATTGGACCAATGACCCATTTTGTGCTCTGGAGACAGAGTTCGGGCCGAACTCTGCCTATATAGAGAGTTCGGGCCGAATTCTGCCTCCTAAAAATCAGTACCCTAAATTTTAGGGTTGGCTGGTTGCAAGTTGTCCAACGGCCAATTTTTTGAAAATTCCAACCAGAATTCTGGCCGAATTCTGCCTACCTGATATCCTATAAATAGGCCATGAATTCTCTCATTTTCAATCGTCCAATCTTCTCTTCTCTTCTCTTCTCTCTAAAGCTCTATACAAGCCATACCCTTCTTCATCTACTAGCCACAAGCTCCCTAAGCCTCAAGTGCTCAGTACTTTTCAGTTAGGAGTTTGTGCAAGAGTTCAAGAAGTCACTTGGAAAATTCCAAGCATCGCCACTGCAATCTTTGTAAGAAGTTGACGTGCTCTTCTAAAGAAAAGGCACGGGGTGTAACTACTATTTCACAAATAGTGGATTTAATCCTGAGCTAGAGTTCTCAGGCCTGGACTAGTCCTCCACGAGGGAAACCATGTTAAAAATCGGCTGTGTTTGCGTATGCTTTCTTGCTCCTTATTTATTTCCGCATTTACTCTGATTACTTTCAGCTTGTGAAAGAGTTTATTTTTTAATTGGATATTATTGTTATAAACTCTATTCACCCCCCTCTAGAGTTGCCATCTGTTCTTCAATTGGTATCAGAGCTATGTTCTCTCAACAAGGACTAACATCCTAGTGTTGTTCCATGGCAACCACACAATCAATGATTTCCAATCACGGTGAAGGGCAGTCCACTCATAGGCCTCCCCTATTTGATGGAACTAACTACACCTATTGGAAAACAAGGATGAGTTTTTATCTCAAGTCGCTAGACTTCGACCTGTGGACCATTGTCACCGATGGTTACAAAAAGCCCCCCAGGATAGTTGTCAATGGTGATCTCGTTGAGAAACCACATGACAAATATTCTGACGAGGAGAAGAAACAGGCTAGTCTAGACGCGAGAGCTATTAATGCTTTATTCTGTGCTATAGACAGGAATGAGTTCAACAGGGTCTCAACATGGACCACCTCTCACGAAGTATGGAGACTTCTAGAAGTGACGCATGAAGGAACCACCCAAGTCAAGGAATCGAAGATAAGCCGTCTCACTCAAGAATATGTGGCTTTCAAGATGAAGCCAAATGAGACGACCACACAAATGTTCACAAGATTCCTCGACATCATCAATCCCCTATCTTCGCTCGGCAAACAATATACAAATCATGAGAAGATTTGCAAACTACTTAGGGGCTACCAAAGATTTGGAACCCTAAGGTGACATCCATCATAGAAGGAAATGATCTCACAACTATGTCCATGGAGACTTTGATGGAAAAGCTGATGACTCATGAGCTTGACCTCAAGGACTTCGAAGAGCCAGCCCCTAAGGCTAAGGATATCGTCGTCAAAGCTCACCGACGAAGGGCTGACCCCGAAGAGACGGATGACGACAACTCGGAAGGTGATGATCAAGCTCTCCTTGTCCGCAACTTCAAGAAATTCCTTCATTTCAATCGAAGAAAGAAGGAACCACAAGAAGATGACGAAGAAGAGCCAACATGCTACGGCTGCAAGAAGACTGGACACGTCCGAAAAGACTGTCCATTCTTAAAGAAGAGCAACCGTTATGAGAAACCATACAAGAAGGCCTCCTCAAAGAAATATGCCAACACAAGCATTTGGCATGAAAACGAAGCTAGTGACAACGAGGAAGAAAAGGACTCTCCTCAAGACACTACAAACGTATGCCTAATGGCAACGTCCGACAAGGTATCAAACGAAACTCTTGATTATTTCACTTTTGATGAACTTGGCGATGCTTTCACCGATTTACTTGATGACCATAAGAAAGTCATTGGTAAATATAAACATGCCAAGGAAAAGATCAAAAGTCATGAAGTCAAAATTCAAAGACTCTATTTATTGCTTGATAACATTAGAGACACTTCATCCACGGAAGTCACAAATGAGGTGTCTAAGCTTAAAATAAGCCTACATGATGCCGAAGCACGCATTGAACAACAAACACAAGAAATCACAGCACTCAACACGGAGCTTGCTGAAGAAAAGAGTAGACACAAGATTTCTATTACTAAGATTTATGGTTTGAATACTAAGATTGCTGAACTACAGGCTGTCTCTAAGAAATTAGAGACTAAATTGGGAAAACAGGTTGCTCAACCTCAAACCCAATCACATGAGACACACACAAAGCATGACACTACTCATACTAGTCAACCACGTTATCCACCTGCAGCACGTAACCATGCTTACATATACACACACTTTTATAACGCACACAAACCACATGCACGTAGAAATAATTCTCATATGTCACAGAATCATCATGCTACACATAGATACAATCATCACTATGTTGCACAAAAACAAAATCACCATCACTCTACATATAGACATCATCACCATGCTATTCCATATAGACATTCTCACCATGCTACTCCACATCACTCTACATATAGACATCATCACCATGCTAACTCTACATATCATCATGCTACTCCACATCACTCTACTTATAGACATCATCTGCATGCTCCTAACATAAATAGGAATGCTATATGTACTTATTGTGGATTACATAGACACATTTCACCACAATGTAGAGTTAGAAGATTA
Source organism: Iris pallida (assembly GCA_029216955.1). Lineage (NCBI taxonomy): Eukaryota > Viridiplantae > Streptophyta > Magnoliopsida > Asparagales > Iridaceae > Iris > Iris pallida. Next base: position 10,114 of record JANAVB010021730.1, on the reverse strand, counting down.
GTAGACAGAAATATATATGCATGGTTTTCGAAAACTAACTTTTCAGGACCCTCAAGAACTTGGGTACCAAAGGTCACATCTACTCTTGATGTAGGTGGACCTTCCCTCCTCAACTAAGAGTAAGTGGATTCTCGATAGTGGATGCTCGTGGCATATGACGGGAGACACAAATCTTTTCGCATCACTATCGATGAAGAAAGAAGGATATGTATCCTTCGGCAACAACCTAAAAGGGTATATTATAGGTAATGGTATTATTGGTCATCCTCCCTCTCCCATAATAAAGGATGTCTGCCTAGTGATCGAGTTAAAGCATAACCTGCTCAGCATTAGTCATCTTGCTGACCATGGATATGACATTAAATTTGGACAAGATAAATGCTTTATTTATGATAGATCAACGGAAGACATTGCTTTTGAAGGGATAAGAGAGGATAATATTTATATTTTCTATCTGTCTAGAGATACTAACAATGCAGGTAGATGCCTATATGCTCATAAGGATGAAAGATTACTATGGCACCAGCGTCTTGGTCATGCCAATATGGATACTACATCCAGGCTATCGACTAAGAAGCTAGTTAGAGGCTTGCCCGATATCACATTAAAAAAGGACACTGTATGTGCCGAATGTGAATTGAATAAGGCAACCAAGTCCTCATTTCATTCCATAAAATCTGTAAGCACTACTAGACCCTTGCAATTACTTCATATGGATTTATTTGGCCCTAGTAGAGTAGCCAGTCTTGGTGGAAAACTCTATGCTTTTGTTATAGTTGATGACTTTTCTAGATTTACTTGGGTTTTCTTTCTTACAAATAAAAGTGATGCTATTTTTGTTAAGAAAGTTCAAAACGAAAAAGGCTACATGATTACTCGAATTCGAAGTGATCATGGAGGCGAATTCGAAAATACTGATTTTGAAAAGTTTTGTGATTCTAATGGTTTTGATCATGAGTTTTCTTGTCCAAGAACTCCTCAACAAAATGGTGTTGTGGAGCGGAAGAATAGGACTCTTGGCGATATGGCTAGAGTCATGTTGAATAAGTTTTCACTTCCGAAATACTTTTGGGCTGAAGCTGTTAGTACAACATGCCACATTTTAAATAGGGTGCTTATTCGTCCTATTACGAAGAAAACAGCCTATGAGCTTTGGTTTGGAAGAACCCCAAATGTTTCTTATTTTAGAGTTTTTGATTGTAGATGTTTTATCCTTAACACCAAAGACAACTTAGGCAAATTTGATGCCAAAGCTGACGATGGTATTTTCCTTGGGTATGCTGCCAAGAGCAAGGGATATAGAGTGTTTAACAAACGCTCATTAATTATGGAAGAGTCTACAAATGTGACTTTTGATGAAGATAACAGTGCAGCAGCTACTCTTGATGATGATGTTGAGCCATCAATTTCTACTCCAATGAATACCACCACCGAAACCAATTCTCTGGAGGGCTTGCCAAAGAAATTCTCTTTCAAGCCGTCACATCCAGAAAATTTGGTAATAGGTGAGGTTTCACGTGGAGTAACTACTAGATCATCATTAAGAGACTCTATAGCTAGCAATGCCTTTATTTCACAAATTGAGCCGAAAAACATTTGAGAAGCATTTAATGATGAATTTTGGATTTCTGCCATGCAAGAGAAACTCAACCAATTCGAGAGGAGCCAAGTATGGGAACTCGTTCCTAGGCCGACAAATCACTATGGGTTTTTAGAAACAAAGTAAATGAAGATGGTTCAGTTACACGCAACAAAGCTCGTCTAGTAGCCCAAGGATACAACCAAGAGGAAGGTATCGACTACGATGAGACGTATGCTCCTGTTGCGAGATTGGAATCCATTCGGATGCTTTGTGTATTTGCTAATTTTCAAAATTTCAAATTATTTCAAATGGATGTTAAAAGTGCTTTCTTGAATGGATTTATTAAGGAGGAAGTTTATGTAAAACAACCCCTGGGTTTGAAAATCACAAATTTCCCGACCATGTTTTCAAGCTGAAGAAAGCGCTATATGGCCTCAAACAAGCCCCTTGAGCTTGGTATGAACGGCTAAGCAACTTCTTGCTTGAAAAAGGTTTTTCAAAAGGGAAAATTGACACCACACTTTTCATAAAATCTTTTAAAGACACTATTCTTTTAGTGCAAATATACGTAGATGATATTATATTTGGTTCGACTGATGAAACCCTTTGTCAAGATTTTGCCAAGTGTATGCAGACCGAGTTTGAGATGAGCATGATGGGGGAGCTCAATTACTTTCTTGGACTGCAAGTCAAACAAATGTCAAATGGAACTTTCATCTGTCAGTCAAAGTATACAAAGGACATGCTGAAGAAATTTGACCATGACAACGTCAAACCAATCAGCACTACAATGGCTACTACAACTAAACTAGAACCAGATGAAAGCGGCAAACCTGTGGATCAACGTAAGTATCGAGGTATGATAGGCAGTCTACTCTATAACTGCTAGTCGCCCTGATATTATGTTTAGCGTTTGCCTGTGTGCTAGATATCAAGCAAATCCTAAGGAATCACACATGACTGCTGTTAAGCGTATCTTTCGATACCTTAAGGGTACGGTTACAGTGGGCCTATGGTATCACAAGTCAACATCATTTGACCTTATTGGTTACTCTGATGCTGATTTCGCCAGATGCAAGGTCGACCGTAAAAGTACGAGCGGTACGTGTCATTTATTAGGAAAGGTTTTAGTCTCTTGGTTTAGCAAGAAGCAGAATTCTGTCGCACTATCCACAACAGAAGCTGAATACATCGCAGCTGGGCGTTGTTGTGCATAAATTCTGTGGATGAAGCAAACCCTTGAAGACTACAACTTATCTTTTATGCACATTCCAATCTTTTGTGACAACACTAGTGCTATACATCTCACCAAGAACCCTATATGTCACTCACGCACGAAACACATTGAAATTCGTCACCACTTTTTGCGTGATCATCAGCAAAATGGCACTATTAACTTAGAATTTATTGACACTGATCATCAGCTAGCAGATTTCTTTACAAAACTATTATCCGAAGAGCGCTTCAATTTTCTCTGTCGTGAACTTGGAATTTTGGATGAAGCTGTTATTAATTAAAATAAACTTGCATAAATATCAAGTATGTCTTGATTCTTTTATGATAAAATTGCTATGGGTACAAGCCGAAAGGGTCCTTCTGACAACAAGGCGTAAAAGCCTAAGCGACACGGTGCACTAGTCCTCAGGACTACCGCTAGCTAGGATCCGGCCCCTGCAGCTAACCCATGGCAACTTCAAAATATTGAATTATGGCATAATTCCTTGTTTATTACATGGTTCATTTTTATTTTATCACATGCTAAAATTTAGATTTTCCATACTTCACTTTGCTTCAGCGTTAATTTTTCTTTCTCAAATTTAGTCTTTCTCAAGTTTGTATATATCTTATTTTATCATACTCTTTTGATCTCTCACTTTTTATCAAATTTTTAGCCTAATTTCTGTTCTGTCCACAGAATCCGGAATTCGGGCCGAACTCTGCTTTAACCAGAGTTTGGGCCGAATTCGGCTTGGCTGTTCCAGAACCGGGAGCAGCCTCAGCCGCTGATCAAAACTTGATCCAATGGCCCACATTCATTCCAACTATTCGAACCCTTACACATATTTTCGGTTTCCCCTCTTCTTTCTCCTCCATTGCCACCTTATACACTTCTCCAAACATATTTTCTCCAAACCCTAAGCCTAGTTCTTCCTTCCTAGAGCATATCTCTTCTCCAAACTCAAGGAGAAGACTTCTCTCACCATTCTCCTTCATTGTTCATCATCACATTGAGGTATATCTTAACACTTTTCTCTATCTCAATTTCCTCCATTGTCATTATTATTTTATGGCTCCATGTTTGTTCAATAGGGGGAAGAGACTTCGAACCGAGGGTGCGTCCTCTTCGAATGCTCCTCCTCGTGTTGAACCGCCCATTGCACCGCCCGTTGAACAACCTAATCAACCACCTCTTCACCCGTTGTTCAACCCACCTCGTCCACTCGACCCCAACACGTATGACGACCGAATTTTTGTATCACTTGACGCTTAAAATGCATGGTTTAGTAATTTTCGGACACGTCCGGTGTTTGCGGGTCATCCTATCAATTTTACTATATTTTCACAATATGATTCACTCTTCCATGATCTTTGTCTTGATGAACTTATTACCACCAACTCGGTTATATATCGCACTGTTATTCAAATGTTCTACTGCAACCTAACTCATGATGATACACATATTTTCTCACGGGTTGCGGGCATTGACATCTCTTTCGATGATTTCGATTTGGCCGAACACCTTGAACTCCAGGAGCCAAATTAATGGAAAAAGCTTGTTGAAGCTCGATCGTTTCAATTTCCCGATGGGTCTTCCCTTGAAAGCTTCAAGGACGACTTATGTACACCTAAAACACGTCCTCGTAAGCTTTTGGCCAAGTATCTCAATCCCTATTTTTATGAACTTCATCGGATTATATTTAATACTATTCTACCCAAAGCGGAATCCACCGATGAAGTTACCTACTTTGAAATCTCTGTTATGTATCATCTCCACTTTCATGTTCCATTTAATCTTCCACGTACCATGATGGACTGGATGATTAATTCTAGGAAGCGACCACGATCCTTGGTCTATGCTATTTATCTTCCTATGCTCTTTCGTGCTTTTTGTGTACCTCTTGATGAGTGCCAGTTCTTACCTGCCCCTGCCTTCCTCTCTAAGGCACGGCGGCTTCAGGCAGCAGTTGGCTCACCTGTTGTGTCCGAGCACTCTGACGATGAGCCCGATGCCCCTCCTCTGGGACAGGATCCTCCTCCTCCTCCTGCCACTCTTGAGTCACTCCAGACTATGCTCCGCGATCGATTCACCTTAGAGGATGATCGCTGGACTCAACTTGATTACCGGACTACCTTGCAGATGAGTGCCATTAGCAACTCGCTGCACGATATTCGGTACTCCATGTCCCAGCATCCTTCTATGCCTATTCCTATGGAGCGGGACCCTGCTCGCGATGGATATCGTATCGATGACCCTTGGGTTATCCGCTACTTGGATCCGGATGCGGCCTTCGTGGACCCTCGTCGTTCCTTCACTGATCCATCAGACGACGCTGGGCCTTCACGAGCTCGATGATGGATATGGATTCTACTTGCTGCTGCTACTGAGGATCATAGTTTATGTCTTATGCATTTTGGATTTTCGTTGTTATAGTTGCTGTTATGTACTTTGGTTGTATTAGACTTATTATTATGTGTGACTCTTGAGACATTCGGTAGTTTTATCAGTCTCTATGCAGTTTCTTCTATTATCTTTTGGTGTGCTTGCCAGTTCTTATTATTTATGGTTATTTGCTAAATGCCAAAAGGGGGAAAATTTTTGGTATATTCTATATTCTTTTGTATCTGTATCTGTGCTTTAGGGAGAATATTTTTTATCAGGCCAACAGGATTCAAAGCAATGTTTACGGGGGAGCTATTGCTAGCTCGGCACTGATTACGGAGGAGCTATGTCATTACTTTTAAATGTGTCCAGGTATGAATATTGAATATACAAATATCATTTTGTCAATTATCAATATGGGGGAGATTGTTGACACAAAATCACAGTCAACCAAATATTGATAAATTGACTATATGATACTTGTGATAATTCAATACGACACATAAAGACTACATCCAGTACAAGTCAGACGACAGCTCGGATTTGCAATGCAAGTTATTTTTTGAGTCTGTATTTTATAATTTTATTGAGTCTAGACTTATGTAAACTGAGTTGTGCTGAGCATCTGAGACTTAACCTATACCCATACCCAAAATCCAAAAGCTCCACACATATCCAAATAAGCCAATTGGACCAATGACCCATTCTGTGCTCTGGAGACAGAGTTCGGGCCGAACTCTGCCTCCACACAGAGTTCGGGCCGAACTCTGCCTCCTAAAAATCAGCACCCTAAATTTTTGGGTTGGCTGGTTGCAAGTTGACCAACGGCCAATTTTTTGAAAATTCTAACCAGAATTTTGGCCGAATTCTGCCTACCTGATATCCTATAAATAGGCCATGAATTCTCTCATTTTCAATCATCCAATCTTCTCTTCTCTTCTCTCTAAAGCTCTATACAAGCCATACCCTTCTTCATCTACTAGCCACAAGCTCCCTAAGCCTCAAGTGCTCAGTACTTTTCAGTTAGGAGTTTGTGCAAGAGTTCAAGAAGTCGCTTGGAAAATTCCAAGCATCGCCACTGCGATCTTTGTAAGAAGTTGACGTGCTCTTCTGAAGAAAAGGCAAGGGGTGTAACTACTATTTCACAAATAGTAGATTTAATCCTGAGCTAGAGTTCTCAGGCCTGGACTAGTCCTCCACGAGGGAAACCAGGTTAAAAATCGGCTGTGTTTGCGTATGCTTTCTTGCTCCTTATTTATTTTCGCATTTACTCTGATTACTTTCAGCTTGTGAAAGAGTTTATTTTTTAATTGGCTAATATTGTTATAAACTCTATTCACCCCCCTCTAGAGTTGCCATCTGTTCTTCAACGATGTCACTTAAAGATAACACGAGCAAGGCATAGAAGTCCCTTGCTATGGACATCTTCGTCTCTGCTAGCATTCTCTTCATCAAGTTGAGACAAGGTGCTGGAGACGAAGCCACAATAGTCAGTGGGGATGGTGGCGTCAATGCAGAAAGTAGACAGCCGTAGGGAAGAAGCCCGCTTTGGTCCTTGAGAACGCTTGCAATGAGAAGCTTTCTTTGAAGCCATTAGAGAAGCAATGCAAGAACAACAATTCTCCATTTATATTTATAGAAGGAGGTGACTCTTCGTTTGCCTCAATTGAATGCTTTAGGAGATAAAAATTTCCTAGAGAAGTGCAAATGGTGGCAACCTAATGATAATAAATCTATTTAATGGAAGCTAAGTCATTACAAAAAGTTCATTCTTCGAAGGGATGTTTGTTTCCCTATAATAAAGAATCATATATTTGACGTGTAAACAAAGACCGATTGTGGCATATCGATTCAAGTGTTTATGTAGTAATATTGATTTAGGGAATCTTAAAGGGACTTCAAAAATCAAATAAAAATCTAGGGTAAGCGCAAAAGTTGTATGCACCTCAATGACAAGAATTATGTATGCGCTTCATGGACAAGAACTCTACATACTTCAATGACTAGAGGAACTTACACACAATAGTGACAATAAACATTATGCGTCTACAGTCTCCTGTGATTGGGCCTCTCTGGAGCTCTATGTAGCCAAGATTATGATAGATTCGTGTGGTTAAATCTTGTGATCTTAAATAAATCATATAGCAGCTTGTCATTTTGGTTCATACCCCTCAGTCAGTGTTGCTGTTCATGAGCCTAATTCAGTATTGTTGTTTATGTACCTCGGTCAAGGTGGTTATTTATGTGGTTTATTGAAGTCTTATACACAACAAAAGTGTTTATGTGACATTATATACTCAAAGTAGTTATATGACATTTTGAAGACAATGATTCTTCAAAGTTAAACCAGAATTCAAATAGCAAAAAAAAACAAGCAAAAGAAAATATAGTGAAGCCAAAGGGAAAATTTTATTGCAAAATCATGATTACATATGATGGGGGTCTATTACATTCTAGATTTTTATCTCTAAGTAATGATAATGGCTGATGGAGATCTATCACATTCAGGATCTTCACCGTCAGCTTGCCTCTCAGTGCAAACCACGGTATATAGAAAATGTTACGCTGAAGGAGACAACTACAGAGAGGGAAGACTGTTACATATATTCTAGTGCCAATATTCCCACAATCTTATATGGTTGGTGGCAGGAATAGAACACTGACTGGGCCCCTAGAAGGTGCTCAACCGTAAACCTACACTTTACATCTGCATGTGTGGGTCACCCCCAACAGTATCAGGCAATATGTCTAAGCGGGAGAATAGAAAATTAGGCCGACACATAACCCATGGTTCCCGCCACCTGCCAACATTGTCTGTCACTGACAGTCTTTTGATTGGAATACAAACTCAATCTTGTCATGTACTCCACGACAATAAAACTAGTCACCCGCAAGCCTCGTTGGATGGGTGATGACCGCTAGCTGGCTTTCAAGACTGCTAAGGTCTTCCACGTAATGTGTTGGATCAGGTCAAACAAGACATATTATGATGTCCTTCCAAGCTCAACTGAGCTCCAGTCATCCAAGAAGTATCCTGCAAAGTATGACAAGTTCAAGGAGTTAAGCATATAATATATTCTATTCTACTGGAAATCAATACAGTCTGGATTGTTTGTTGCATAGATAGCAAGGCGCATAGACAAGTATGTCTAATTTTATGCACCTATGCACTACATGATGGTGATATTCTAGCAACACATTTCTCTAATGAAGTGCAATGACTACTCCATCTATGTGTGCAATTCTTTCTAGCAGTGTGTTTCTTCTTGAACTTTTCCAACATTAATTATACACTATAATATTGCGTTGTGTTCATATATGATCATGGCTAGTGTCTTTCTATGGATTTCAGGTGAAAGAAATGACGTTTTGTCAACATTGAAGAACACTTCAAGAGATATTACCTTTTGAAGATCGATGTTTTCTCGACTTCTAACACATCCAAAAAGCAATGCCCCTGGAAAAGTGATGTTCAACTCCCCTACACGCTTACACGAGGATACTGAAACTCGATTTTACAAAAACATGGTAGGAAGATGTGATGAAGAGTTCTTCTAAACCGCCCCTATTTATAGTGATAGAGGGATCATATAAGCACATAAGGCTGCAGTATGCAGCAATGTGATTTCCAGTTAAGAGATCAAATCAATATTAATTGTTGTATGATTTTCTGTTCCTGAAATTACGGAGGATAGTTGACTAAGCCTCGATACAAGTGTTGGAGAGTAATGGTTGCCTCAAATTTCAAAGATGTTTCAGATTTTGAATGAAAAAGCCAAAGCAGTGACAATGTGGCAGTGATCCAATGCATCAGAAGTCCTACGAGACAATTTCCTCTCTTATACTTCTTTTAAAATATTTCAAAACTTGTTCATGTTTTAAAAACTTTGAAGGGGTATTATAGAAGCATGAAAAATACAAAATGGTGCATTAATTTCATGAGCCTAAGTGTGAAGCCTTAAGTCTGAAGCAGTTTAGTCTTTGGAGTTTTTGAGTCTTGGAGATTGAAAATACTAATCGAAATAACCCACAACAACAGAAAGATCACAAAGACGCATAGTTAAAATAAAAGACCGAAAGACGCATGGTTCAATTGACGCATGATCAAGACCTGGGTGATTTTTGTCTTCTTCTTGGATGAAATGATGGACTTTGGGAAGTGGGCAGTATTCAGACTCCGAGGAAGACATCAGTGGTTTCGTCATGATCATCATTACACATTTATAATTATACAAGAGCAATTCTACACGACTATTTTGTAGTAAGCAATGGAAGTCAAGTGTAGTTAGACGCATAATCATTTCCTATGAAGATATCATGTGCTGACATAGTAGTGTTTCGTACAGCACGTCTCAAGTTACATGGTGAGCTATACGTGATTCGCGTGCACGTTCACTCTCCACTAACTTTAGGTGCTTATGCGGCTGTCTATCTTCATGCGTCTATGAGGAAGAAAACAATGTATTTTCTATTTATGTGCGCATAGTTGTTCCAGTAAAGAAAAACTATAAATAGAGGACATTGTCTTCAACATACACACTGTAGAAGCATGAAAATGAACAGGAAATCCTATGCGGCTCAAGACTAGGAGAGTTCCATGCGGCTCAAACATTCATTAGAGTTCATGCGGTTCAGAAATTCCCAGCAAGCCACGTGGCCTTATGCGATTCAAGAAGTCCTTCACAAATCGGCCATAATTAACTTATGCAGCTAGCTCATTTAATGCCCTGATGCGAAGCGACGGCTCTGACACGGAGGTTTGATAGCCCTGACATAAAATTGAAATAATGATCCTGACATAGTGGCAGGCTCCTAGGGAAGACAAGAAAACCTTTACAGCTGGCACAGTCCACCAACCCCAAAAAGCTCCCTATGCGGCTACCACCCGCATGCGGCTGCTACTCCCATGCGGCTCGGACTATAGGGCCACT
>JANAVB010021729.1:0-18347 GCA_029216955.1 Iris pallida | reverse complement strand
GTGTGTGTGTGTGATAAGTGTGTGAGACATGAGTGTTGTGTAGGAAATATGGCTAGGGCTACTGTGTTCTCAGTTACTGTGTAGTAGTAGATAGGTTGTGTATGTGTGTGTGTGATACATGAGTGTGAAATCAGTGAAGTGTGTGTGTGTGTGTGTATGTGAAGAGTTGTAATGTAGTGTTCGCAGGAAAGCGTGGCATTGTATAGGTAATGTGTGTGTGTGTGTTTGTGTAATATGACAGAAAGTTTAGATAGGGTGTTGTGTGTCAATAGGTAATATGTAGGGTGTCATAGCTAACAGTGTTGTGTATAGGGATATTGGGTTAGGGTGTTCCTGTGTGTGTGTTTAGCTTAGGGTAATCTCAGTTTGTATGAGTGTTTACAGTGTGTGTCGAATGTATTAGGAACTGTAGGGTGTAGTTCCTGTGTGTGTAAGTGAATCTGTGCAATGATTCTCAGGAAAGCAGTAGATAGGAGTAGATGACAGTTTAGATAGTGTGTTTACACATCAGTCCAACCCATTCGAAACCCAATTTAATCCATGAATCTCCTAGCAAATCATGAACCCATCATTTAGGTAATCTAACACATATGTAAATGAATTAATCCTGATAATCAAATCATTAACAAATAGTTAAAAATAGAATTTTAATTCAGGATTTAGAAACCAGTGTTCATGTATCAGATTTAGGGAAAAAGCAATTCGAAGGCTAAATAATAGTTAATAATCCAAACTATTGGTTGGTAATGAATGATACATAAGTGATTGCGTAGTGGGGTGTCCCAGTGTCCAAGAAACTGGAAACAATTCGTGTCTAAACACTGTACATACACAGACACAAGAACTGTGCACTGACAGCGTCGTGCACGCGTGCACAGCACTCGTGGACACTATACGAAAAGAAATAAGACACGTGCTCGTGTCTAAGGGTTCGCCTAGGATAGGTCTACCCCAGGCAGCCTGCCACGTGTCCCCATCGTGTCTATCACGGACACGAGATCCGTATCCGAGGGCCAACGCACGCGTACACGCGACAGTGCAGTCCCCATGCACGCGACCCTGTATGTCTGACACGATGCCATTGGACTCAAGACTTGGGGCTGACATGTCAGTTAGTGCCCCTCCTCGACGTCAAATCCTAGGCTGCCACGTGCTCTGTGCAGTGAGCACGAGGGCCCGAGTAGCAGGACAGTGCACTGTCCTGAACAGCAAGTTCGTGTCCCTGTGTGGACAACATGACACAAAATAACAGATCAATGACACAAAATTAAAGACAAACCTAGATCTAGGAATTCAATCAAAAACATTTCCAAAAAACAAGAAAAGTTGGTTGTGGCATTTCTACAAACACCTTCATATACACTATGACACGTGTCCGATATGGACACCAAATGGACACAAAATTAACCCAAACTTTAGGGACAGTTAGGGGACACCTAGATCTAGGCTACCATGCTATAAAATCAAAATTATAATGTGATTAGAAGGGTTTACCTATATATTGCAAGGATCAAGAAAATGCCCCAAATCAAACGGTTTCCGTTGCTATCCAAATCCTCCAAATTGCTCTTAGACTAAATTACTCCTCAAAATCAGCAAGTATAGGTTGATTAGAATAATATGCAAAAGATTTGGGTCAAAAAGGATTAAAAATGAATTTACTAGGAATTTTGGAAAGTAGGGATTTACCTTTCTTTCTAAAAGTGGGTTGAGTACAAAAGAGGCAAGACAAGTGGAGGAGACATTAAATAGGAGTGAAAAACCCTAGGTTGGCCGGCCATGGTGGGCTTAGCTAGGGTTTGGGCTTAATTCATGGGCCTATGGCTTAATTCACAAGTCATGAAATCAAAATCATAAGTCATGAAATCAATGCACCTTTTCTATTCCTCCTATTTAAAACTAGATTCTAAGCGACTAACTGAGGTTAACTTAAGTTAGACTAGGGTCACACCATTGCCACTAAGTCACCATAGCTAGGGTTAGCTTCTAGGTCAGTCTACAAATTCTCAATAAGTCAAAGTCAAAGTGTAAAACCCCAAAATTTCTATTATTTTTTTTTTTATTAAATTTGGAACTAATTTTAAAATTTTTGTATTGTACGTCGCGTAGTCGTATTATACGTCGCGCACAAAATATTGTTTTTCTTAATTGCTCGTCGAGTGCGAATATGTGCGAACGTACATACTTTTAGAAAACATTTTTGATTTTATTTATGTAATATAGTTTTCAAAATAATATGTGGCGATGATTTTAATTACTTAAAATATTGGAAAATGGTGCGTCGAGATTTCCAAATATCAATTTTTGACATTCTTAATTTATTGTACAAAATAAACAGTAGTTGAGAAAATTATTCTTTTTATTGATATTATCGGCAAGCGCGTACATCAAATTCAATTCATGTATATATTTTGAATTTAGTAATTATTTAATATTTATTACACTTTTGAAATTATTTTATCCTAATTTAATAAAAAGATAATTTTAAGTATTCACTATTAATATTTAAATATTGATTTCAATTTTCAAAATTTATATTATAGTATATTTTTGAATATTTAAAAAGTCAAAATTTTTAAACTAGTTATTTTAAGATCGGTTGAAATATTTATTAAATAAATTGAATAAAGATTTAGATATTATTGGATTTTGTCTACAATTTAAACTTTATGTAGATCAACCCAAATTTGATTTAAATAATAATTTGGTCAAATCCTTATCCAACTGGGAATTCCCACATCCTATAAATAGACAGGTACTCCTCCATAAATTATTCACATCCACAAATTCTCCACAAAAATGTGCGTCGTGTCCGTGTCCCCTCCGTCTCTTCCATATTTACATATACATGTTCCACCATCTTCGGTCGGACATTCCCCGATAAATCATCCCGACATAATCTTTAACTTTCCTGATCGACCACCACCCAATCTCTCTGTGGCCGCACCCGACCGCCACCATCACCTTCTCCCTCACCGAGTCCAACCACCCCCAGACGACATCATCCCGACCACAGCCAGCCACCACCGTGGCGCACCCGCACCCAGCACCATCACCCACGACGTCGCCACCACCACAGCCATCTACCTACCGCCACCACCACGTCAGACTTCGGACCGACACCACCGCGGCCACCGCCACGGCAGCTCGGCCTCCGACTCCCCCAAGCCTCCATAGTTCATCACCACCACCACCACACCATCACCAAAGCAAGAAGAAAATAAAACTCAAAACCTAAACTCACCTCCACCCGCATCGTCGCCGTAGCCGACTCCACTTTCTCACCACACCGCTCTGCCCTCCGCCGATAGGCCCGCACCTGGACGCGGTCGCCGCACGCGCCCCCTTCTCCTTCGGCACACATCTGCCACGTCCGTCGCCTATCGCTCGCCTCCTCCTCGGACCCAGCCACTGCCTCTTTTCCGACCTTCTGCCCCCTTCTTTCGCGCCGCCACCGTCTTTCCGAAGCGCGCCGATGCAAAACCCCCAATTTCCTTCCCACAGGTCTTCTCTCTCCTCTCCTTCATTTCTTTCCCATAAACAGAAGACTTCTCTGATTAAGTTTATTAGTACTGTTATTATTTTTATTATTTTGTACCTTTATGGTTCATTAGTTTTAACTAAAGAGTAAATTAGTTGAGTTTATTATTTTTATTTAGTAGTGAATAACATGTTCCTACCATATTTTTACTAATAACTATCATTTTTGTCAAAAGTTTCATTATTCCATTATTATTTTTGTGAAATAATTTACATAGTATATTTAGAGTTATGTTTAATAGTAGGCTTGAGCCTATAGAAAAATTTTAAATTTTAAAATATTAGTTTTCATATTATACATTGACAAAAATATGATTAATGATTTTTTATAATCAAGTATCATCTAAATTCATATGAGTTACTTATTACTAGTTTTTTTATGTATCATTATTTTTCTATTCTTTAAGAGAAAAAAATATCCTTGTATAAACATATTGTACAGTTATAATTATTGAAGTTTTAAATAAAGTATAAGTACTATTGTTGTTATTTCAATATTTTGTATACCTATACTTGTAAATTTATTGTAAGTATTACTATGGTATTTACTATCAAAAGTTTATTTGATAAAACAGCCCTTATATTTTAAGGTACAGTAAATATTCCTAACATTTTTTACTACTAAAACCTAGTGTTAACTTAAATTGGTATTTTGATAAGTTAGTGATTTGAGCCAATATATTATTAACATGATATTTTAAAATAAACTTTTGGTCTAAAACACTATCGCAATATTCTCTAAAATATTGTTTGATTTCTATCTTTTCAAGTATCTATCTAGCACTTATTTTTTTTTGAGATATAGTTTTTAATTATAATAAATATTTTTCAAAATAGCTAATTATTTCTTTGACTTTCAACTGAGTCCCTGGCTAATCATATTCATATCTTCTCCCAATTTTGAACTTCCTACATTGTCCCTAATCATCTGACCATCTCGGACCCGATGGACCGATCCGTGCCATCATCAGAAGCCGTCTTACGCAGTTGTTGCAAACCGGAGTCACAGATCGTGCCACCTTGATCATTGCAGCATACCAGACGTCCTACCAGGCAAAACACCTTGCCTTTACTGTTTATTTTTCTTGCTCAATATCATGCGTGCTTTATAATTATTTATTTCTAGCAAATATAAATTATTATTTCAAAACTTTATGTAGTTGCAAATTACTATACTTAGTTTTCGTTATGCATTTGGCTTAGAGATAAGGGACCACCTTTGTTTGTGACGCCTGCATTGGCCGACACCTGTGTGCCATGATGTCACGTATCTCATATAGATTCGAACTTGCGTACCGAGTACGTATAGGACGAGCGTTAGAGGATAACTGCTAATAGATTTGTCTAGAAGACTTAGCGGTTATTAGAAACATCGTGGTGTGGATTCAGCACGTGTAGTACATGGAAAGGGAGAAGAAAGTTATTAGGCGCAGGGGCTTCCACTCTTTTACTTTCCTCTAGCTGCCATTAGTGGTTCTCCCGAGTGCTAGTGTGCCGTGCACTTATTATTTTCCTCTAGATGCCACTAGTACCTCGGTTGAAACACTAATGTGTCGTGTATTTATTTTCCTCTAGCTGCCGTTAGTGACTCACCCAAGAGCTAGTGGTCGTGCATTTATTTTTCTCTAGATGCCCCTTAGCTCTTATCCGAGTGTTAATGGGCCGTGCATTTACTTTTCTCTAGATGCTACTAGTGCCTTGGTTGAAACGCTAACTTGTCGTATTTCTAGTCTCAGAAAGCCCTTGTGTGGAACGTTGTCTTCAAAATACATTTCACATAGAATGGTTAAGGACCTTTACATATACTTTTTTGTTGAGCTTTATTTATTCAGTTATTGGCATGATATTATGTGTCTTGTTACGTTCCTCTGAGGACCTGGTTACCTCCCCAGGTGTGTGCTCTCGTCTTTCGCAGGTATTCTAGCCATGGACATCTCAATTTCTTCGAGGATGATTGCAATTGGATCGTCTTCGCTTTGCTCACCAAACTTATTTCATTTTTCATGTATTTTGTCCCTTGCTTGTTGGTAGTGGATTTGTCTCCGCCCAACATATTGTACAAATACATTTCCATAGATGATTATATGAATTCTTTATTTTCTTTATTTTGTGGATGAGATTAGTCGTTATGGTTTCTACTGCATATTACAGCTTATGTATGCATACGAGGTTTCCATATATTGGAGTATACTTCGTATGTATACATCTGGCATGTCTACGTTCCTAGTCCTACGTATTTTGGGACTGGGGCGTTACATGTTTTTGTGGTGGCCCATGCAGGTCAAGATAAATTGTTTGGTTACTTTACCGTACCAAACGAGCCTGCATATAGAATTAGAAGTCTAGGATCTCATCCACATACTGACCTCTTCCCTCGATTCCATATTCGAACTATCGTTCGACTCATCGGTAGCATCTTGCTTGATTCCTTCTATCATTATCCTTATCTTTCCTTCGAGCTTGCTAGAGATTGACCCTACTAGTTAGATGTCCCAAACACCCTTAGCTTAATTCTTTTAAGTTGGGTAGAATACCCCACGACCTGACACACCCTTGACCGCTAAAGAGAATACAAATAGTATTATTTAGACTATAGAGACTAGAAGAATTTAACCCATTTGGTCAACCAAGCCTTGGTCAATAAAACCGTAGAATGATAGTATAGGAATAAACAAGACTTAGATTCTCATGACTCTTAGACTATTCATATTGGTTCTTATTTCATCTACCCTCGTGCCTATGTTTTACTATCTAAACTAATGATGCTAATATAGCCTAGTATTTGCAAGCTAATCCTTATCAAGCTTGATCGAGGTATATGCTATTGAGCGGCCGCTCACTAATATATTGTCTAATCAGAATCGGTGCCTGATGGTCTGATCAACCGAGTGCACTTTGGTTCGCCTTTTTCATATATCAATCTACGTGGATGGGATGTAGTTGAACTTTCCCCTTAGAATTTCATCCACGACTGCCTTGACGATTCTTTTAAAATTTATACGGTCGCCTTTGAACCACGTATTCATAATCGATAATATCGTCCATGCACTCCTTATTGCTTTTGCCTTCAACCATTTTAGAAGGACAAAGGCGTGTGCTAGAACTTCCTCTAGCTTTCCTATCAATTATGACCATCACCACTCAAATGTTGCTATGTCTTCATCCTAAACTCCTCGTCCTCCTTCTCGGCCCTATATTTTCTACCATGACCCTCAATTCGCATATTTCAGGAGTAAGCCGAATTCGCTCTCTTAAATTGTGCCATCAACCTACTCTCAAAACATATCTTTTAGGTCTCTCATTTATCCTCTTGATACCATATTACTCCTTGCATGTTATTATGACTAACTTTAACCCTTAACTTTTTAATTCTTGCTTAAAACTCATGACCCTCATTCACTACCCACGACCATACCCGTATTATTTTCTATGATCTAGATCGCAACTTCTTACGACATGATTTTATTGAGCCTTATAATTGATTGTTCCCCACCGATACCCCCCTTGTGTCTTTTCACCCCCTACTAATTCTTAATTTTGAGGACGAAATTCTTTTAAGTTGGGTAGGATATAAAACCCTTAAATTTTTACTATTTTTTTATTTTAATAAATTTGGTACTAATTTTTTTTGTATTGTACGTCGCGTAGTCGTATTGTATGTCGCGCGCAAAATATTATTTTTCGTAATTGCTCGTCGAGTACGAATATATGTGAGCGTACATACTTTTAGAAAACATTTTCGATTTAATTTATGTAATATAGTTTTCAAAATAATATGTGGCGATGATTTTAATTACTTAAAATATTGGAAAATGGCGCGTCGAGATTTCCAAATATCAATTTTTGACATTCTTAATTAATTGTACAAAATAAGCAGTAGTTGAGAAAATTATTCTTTTTATTGATATTATCGGCAAGCGCTTACATGAAATTCAATTC
This sequence comes from Iris pallida, assembly GCA_029216955.1. Lineage (NCBI taxonomy): Eukaryota > Viridiplantae > Streptophyta > Magnoliopsida > Asparagales > Iridaceae > Iris > Iris pallida. The sequence goes on along the minus strand of JANAVB010021729.1, from coordinate 10,868 downwards.
ATGTATATTTTTGAATTTTTGAGATTTAGTAATTATTTAATATTTAATACACTTTCGAAATTATTTTATCCTAATTTAATAAAAAGATAATTTTAGGTATTCACTATTAATATTTAAATATTGATTTCAATTTTCAAAATTTATATTATAGTATATTTTTGAATATTTAAAAAGTCAAAAAATTTTAAACTAGTTATTTTAAGATCGGTTGAAAGATTTATTAAATAAATTGAATAAAGATTTAGATATTATTGGATTTTGTCTACAATTTAAACTTTATGTAGATCAAACCCAAATTTGATTTAAATAATAAATTTGGGTCCAATCATTATCCAACTGGGAATTTTTACATCCTACAAATAGGCAGGTACTCCTCCATAAATTTCTCACATCCACAAGTTCTCCAAAAAAATGTGCATCGTGTCCGTGTCCCCTCTCCGTCTTATTCCATATTTACATATACATGTTCCACCATCTTCGTGTCGGACATTCCCCGACAAATCATCCCGACACAATCTTTGAACTTTCTCCGATCGACCACCACCCCAATCTCTCTGTGGCCACACCCGACCTCCACCATCACCTTCTCCCTCACCGAGTCCAACCACCCCCCGACGCCATCATCCCGACCACAGCCAGCCACCACCGTGGCGCACCCGCACCCAGCACCATCACCCACGACGTCGCCACCACCACGACCATCTACCGCCAAAACCATGTCAGACTTCGGACCGACACCACCGCGACCACCGTCGCGGCAGCTCGGCCTCCGACTCCCCCAAGCCACTACAGTTCATCACCACCACCACCATCACCAAGAACAAGAAGAGAAATAAAACTCAAAACCTAAACTCACCTCCACCCACATCGTCGTCGTAGCCGACTCCACCGCTTCCTCACCACACCACTCCGTCCTCCGCCGATGGGCCCGTACCTGGACGCGGTCGCCACGCGCGCCCCCTTCCCTTCGGCGCACATCTGTCGCATCCCCGCCTTTCTCTCTCGCCTCCTCCTCCGGACCGCGCAGCCGCATGAGCGGATCCCAGCCACTGCCTCTTTTCCGACCTTCCGTCCCCTTCTTTCGCGCGCTGCCACCGTCTTCCCGAAGTGCGCTGACACAAAACCCCCTAATTTCCTTCCCACATGTCATCTCTCTCCTCTCCTTCCTTTCTTTCCCATAAATAGAAGACTTCTCCTGATTAAGTTTATTAGTACTGTTATTATTTTATTATTTTGTACCTTTATGGTTCATTAGTTTTAATACTAAAGAGTAAATTAGTTGAGTTTATTATTTTTATTTAGTAGTGAATAACATGTTCCTACCATATTAGTTACTAATAACTATCATTTTTGTCAAATGTTTCATTATTCCATTATTATTTTTGTGAAATAATTTACATAGTATATTTAGAGTTATGTTTAATAGTAGGCTTGAGCCTATAGGAAAATTTTAAATTTTAAAATATTAGTTTTCATATTATACATTGACAAAAATATGATTAATGATTTTCTATAATCAAGTATCATCTAAATTCATATGAGTTACTTTATTACTAGTTTTTTTATGTATCATTATTTTCCTATTCTTTAAGAAAAATATATATCCTTGTATAAACATATTGTACAGTTATAATTATTGAAGTTTTAAATAAAGTATAAGTACTATTGTTGTTATTTCAATATTTTGTATACCTATACCTATAAATTTATTGTAAGTATTACTATGGTATTTACTATCAAAAGTTTATTTGATAAAACAACCCTTATATTTTCAGGTACAGTATATATTCCTAACATTATTTTTACTACTAAAACCTAGTGTTAACTTAAATTGGTATTTTGATAAGTTAGTGATTTGAGCCAAAATATATTATTAACATGATATTTTAAAATATAACTTTTGGTCTAAAACACTATCGCAATATTCTCTAAAATATTGTTTGATTTCTATATTTTCAAGTATCTATCTAGGACTTTTTATTTTTATTTTTGAGATATAGTTTTCAATTATAATAAATATTTTTCAAAATAGCTAATTATTTCTTTGATTTTCAACTGAGTCCCTGGCTAATCATATTCATATCTTCTCCCAATTTCGAACTTCCTACATTGTCCCTAATCAATCTAACCATCCTGGACCAGATGGACCGATCTGTGCCATCATCGGAGGCCGTCTTCGCAGTTGTTGCACCGGAGTCGCAGATCGTGCCACTTTGATCATTGCAGCACACCTGGCGTCCTACCAGGCAAGACACCTTGCCTAACTGTTTATTTTTCTTGCTCAATATCATGCATGCTTTATAATTATTTATTTCTAGCAAATATAAATTATTATTTCAAAATTTATGTAGTTGCAAATTACTATACTTAGTTTTCGTTATGCATTTGGCCTAGAGTTAAGGGACCACCTTTGTTTGTGCCGCATGTATTGGCCGACACCTGTGTGCCACGATATCACGTGTCTTATATAGATTCGGACTTGCATACCGACCGTATATCGGTGCATATAGGAAGAGCGTTAGGATATAACTGCTAATAGATTTGTCTAGAAGACTTAGCGGTTATTAGAAACATCGTGGTGTGGATTCAGCACGTGTAGTGCATGGGGAGGGAGAAGACAGTTATTAGGCGCAGGGGCTTCCACTCTTTTACTTTCCTCTAGATGCCATTAGTGGTTCTCCCGAGTGCTAGTGTGTCGTGCATTTATTTATTTTCCTCTAGATGCCATTAGTACCTCGGTTGAAACACTAATGTGTCGTGCATTTATTTTTCTCTAGCTGCCGTTAGTGACTCACCCAAGAGCTTGTGGCCGTACATTTATTTTTCTCTAGATGCCCCTTAGCTTTCACCCGAGTGCTAATGGGTCGTGCATTTACTTTTCTCTAGATGCCACTAGTGCCTTGGTTGAAACGCTAACGTGCCGTATTTCTAGTCTCGGAAAGCCCTTGTGTGGAACGTTGTCTTCAAAATGCATTTTCACATAGAATGGTTAAGGACCTTTATTTGTGTAGTCACATATACTTTTCTGTTAAGCTTTATTTATTCAGTTATTGGCATGATATTATGTGTCTTGTTACGTCCCTCTGAGGACCTGGTTATCTCCCCAGATGTGTGCTCTCGTCTTTCGCAGGTATTCTAGCCATGGACATCTCTATTTCTTCGAGGATGGTTGCAATTGGATCGTCTTCGCTTCGTTCGCCAAACTTATTTTATTTTCCATGTATTTCTTCCCTTGCTTGTTGGTAGTGGATTTGTCTTCGCCCAACATATTGTACAAATATATTTTCATAGATGATTATATGAATTCTTTTTTTTCTTTATTTTGTTGATGAGATTAGTCGTTATGGTTTCTTCTGCATATTACAGCTTATGTATTCATACGAGATTTCCATATATTGGAGTATACTTCTTATGTATACAGCTGGCATATCTACGTTCCTAGTCCTACGTATTTTGGGACTGGGGCGTTACACAAATATATCAATCACCAATTCAATAATTTAATTAAAATTCAAAAATTCACCAATTGACCAAAATACCCTCAAGCTAAAATGTGGTAGTGACATATTGTGGGGGTATTTTGGTAAATGGGGGGGCCAAATATTCAAAAAATAATAATTTTTTGGTTCAGCCGGGCCGGTCCGGGCTGGGCTCGGGCGGGGCTGACCGGGCCTACCGTTGTATACGAAAAAAATGAGCCGATCCGGGCCGGGCTCGGGCTCGGTTTAGGGAACCAAGCCCGGACCGCTATGGGGGTGCGCTTGGGCGGGCCGGGCTAGAGGGCGGGCCGGGCCGGGCCGGGCTGACTGGGATCGGGCTTGGGCGGGCTCAAGCCGGTCCGCGATTAAACCGGACCGGGTGATACCCTAATGCCATACCCATCCGTGCCTTCTTTCCTTCATTGTCTCCATTCCCACCCGCCGTATTCTACCACCTCCATTCCCGTCCCGCTACCTTCCCTTCTCCGCCTCTGATCCCCTTTGCAAATCTTCCTCCGCCCATCCCTCATTACCTTCCCCCCCTCGCCCATCACCCTCTATCCCTACCTGAGATCGTATAAATTTCCTCCCTTTATGATTTCCCGTTATACAACTTTATTATGGCGACGTATAAAGCGGTGGTCAAGAAGATGGCCTCTTTATTTAACCTACAAAGTCCAGCGGGTGTCATCTCATTATCGGCAAGGGAGAGTGCGGTACCCCTCCATTAGGCATCAACCATGGCCATCAAACCCTTCTTCATAAGGGTCTTCACGAGATCTACTATGGCCTCTATCCTCACTAAACTTTGGAAGGCGAAGGAGCCGGTGCTTGTGTCAGACCTGGATGTAGAAGCAGGGACTTCTTTGCCATACTTGAATCTCCGAAAGAGGTTTCTCGAATCCTGACTGAAGCCCCATAGGGTATCAACGATGAGTTTCTTGTGATTGAGAAGTACGACACTGGAAAACTCCCTGAAGAATACAACTTCAATATCGCAGACCTATGGGTTCAATTTCACAAAATCCTGCCAAAAGTTCTTGAACCGTGTAGCGATAGCACGTGGCTATAGGTGTTACTTTCGTTTCCCGTTACACATATTTTTAGTATACGTGTGCGGATTCTCGACCTGTATTTCGACTTGTCTAGCATAGCTTGGCTTGGTTTGGTCTTGGTTTAACTTGGTTTAGCTTGGCTTGGTTTATTTTGGTTTTGGTTATAGATGGAGAGGGTTGATATAAATATCAACTCCACACTCTCTCTCTTCATTATTTTCTAACTCCTTCTTCCTCCTCCATTAAACCTGTCCCAAACCCTCAGGCAAGTGCAACTTGCTTCATGGAGGAATTCCATTTTTGTTGTTCCATTGTCTTTCCTACAAGCTTCTAAGACTATTTAGTACTTTAACATTTTTGGTTTTGGAGAATGATTTATTGTAGATCGAATTTTATGCAAATCTTGGTTTTCTTGGGTTCGATCTCTCAAACTTCATTATTTTCAAGTTTTGATTGTTCCATGTTGTACAGAATTTGATTTTACTCAAGCTAGATCTTTGAAAACCCAGATTTCGATTTGTTTTAAGTGATTTGTGGACTTGGGAAGTTCATGGGTTCATGAACACTCATTCTCAGATTTGGGGAAGAAGAACAGTGCTGGGCGCATAGCTTGTTATGCACCCACAACACTTCTTCCTTGGGCGCATAGCCATCTATATGCGCCCAAGTCTCCCATGTCTCCTCTGCTTGGGCGCATAGCTTTCCTTATGCGCCCACCTTGCCTTGGAAGTTAGTCTCTTGATTTCTTCTAAGTACACCCTGACTCCACCATGTGGACGCATGCATGTAGGCATATGCATGTGGGCGCATAGCTTTTGGCGCACGCCTTCCCAAAATCCTTGACTCTCCATGATGCGACATGCCCTAGGGCGCATAGCTATGGGCGCATAGCTTTCGGCGCATGCCTTCCTAGAATCCTTGACTTTCCATGATACGACATGTCCTAGGCACATAAACGTAGGTGCATAGCCGTGGGCGCATGACTTTTGGCGCATGGCCCCAGACACCTAGTCTTGGGCACATGCCTAGTCTTGGGCGCATACCACTCCCAGTGTGTGCTATCCTTTGGCATATGCTCTTCTTAGACCATGTTGGCCTTAGGTGCATGCTATCATTGACACCCCATTTGCCCTTTTGAGCTTGATGGGCATACCCCGATGATAGCCTTGTATAATATTATTATTTATGCGACGTGCGTACGTTGAGCTTGCACACGATCTCAGCATGGCATGTACACTCTCTGATAACTCCTCCAGTGGCCCGTCGTGGTGCACTCTTGGTCAAGTAAATTTTAGCATACAAGTACCCTTTACATGAACACGACATGGCAATATGACCTAACATGATATGATAATATGAGATAGTGACCCGTTGTGGTGCACTCTTGACAACACAACTTGATATAATAATTATTGATAGTGGTCCGTCGTGACACACTCTTGACAAGATAAGTAATCTCGATAAGTAACCTAACATGATAATCTTGATATGCTTTTGTGACGGTTATCTTGACTTGTTAAGTAACTCTTGTCTTGACACCGTGGGTGATCGTTCTTGAATGTACTCATATAAGCTACCAATCTCGTCTCGTATCATTTCTAGGACTTGTATCCCTGGTTACCACGGTCAGGGATTCATATTGAATCTGACTAGGTTAATAACTAGATTGATCAAGTAGTTCATATAGAGAGATATTTTCAGTTACATACGGTCCTGTTATCCTGGCCACACCTGATGGACTTGTAGCCTGCCTACGAGTAGGGCACATTTTTAGTCCACTGTCATGTGGGGCACTTCATGAAACAAGTACTATGCACACTGTCATGTGTTGCACTCCAATTTACCTAATAATTCTTGATAACTCTTACATGAACCTCGCCTGGATAACCTGGATAGCTGCAGGGCTTGTGACTGCTGGAACATCTCGTTGCATCTTGCTAGTAATTAGACTTGTGATAACCCTAGTTTGTTAAAGTATCAAGTCGTTCTCTCGCTTGGCCGTGAATGTTGGTTGGGTCCTATCTTGTCTAGTCTTGTCTAGATCCAGTACATGGCTATCTCAGGACATGCTTGTTTATGCTTTATTTTATCGATAATTAGTCAGAGACTAAGTTCTGTTTAGGTGAAGGGTTACAACCCAGGTCCTTGTTTGGTTTAAGGGTTAAAACTGGGTTACCGGAATAGTTCCTTAGTTATCTTATCGTTTATCCCCTTATCTCTTAACTCCAAGTTATTCTTGTTATTTTTATGCCTTGTGATCTAATATGCTGGTTTTAGTTCTTAAGTGAAGCCTCCCTTGTGGCACTTGCTCTTTTTGGGGTCTGACCCAGCTGGTTTTGTATGGCCAGAATTCGAAGTAGCTCTCGAGGATCTCCCAGCCTTCCAGCCAGATGGTGAATACTAGGCGCAACCATGCAACAAGTAGATTTTATTTTGCTCTGCCACTCTATTGTAAATTATTCTTTTGAGGCGTTTAGCCGCCGAGCAAGTGTTAGCTCGTATTGAATTTACATTCCTGTCTGCCTAAGGGCTTTAACATGATTGACAAATCCTAGGGTTGATCATGTATGACTGAAACTCTTGCTAGTCCTCATATTTTGTATGATTAACTTCATGATCATCTGAATATGTGTTGTTTGGGATGCCTTACTTTGTATGTCTGATGATCTACCATCTTGTTATATGTACTTACTTGCTTGAGATTGAGACACTAGACTTGTTCTTAACCATAAGAGGCTGATGGCTTGTAGTTAAACCCTCATACATGTAGACAGCCGTGACCGTACATAGAGGTGGGTTACATTTCAATGTACGTAGGTGATGACGTATTGGTATATATCATACGGCCTTGACACATGTCTTATCACGTGTTGTGAGTCACATGTAGGATGCATACTCGCGTAGTCGACCGGCCACCGATACGTATGAGGCGTACGACGGTTAGGAGTAACTGCCAATAGAATCATATGCTAGTGGACTTGGCAGTTACTAGAGGTTCCTATGGGACATGGATATGACCCTACTAGGCATTGGATAGGGAGGACAGTTCCTTAACATATGGGCCACGTATGTACTTTTCTATTCCTGATCCTGCTGGCCTCTGACATTCGAAAAATGTTATGCTTTGAGGTCCCTGGTATCCTGGTGGGACCATACCTGAGTTTCCTGTACCTGTAGCCAGAGTGCCCATGCGTTGAAGGTTTGTTCTTAACTGTATTATCACTGTAGAACTGGTAGGCACCCTATTACATGCATTCCTTTCTTTTCTATTATATATCACAGTTTATATGGCATGGTATTTTCGTGTATCTTGTAGAGTTTTTTTTTATTTTTATGAGTGGATTCTTGTAGATTTAAGTTTGTAATATTTTTTGTTTTTCTTGGTTTTGATCTATTAAACCTTGATATTTTCGAAAATCAATTGTCCTATGTTGTAGGAAATTTCGTTCTACCCAATTTTGACCTTTGAAAACTTAGATTTCGAATTGTTTTGAGGAAGTTATGGACTTTAGAAGTTCATGGGTTCAACCAAGCATTTTCATGTTGGTTGGAGAAGATGAACAATGTGTGCGCGTGCCTTAGCACTGCGCCACTGTGGGCGCATAGTGTTTCCTTTTGTACGCATAGTATTTCCCTTTGGACGTATAGTGTTTCCCTTTAGGCGCATAGTTTTTTTTTCCTTTGGGCGCATAGTGCTCCTTTGGGCGCATAGTGCTTCCCTTTGGACGCATAGTATTTCCTTTGGGCGCATAATTTTTCCCTTTGGGCGCATAGTTCTTCTTTGGGCGCATAGTGATTCCCTTTGGGCGCGTAGTATTTTTTTGGGCGCATAGTATCCCTGTAGGCGCATAGTCCCTGTGGGCGCATTGCCAATCCTTTATGTGGACACATGGCTTTAGGCACGTAGTGTGGATATTTCCATGCTTCTACACCACCTAGGTTGTGCACATCCTGGCCATGGTGCCTCTTGGCCCAGGCGCCCTTCCATGCTGGCGTATGCTGGCTGACGCCACCCTAGCCCATGCCAGCTGTCGCCATCCTGACCCTGTCCCCTTCTGGCCCTAGGTGCCCTTGTGCGCCTAAGCGCCATTCTGGCCTTGGCACCCTTCCTGGCCTAGGCACCTTCTTGGCTATGGTGCCACCTTGGCCCGTGTTGGCTGGCCCTAGAACGAATGACTGTTTGATTGTTTTGCACATTTGAACTATTCAGCTGTTAGTCTTAAAAAACACTCGGACACGAAGCTTGTAGACATTTATCTTGGCTTCAGAATTTTTTCAGTTCACCTTATTGGAGTTCGTATGCGGCTGTTAATTTAAATCTTAGTTTTGATCTTCTGGCATGTTTTCTGTACTTGGCCGAATATGATATTTCCTTTAACGAAAATAAATTTTTTTAACATGATTAGATGATTTTGTATAGTTAGAGAATGATTGTACACCCTTGTTACACTTGATACTAGCACATATTTAATATTTTATCTATGCCAAGTAGTTACTTTTATTTATTCCCTCTTCCATGCCATGATACCCCTTTTTGGACAAGTTCTTACTTACATGCTATATTTGTTGCCTCTTCCTTGCTTAGCATGATTGTAGCCCGTCGGGGTGCACTCATGATTTATGTCTTTTCTTTATTTTACATGATAGTGACCCGTTGTGGTGCACTTATGTTACATGTTACTTCTTTGCTTATAATAGATAGTGACCCGTCGTGGTGCACTCTTGAACATGTCTTTCCTTGCTTACATGATAGTGGCCCGTAGAGGCGCACTCTTGACAAGTACTTTTTATATGATAAGTAAACCTAAACATGACATGCTTAATCAAGATGCTGTTGTGATGTCTATTTTTCCTTTGCTAATGTAACTCTTTTGGACACCGTGGTTAAATTCTTTGTGTATGCGTGCACAAGCTACATGTCTCGTCTTGCATTATATCTAGGATATGGATTCTTGATTACCACGGTCTGGGATTCATACTGAATCTGACTAGGATAACGACTAGATTGGTCAAGTAGCTCATAAAGAGATTTTTCAGTCACATGCAATCCCGTTATATGGGTGCTTTAGTTGGACTTGTGGCCTGCCGACGAGTAGGGTGTATTTTCAGCACGCTGTCATTTGGTACACCCCCAAGTCACCTAATATAACTCTCTCAACCTGGGGAAGGATAACTCGGATAGTCTGCAGGACTTGTGACTGCTGGAACATCCCATTGTATCTTGTTAGTAATTAGGATTGTGATAACCCTAGTTAGTTAAAGTATCAAGCCGTACTCATTGCTTGGTCGTGATTGATGGATGTAGTCCAGTCCAATTTAGTTTTGTCTAGGCAGTGTTCGAATGTTTATTTCAGTATATTATTGTTTATACTTTACTTTTGTCGATGAATGATCGGAGGCTAAGTTCTGTTCAGGAGAAGGATTATAACCCCGGTCCTTGTTTGGTTAACGGGTTGTAACTTGGCTTCCGGAATAGCTCCCAAGTCATCTTATCATTTGTCGTCCGATTCAGTACTCTATAGATTCCCTTCCCGAAAATTTTGAAATATTTTTATTATTACTTATTTTATTTGAATGGTGATTTTTAGATTTTATAAATAATTAATTAGTTAATTATTACGGTAGATGGTCTTAGTCACAGTTGAGATTTGGAGTACAAGGTGACTAGGAATTGTGGCACGGATAGTGCAGTGGCGTACTGTGACTAGTATTTTAGCCATAGTAAGGGAGACATGTCCATGAGTATGTCCTAATTAGGAAAACCAGACCAAGTTGTGACATGACCATTATAAATAGTTTAATTATTCATTATTAATATTATTTGATATTTAAGTGACCCGGTTGTACCAAACTGGTCCGAACTTGACCCGAACCAAACCCGGGCCCATGTAATGTTGTAGAGTGACCAAACGTTCACGACAATAGATGTGTTGTATGAATGTGCGTACTTCGTAATTTATGTAGTGATCTAGTAAATGTTTTTTATGTATAATAATTGCCATATAAAATATCAATAATGTTTTATTGATAATTATAGTGAATATTTTCTTAAACATGTATTTTGGGATTTTGGGATTTATGTAGGCTATATAGGTATATACATGTGCATATATATGATTATATTCCAGATATAAAATTTAGGCTTTATATAAATATATATACATATGTATAACAATCTAATTTCATATATAGCCTAGTGTATAAACTAAGATTCCAATATTGTAATTAAGGATTATATTGTAATATTTAATTGTTATATTGTGATTTACAATTTATACGCATATCATCATATATGTGTGTGTGTGTGTGTGTATATATATATAATATATATATA
>JANAVB010021728.1:0-31690 GCA_029216955.1 Iris pallida | reverse complement strand
TAGGTCAAAGGACGTGTTTTGGGATACCATAAGCGACAAAGAATTGCTTTAGGGTATCGAAAGATACGCTTAACCGCACACAGTGTGATTCCTTAGGGTTAGCTTGGAAACGTGCACATAAGCAAACACTAAACAATATATCAGGACGACTAGCAGTTAATAAAGTAAACTATCAATCATACCTCGATACTTACGTATGTCGACCGGTTTGCCTTGTTCATCAATATCAAGCTTGGTTGAAGTTGCCATCGGAGTACCAAGAAGTTTGATGGTTTCCAGATCGAACTTCTTTAGTAAGTCTTTTATGTACGTGGATTGATTAATGAACGTCCCATTGTTGGTTTGTTTGATTTGCAGTCCAAGGAAGAATTTGAGTTCTTCCATCATGATCATCTCAAACTCATTATGCATACACTTTGAAAATTCTTGACAAAGAGATTCATCAGTAGATCCAAAGATAATATCGTCAACATAAATCTGAATTAAAAGAATATTTCCTTTAAAAGATTTATAAACAGTGTAGTGTCAACCTTGGCTTTTGTAAAACCATTATTCATTAAAAAAGAGCTTAAACGGTCATACCAAGCACGACGTGTCACGACCCGCACCCTAGAGTAAGGGCACGAGACGTGAATATGTCCAGCCTACGCCGCAGTGTCGGCGGTAGAACGCTGTCCTAGGTCACAACATCTAGCAATGTATATAACTAGCAGTTTATACTCCCCGAATGGGGTGATATAGCAATAGAAACTCAATCACAACTAAGGAAGATATAGCACGATATGAACAAACTCAAGGAAATGAAATAGATAAAACAGTAGTCTAAGATAATCCCAGCAATACAAGGTCTCAGATAAAAGAATATATACAACTGATCTCCAAAAGAGTCTAACTAGAACATGATCCAACTACATAAAGATAATAGCCTAACTATCTAGTCTAGGCAGTCGGGGAAGGCCCTCAGCTACTGCTGGATCCTCCTGAGGGTCCAGCTCACAGGTGTCATCTAGGGCTGCCCCGTAGTAGGTGTCCAGGCAGTCCTCCTCCTCGTCCTCTGCAATATTTTCAACAGGTCCAGTCAGGACAGGAGCGAGCACAGTACATCTCAACAGATCATAGCAGGTTAGAAAACATATAACATGCAGTAAAGTAAGATACGAGTACTGAAGAAATACGGTATGTAAACAGGAAGAGAACTGTAATATAAATATCTACTATACATAGAGAACTAGCAGTGACTAGTGAGTCAGAGTACGAGATAGCACATGTGAACAGGACGGATTTGCACAGGATCGAGGTGCACAAGATCTATACTACTTTGGAATTGTTCACACAACTACTAGCACTCCCCCGTATCCCCAATCAATACACAAGGATCTAAACAGGTTATGTTATTGCACAAGATATCACATGGGGGCCCATATAGGGTGTACATGATAGTATATGGGGGCTCCGTGAACATGAGAGTACAAGATTCACAGGAGTGCACATGTAAAATAGAAGTACAGAGTACATGATGAAAACGCACATGACACAATGTACCCAATGCTCCCGAGGGGGATAACATCGCATGTAGAGATCCATATAGTACCAATCGTGTGACCAACGTGACAGTACAAGTAAAGTAATCTACTGCAGAAAATAATTCTAAGCAGGATATGAAATGATCAGAGAATGTACTCGCCTGGTATCTGAGTGTCCAACTAAAAAGTACTGTCCGAGGAGTGGTATCTGGCTCCTATTTAGAACAGCACAAGTCACAACAAGTCCAGAATGGTAAAACGAAGCACTAATATGCATTCTACATGAATCTAGGTCAAACTAGGCCAAAGTCAACTCCTGGTCAACCCTAGAAGTCAAACTAGGTCAACTATGGTCAAACTGGGTCAAACAAGTCCACACTAGGTCAAACTAGTCTACACCAGTCTAGTAAGTCTATTCTAGGTCTAATAAAGCTGTACAAGCCTAAACTAGGCTCATATCCAAGCCATAGGCTATATACACCAATCACACTCACTTTACAAATTCACATATATGTATACATATAGGTATATAGACTAAATTCATATATACTCATGTGTAAGCCACCTATATAGTTTATACAATACTTACATATATGATTATCATACATAATATAGGTTTACACATAGCATATATACATACATGTATTATATTCATATATATATATAATACATACATGTGTATATAGAGAGTGAGCATGTGTGTGAGTGTCCTGTGGTGTGTGTGCACAAAAAAATCTGAAACCAGTAGGTGAGTGAGAGGGAATGTGAAGAGGGTGAGTGAAAGTGAGAGGGATGTGAAGTGGAGCACTTGATGGACTGAACCTACAGTCCAGAACAGTGAGAAGGGAGAGCAGAGTCCAACATTAGCCCCCAACCACATACAATCTCAGGTTGAACCCATCAACAGCTCAAAACCAAGCTTAACAGTTAACTTGTTAACTTCCTGAATTCTCAGGTTGAATAAGATCAACTAACTTAGTTATTACAAAAAAAAGAAACTCACTAACAGTCCCAAAAACTGAAAATTCCAGTTTTAATCCAACACACACCCATTTTGATCCAAAATCAACACACCATAAGTAAACACTTAGGTACACATGTTAGGGTCCTAATTGTATGTAATTAACAGCAATTAATTGGTGAAAAATGATGTCCAAATTCAATTTTGTAAACTGGAATGAAAAACAGGAAAACTCATGATACACAGAAATTAGGGAAAAACTGGAAATGAGGTAATCGAGTTTTAACAATGCAAAACCAATTAAAATAGTAACACAGTGGTTGGTAACCCATAAACATTACACATGTGTTGTGTGATGAGTTTGTGTCCACTGGAGTGGACACAAACGTGTCCAACTGAAAACAAAACCCAAACAGTGCACTGAGACACTGTGCAGTGTGCACAGGCTCGTGCACGTGTACACGCGTGTCGTGCACTCGACGACACGAGTGGGGTCTCGTGGACGTGTCCACACCTAGCTAAGGTCTAGGTGCACGTGTCCAATCACCTGTATCGTGTCTACGGTGTCGCGTGTCCGATAAATCGAGCCGTATCAGTGGCTAAAAACGACAGTGCACAGAACTGTGAAATCCCAGTGCACGTCGAAAAACTCCCAAACCCGACCATGAATTGACACAAAATTTGGGGAGAGGGATGACAGAACATGCCCCAACAATCTCCCAAAATTTTGTGTCGAGACAATTCGTGTCGTGTCCAGAATGGAGCCCGAGGTGCAGGGGATTCCTGTAGCAGCGCGCGGCCGTGTGCACGCGCGTGTCCAGGCTATCAAAATGACACAAAAACGACACGACACTAATACGTAAGCACAAGGATCAAAAGACAACATCATATCTATTATTCCTATTCAAAAATAATGAAATAAATCGATCGAAATGCCCTTTGAGGCATTTTGTCAAACACAATGCATGGTCACTGATACGTGTCCAGAACGGACACGAAAGCTTCGACACCAGGAACGAAACCTATCCAAACCCTAGGGGGACCCTTAGGGCTTCCTATTGGTGAAGACTACATGAAATTTCATGGAGATTAGAAGAAGTTACCTCTTAGTGAACTATCAATGGAAAAGTCTCCTTGCTAGCTCCTCACTTGATGACCAAATCAATCCAAATCAACCTCAAACTGAAATGGAAGCTCAACAACAGTAATGACAGGCCTATTAGGTCCTATTGGAACAATTTAGAAGGAAATAGGAATAGGAAAGGGGCTCTAGAATTAAAATGGCATGAAACTTACCTCCTTGAAATTAGGGCTCTTCCTAAAGAAAGAGGCAACCCTAGTTTTGAGAGGGATTTTATATGGGGGGAATCCCTAGGCATAGGGTGGCCGGCCACTTGGGGCTTGGGTTAGGGTTTTGTTAAGCTATTGGGCCTTGGGCCAAGCTACCAAGCTAAATGTAGATTAGATATAAATAAGGTTCTAAAACCACAAGTCATGACTTATGACTTCTATTCCTATTTGCTAAAATGACTTAAACCCAGTGCTAGGCTAGGTTAGACTAGAGTCACTTGACCTAACCATGGCCCACTAACTAGGATTAGCTTCTAAATAGGTTTACAAAGTCAACACTAGCCAAAAGTCAACCTAGTCAAACAATTCCAAATAAATTCCTAAAAATTCCCATAAATTCTAATTAATTCTAATAAATTTAAAATACCCCAAAAATGACAAAAATACCCTCATACTAGAAATGTGGTAGTGACAAATCTACCCTCCTTAAAAGAATTTCGTCCTCGAAATTGAAAGGCGAAATGCAACTGATGAGAAGGATAGAAGGTATACCTCAAGGTCCAAAAAGATAAGGGTACCGCTCGCGCATCTCATCCTCCCGCTCCCAGGTAGACTCTCCTGGAGAATGATGCCTCCATGCGACGCGTACCAACGGTATCACCTGGTTCCTCAGAACCTTCTTCCGTCGATCCAGAATCTCCACAGGCTGCTCTGGATAGCTGAGATAAGGACCCACCTCAATCTCCGAATGATCGAGCACATGGCTAGGTCAGCCACGTACCGTCTCAACTGTGATACATGAAATACGTTGTGGACCCCCACAAGTGCAGGCGGCAAGTCTAGCCTGTAAGCCACGTCACCGACTCTCCCGCTGATAACGAAAGGGCCGATGAAGCGCGGGCTAAGCTTTCCGCCTCCACCAAAACGTATCGTACCACGAGTCGGAGATATCCTCAAGAAAACCTGGTCTCCGACCTAATCACAAGCAAGGTCTCAATTAATAAAAATAACAACATGATCAAAATTATAAACAACAACCTAAATCTAATCCTACTCTAATCTGTACCTCAAACTCCAAGGGTCTTCGGTGGCTATCGGTCCAATGCTGTTGTCTGTCCTGTGCCACGCGAAGTCTGTCCCTGATGAGCTTCACCTTCTCGGCCGCATCCACAATCATCTCTGGCCCCAGCAAAGCTCGCTCACCAATATCCCAGGATAAGGGTGTATGGCACCTACGCCCGTACAGAGCCTCGAAAGGTGATCTCGATGCTGGCCTGGAAACTATTGTTATAGGTAAACTCCACCAAATGAAGATGATTCTCTCAAGAACATCCAAAGTCCAGAACGCACGTCCGCAGCATATCCTCAAGGGTCTGAATAGTCCGCTCCGACTGTCCGTCCGTCTGGGGTGGTATGCAGTACTGAACTTGAGTTGAGTGCCCAAGCTGGTCTGCAGACTCCTCCAGAAATGGAAAGAAAAACGGCTATCCCGATCTGAGACGATGCTGACCGGAACTCCGTGGATCCTGACTATCTGTCGCATATATATCTCCGCCAGTCTCTCTGTAGACGTACCCACCTTGAATGGCAAGAAGTGGGCCGATTTGGTCAACCTATCCACGATGACCCAAATTGCGTCTTTTCCTCCTGGAGTACGCGGCAATCCTGATACGAAGTCCATCGTGATATGCTCCCATTTCCACTCGAGAATGGGCAGCGGTTGCAACAATCCACCGGGCCTCTGTCTCTCCACCTTGACCTGCTGACAGACCAAGCACCTAGCCACGAAGTGGGACACCTCCCGCTTCATTCCTGACCACCATACATGCTCCCGCAGATCTCGGTACATCTTGTTGGCACCCGGGTGTATAGAGTACTGAGATTTGTGGGCCTCCTGCATAATCTGCTCTCTGAGCTCCCCGCTAGGCACATAACCTGGCACCGTGCCTCAGGGCACCATCCTCTGCAAGTGAAAACTCAGGATTCCCCACTCCTATACTGATCTGCTCTTTGATACTCTGAAAAGCCACATCCTGAAACTGGGCCGCCTTGATCCTGTCCACCAAGTCTGACTGTATATGCATCCCCCATAGCTGCATCTGCACTCCCGACACGATCACCTCAATCCCAAGGCTCTCTAAGTCGGCAAGCAAATGCCGATCCATGGTCAAACACATGGCTGTCGGATACCTACTCAAGGCATCGGCAACCACGTTGGCCTTCCCTGGATGATACTGCAGTACAATGTCGAAGTCCTTCATCAACTCCAACCATCTGTGTTGTCTCATGTTCAACTCCTTCTGAGTGAACACATACTTAAGGCTCTTGTGATCTGTGAAGATCTTTACCCTCTCACCATGTAGATGCTTCCACAGCTTCAAAGCAAAAATCACTGCTGCCAACTCCAGGCCGTGGGTAGGGTAATTCTTCTCATGGGGACGTAACTGCCTGGAAGCATAGGCAATTACCTTCCCGTGCTGCTGCAACACACAACCCAGCCCCTTCCCTGAAGCATCACTATAAATAGTGAATCCAACTGATCCTGAAGGCAACGTCAGAATCGGAGCTGTCGTCAGTCGCTTCTTCAACTCATCAAAAGCTGTCTGACACTCCTCTGACCAAACATACTCAGCATCCTTCCGGGTCAACCGTGTCAACGGCTTTGCGATCCGGGAGAAATCATGCACGAATCTTCGATAATACCCTGCCAGCCCCAGGAAGCTCCTGATCTCTGCAACTGAAGTCGGCGCTGTCCATGCCTCAACTGCCACGATCTTCTTGGGGTCAACTGAGATACTATCTCCAGTCACCACATGCCCCAAGAAGTCCACCCGGTCCAAAAAAACTCACACTTGGAGAGTTTTCCATAAAGCTGCTCCTTCCTGAGAATCTCCAGCACTATCCGCAGATGCTCCTCGTGCTCCTCCTTAGTCTTGGAATATATCAAGATATCATCAATAAAAACTACTACAAACTGATCCAAATACTGATAGAACACCTTGTTCATAAGGTTCATAAACACTGCTGGTGCATTGGTTAGCCCAAACGGCATAACCAAAAACTCGAACTGTCCATACCGCGTCCTGAAAGCGGTCTTGGGAATATCCTCCCCCTTCACCTTCACCTGGTGATATCCCGACCTCAGATCAATCTTGGAAAATACCCGAGCTCCGCTCAACTGGTCAAACAGATCGTCGATCCGCGGAAGTGGGTATCTGTTCTTGATCGTGAGGTTGTTGAGTGCCCTATAGTCAATACACATGCGTACTGACCCATCCTTCTTTGGCACGAACAACACTGGTGTACTCCATGGCGACGAACTCGAGCGGATGAAGCCCTTGTCCTGTAGCTCATCCACCTGCTTCTTCAGCTCCACCAGCTCGTTGTTGTTCACCATCCGATAGACATGCTGTGAAATGGGCTCCGCTCCTGGAACCAAGTCTATCGAGAACTCAATGTCCCTGTCTGGTGGCAATCCCGACAACTCCTCCGGGAAAACATCCATATACTCTGCTATCAAGGGGTGTGGAATCGTCTGCTCCTCGACCGAGACTCCACAGAAGACTCCGCTGCTCTGCTCTGCCTGACGTCTGGAGTACTCGAACTCTGGCTCCCCGGCGCTCTGAACAGAACTCTACCCCCTCTGCAATCAATGCTTTCGTGGTGCCTGCTCAACCAATCCATGCCTAGTACTATATCGTAGTTCGACAATGGCATTACGAGCAGGCTCACCTCCAACTCACGGCCTCCCAAAACTACTCTTTGACCCTTACAAACATCACTCACGAGGATAATACCACCCCCGGTCGTGATCTTGTAAGTCCTAGGCAACGATTCAGCTATGATACCATGTCTAATCGCAAAAGATACGGAAATGAAGCTATGCGATGCACCGGAATCAAATAATGCAAATGTTGGACTGGAGTCAAGAAGAATCGAACCTGCAATCAGCTCTCCAGTCACCTCTGCCTCTTCAGCTGCCATGGCGAAAGCTCGCCCCTGCTGGCCTCCCCTGGCCTGCTACTGGTGCTGGACAAACCTCTGCTGCTGAGTCGACAGGATTGGTCCCCGCTGCTGGCCCTGGAGCTCTGGCTCCTCCTCCCTGAGCTGCTCGTCCCACAGACCTAGGACACTCCCTCATCTGGTAATCTGCTGCTCCGCACAGGAGGCACCTCCCGAGCCTCTTCCTGCAGTCATTCCATCTATGCCCTGGCTTCTTACAGAAAGGGCAACTGACTGTCTGCCTGGGTGCCTGATGTTGAAACTGCTGCTGAGCCGGCCTCTGCTGAATCGGCTGCGGCTGAAACTGTCTGGGCTGCTGGTGCTGAAAATGAGGCCTCTCGGCCTGGCCTCCGCTGCTGCTGCTGCCCCCAACTGGGTCTCTCCCTCTCTTGAGCCAAAGCTCAAGATCATCCTCTGCTAGCAGGGCTCCCGTCAAGATCTCCTCAAATGTAGCATCTCTGTTCCCCTTGGTCAGGGACTTGACCTCCTTGACCAGGCCCTTCCGGAACCTCTGGGCCTTCGCCGTCTCGCTCAACCCCTCAACAAACCTGCCGAGACGGCCAAACTCTCCCGTATACTCCTCAACTGAGAGGCTCCCCTGGACCAAGCTCTCAAACTGTGTCTCCAAGGCTCTGACTGCTGAATCTGGGAAGAACTCTTCTTCTTGAAGAAGCCCCTGAACTGCTACCAAGTCTGCCCTGGTACCCCCACCCTAGGGTCCGACTGATACCAGGTGCGAGCAAGATCTCGCATCCGGCTAGCTGCGGCCTCGACCTGAAGGTCTACTGGAATCCTGGCCAAGCGGAAGATCTCCTCCATATGCTCGATCCACTCGTCGGCATACAGGATCCCCTTTGTCCCCATGAAGTCCCTGGGGCTCATCTTCTGAAACTGCTTGATCCCTGATGTCCTCTGCTACTGTACCACCGGTCGAGCTGCGGCTGTCGTGACGGCCAACTCCATGCCTCTGTCCTGCCGAGCCTGCTGTCGGTCCATGAACTGCTGGAAATATGCGAACATCTGAGCTGCGTCCACATGTCCTGGAGGCGGTGACGGCATGAAAGGATACTCTGGGATGACCGGGTCCTACCTCCCAGTCGGTGGGCATACCCCCTGCTGCGACTGCCGAGGTCTCAACACGAGCTGAGGTGGCAGGAGCTGCAGTCCCCTGGCCTCGCCGTACTGGCTGAGAGGTAGCAGTCCCCTATAGCATCCTCATGGTGGCACGCTGTAATCGAGTCTCTACCATCCTGAAGATAGACAAACAAGAGTATTAATTTCTGAGAAAGAAGCGATATAACAACGGCGGACAATTATAATTCAAAGGATCAGCAGACAAAAGGATTTAGATGGCAATAAAAGGAATTTTCCTAAAGTGATTGAGTATCTTAAAATTAATGTCCTATATCCTATAGCAGGCTGCAGTGATACTCTAGTTCGAGTACCACTACACTTCTAGTCTAGACCTGTATGGGCCACCACTAAAAACGTGTCACGACCCGCACCCTGGAGTAAGGGCACGAGACGTGAATACGTCCAGCCTACGCCGCAGTGTCGGCGGTAGAACGTTGTCCTAGGTCACAACATCTAGCAATGTATATAACTAGCAGTTTATACTCCCCGAATGGGGGTGACATAGCAATAGAAACTCAATCACAACTAAGGAAGATATAGCACGATATGAACAGAACTCAAGGAAATAAATAGATAAAACAGTAGTCTAAGATAATCCCAGCAATACAAGGTCTCAGATAAAAGAATATATACAACTGATCTCCAAAAAGAGTCTAACTAGAACATGATCCAACTACATAAAGATAATAGCCTAACTATCTAGTCTAAGCAGTCGGGGGAAGGACCTCAGCTACTGCTGGATCCTCCTGAGGCTCCAGCTCACAGGTGTCATCTAGGGCTGCCCCATAGTAGGTGTCCAGGCAGTCCTCCTCCTCGTTCTCTGTAATATTTTCAACAGGTCCAGTTAGGACAGGAGCGAGCACAGTACATCTCAACAGATCATAGCAGGTTAGAAAATATAACATGCAGTAAAGTAAGATACGAGTACTGAAGAAATGCGATATGTAAACAGGAAGAGAACTGTAATGTAAATATCTACTATACATAGAGAACTAGCAGTGACTAGTGAGTCAGAGTACCAGATAGCACATGTGAACAGGACGGATTTGCACAGGATCGAGGTGCACAAGATCTACACTACTTTGGACTTGTTCACACAACTACTAGCACTCTCCCGTATCCCCAATCAATACACAAGGATCTAAACAGGTTATGTTATTGCACAAATATCACATGGGGGCCCATATAGGGTGCACATGATAGTATACATGGGGGCTTCGTGAACATGAGAGTACAAGATTCACAGGAGTGCACATGTAAAATAGAAGCACAGGAGTACATGATGAAAGTGAAACGCACATGACACAATGTACCCGATGCTCCCGAGGGGGATAACATCGCATGTAGAGATCCATATAGTACCAATCCGTGTGACCAACGTGACAGTACAAGTAAAGTAATCTACTGCAGGAAATAATTCTAAGCAGGATATGAAATGATCAGAGAATGTACTCGCCTGGTATCTGAGTGTCCAACTGAAAAGTACTGTCCGAGAGTGGTGTCTGGCTCCTATTCAGAACAGCACAAGTCACAACAAGTCCAGAATAGTAAAACGAAGCACTAATATGCATTCTACATGAATCTAGGTCAAACTAGGCCAAAGTCAACTCCTAGTCAACCCTAGAAGTCAAACTAGGTCAACTATGGTCAAACTGGGTCAAACAAGTCCACACTAGGTCAAACTAGTCTAGTAAGTCTATTCTAGGTCTAATAAAGCTGTACAAGCCCAAACTAGGCTCATATCCATACCATAGGCTATATACACCAATCACACTCACTTTACAAATTCATATATATGTATACATATAGGTATATAGACTAAATTCATATACTCATGTGTAAGCCACCTATATAGTTTATACAATACTTACATATATGATTATCATACATAAATAGGTTTACACATAGCATATACATACATGTATTATATTCATATAATAATATAATACATACATGTGTATATAGAGAGTGAGCATGTGTGTGAGTGTCCTGTGGTGTGTGTGTGCACAAGAAAATCTGAAACCAGTGGGTGAGTGAGAGGGAATGTGAAGAGGGTGAGTGAAAGTGAGAGGGATGTGAAGTGGGGCACTTGATGGACTGAACCTACAGTCCAAACAGTGAGAAGGGAGAGCAGAGTCCAACATTAGCCCCCCCACATACAATCTCAGGTTGAACCCATCAACAGCTCAAAACCAAGCTTAACGGTTAATTGTTAACTTCCTGAATTCTCAGGTTGAATAAGATCAACTAACTTAGTTATTACAAAAAAAAAACTCATTAACAGTCCCAAAAACTGAAAATTCCAGTTTTAATCCAACACACACCCATTTTGATCCAAAATCAACACACCATAAGTAAACACTTAGGTACACATGTTAGGGTCCTAATTATATGTAATTAACAGCAATTAATGGGTGAAAAATGATGTCCAAATTCAATTTTGTAAACTGGAATGAAAAACAGGAAAACTCATGATACACAGAAATTAGGGAAAAACTGGAAATGAGGTAATCGAGTTTTAAAAATGCAAAACCAATTAAAATAGTAACACAGTGGTTGGTAACCCATAAACACATTACACACGTGTTGTGTGATGAGTTTGTGTCCACTGGTGGACACAAACATGTCCAACTGAAAATAAAACCCAAACAGTGCACTGCGACACTGTGCAGTGTGCACAGGCTCGTGCACGTGCGCACGCGTGTCGTACACTCGACACGACACGAGTGGGGTCTCATGGACGTGTCCACACCTAGCTAAGGTCTAGGTGCACGTGTCCAATCACCTGTATCGTGTCTACGGTGTCGCGTGTCCGATAAATCGAGCCGTATCAGTGGCTGAAAACGACAGTGCACAGAACTGTGAAATACCAGTGCACGTCGAAAAACTCCCAAACCCGACCACGAATTGACATAAAATTTGGGGAGAGGGATGACAGAACATGCCCCAACAATCTCCCAAAATTTTGTGTCGAGACAATTCGTGTCGTGTCCAGAATGGAGCCCGAGGTGCAGGGGATTCCTGTAGCAGCGCGCGGCCGTGTGCACGCGCGTGTCCAAGCTATCAAAACGACACAAAAATGACACAACACTAATATGTAAGCACAAGGATCAAAAGACAACATCAGATCTATTATTCCTATTCAAAAGTAATGAAATAAATCGATCGAAATGCCCTTTGAGGCATTTCGTCGAACACAATGCATGGTCACTGATACGTGTCCAGAACGGACACGAAAGCTCCGACACCATGAACGAAACCTATCCAAACCCTAAGGGATCCTTAGGGCTTCCTATTGGTGAAGACTACATGAAATTTCATGGAGATTAGAAGAAGTTACCTCTTAGTGAACTATCAATGGAAAAGTCTCCTTGCTAGCTCCTCACTTGATGACCAAATCAATCCAAATCCACCTCAAACTGAAATGGAAGCTCAACAACAGTAATGACAGGCCTATTAGGTCCTATTGGAACAATTTAGAAGAAAATAGGAATAGGAAGGGGCTCTAGAATTAAAATGGCATGAAACTTACCTCCTAGAAATTACGGCTCTTCCTAAAGAAAGAGGCAACCCTAGTTTTGAGAGGGATTTATATGGGGGGAATCCCTAGGCATAGGGTGGCCGGCCACTTGGGGCTTGGTTTAGGGTTTTGTTAAGCTATTGGGCCTTGGGCCAAGCTACCAAGCTAAATGTAGATTAGATATAAACAAGGTTCTAAAGCCACAAGTCATGACTTATGACTTCTATTCCTATTTGCTAAAATGACTTAAACCAAGTGCTAGGCTAGGTTAGACTAGAGTCACTTGACCTAACCATGGCCCACTAACTAGGGTTAGCTTCTAAGTAGGTCTACAAAGTCAACACTAGCCAAAAGTCAACCTAGTCAAACAATTCCAAATAAATTCCTAAAAATTCCCATAAATTCTAATTAATTCTAATAAATTTAAAATACCCCAAAAATAACAAAAATACCCTCACACTAGAAATGTGGTAGTGACACGAGGGCTTATTTCAAACCGTATAAGGCTTTCTTCAACTTCAAAACATGATCAGGGATTTTAAAATCAGTAAAACCTGGAGGTTGAGCTACATAACTTTTTCTTTTTAAAAGCCGTTAAGAAAAGCACTTTTAACGTCCATTTGAAAAAGTTTAAAATTATAAAAACATGCAAATGCACATAACATAAGAATGGATTCTAATCTCGTAACTGGGGCAGGTCTCATCGTAGTCGATACATTCCTCTTGGTTGTATCCTTGAGCTAGGAGTTGGGCCTTGTTAAGAGTAACTAAACCATTCTCATTAAGTTTATTTCGGAATACCCAATGGGTGCTAATGGCCGGATGATCAATAGGCTTGGGTAGAAGTTCCCAAACTTGATTCTATTCAAATTGGTTTAATTCCTCTTGCATAGCATCTAACCAAAAATTATCGCAACATGCTTCCTCAGTAGTTTTGGGTTCTGGCTGTGAAATAAATGCAACACAAGAAACTATATCTCTACTTAAAAAACAGAGTACTTACACCCCTGGTAATCTCACCTATTACCAAGTCCTTGGGATGGTCAGCCAAAACTACATTCTTTTTGGCAGACTCTCAAGGTAGCTGGTTCTGGTTTCTAGTTCTGTACGTGATCTGCCTGGAGGATCAACTGGTTCTGTGCTTACAGGTTCTACAGGTGCTGTACTTGGTGTATTGAAGTCTTCATCATCATCGTCGATTGTCTGTTGATTCAGTTCATCAAAAGTGACATTTGTTGACTCTTCGATGATCATAGTTCTTTGTTGAAGACTCGGTACCCTTTGCTTTTGGCCGTATAACCTAAAAATATACCTTCATCGGCCGTTTCGTCAAATTTTTCCAAATTATCTTTAGTATTAAGAATAAAGCATTTGCAACCAAAAATTTTGAAATAAGAAACAAATGGTGTCCTATCAAACCATAACTCATAGGGAGTATTCTTCGATTTAGGTCGAATTAGAACCCTATTGAGAACATAACAAGCTGTATTGACAGGTTAAGCCCAAAAGTATTTAGGTAGACTAAACTGGTTCAACATAACCCTAGCCATTTCAGATAGAGTCATGTTCTTACGTTCCATAACTCCATTTTTTTGCAGAATCCTAGGGCAGGAGAACTCATGCAGATAACCGTGTGTGTCACAAAATTGCTCAAACTCTGTATTCTTAAATTCATCGCCATAATTATATCGAATACGAGTGATCATGAATCCTTTTTCATTATGAACTTTTTTGCAAAAGGAGAAGAATTCAGACATTGCTTCATTTTTGCGTACAAGAAAATATATCCACGTTCATCTAGAAAAATCATCAACTATTACAAAAGCATATAACTTACCACCTAGGCTAGCAATTCTACTAGGCCCAAATAGATCCATATGTAGTAATTATAGAGGTCTATTGGTACTTACAGCGTTCTTGGACTTAAAAGTGGATCGGATAGCTTTTTTCTTTTCACATTTACTACATACGGTATCCTTCTTGAAGGTGATGTCCGGTAAGCCTCGTACCAACTTCTTTGTGGATAGTCTTAAAATTGTGTCCATATTTGTATGACCGAGTCCCATATGCCATAGTTGACTCTCATCATTCTTTGGCGATTAAGCATCTACCTGCTTTATTAGCATCTTCCAACAGATAGAAAATATATATATTGTCTTTCCTAATACCTTCAAAGATAGTACTACCAGTTAAGCTATCAATTATAGTATATTTGTCTTTGACAAAGTTAATACCATAACCTTAATCAACTAACTGTCTTATGCTGAGTAGGTTATGTTTTAACTCGGTTACTAGGTAGACATCTTTAATCACAGGATAGGGAGCCTTACCAATATTGTTGATACCTACTATATACCCTTTAAGATTATTACCGAAGGAGATGTATCCTTCCTTCTTCTTCGACAGTGTTGCATAATGAAGCATCACCGATCATTTGCCGTGAGCAGCCTCTGTCAAGGATCCACTTGCTTCTAGCATGCGTTGGGTATTCCACCTACAACAGAATTTGTAGATAAAACTTTTGGTACCCATTTCTTGTAGGGTCCTGAAATGTTAGTCTTCGATATCCGTGCACAATCATTAAATCAATAAGTTTTTTACTCTACATACAGGAAAGATATGACCAATGGTGTCACAATAATGACATCTAGCATGTTGAGTGTTAGATGCAGTGTGTTGTGCATGATTGGTAGGTCTTGGTTTTCTAGTTGGATATTGATAAAAACAATGCATGCCTATTAGTCTTCTTGGACAGAGGTTTGGTTGGGTTTGGTTTGACAGTGTTGGGTTTGACATTGTTTCGGTAAGTGACACATGTTAGGGTAGGAAGCAGCAACCTCAGGCTATTTTTCTAACCTAATTTCCAACTTTTTAGAAGTTTCATACAGTGTATTGTAGTCAGCAGTAAGTACATCATTTCTAACTTGTGCTTGCTGAAGACTCTTATTCTCTTTGAGTAGGTCTTTCGATAATTTGATAATGGTCTTGTTTTTCTCTTCGGATAGCCTTGTGGTCTCTTGTAACTGCAACTTAACAGAAGAAAGCTCACCTAGCTCACTAGAATTATCATTACTTCTAACCTCAGCTAGTAGGTTGGTAAGTCTTCTTATTTCACCTTTGTACTCTTTGTGTACCTTCTTAAAGTTTTGGTATTTGCTACACAGTTTCTGTAATCACCTAAGAGGTCACTAAAGGCTTCACCTAACTGTTCAAAGGGTAAAATCATCATATGTATCAAACAAGGAGTTAATGTTTACCTGATCAAATGCCATTAAGCATACATTTGCAGCGTCATCTGATTGTTCATCTTCTGAGTCGCTAGCTTCACTTTCATGCCATATGCTTGTGTTGGCATACCTTCTAGATGTTGATTTCTTCAGGTAACCCTTGTCATACTTGTTGCTTTTTCTGGTTGATGATAATGCTGTTAGACAGTCCTTCTTGATGTGTCCTTTCTTCTTGCAACCGTAACAGATTGGATCTTCTTCGTTGTTGCTATTATTGCCGTTGTGTTCTTTTTTCTTCCGTTGAAACTCATGAACTTCTTAAATTTTCTTACTATAAGAGCTTGATCTTCAGAGTCAGAATCACTGTCGTCGGAATCATCTTTGATAGATCTTCTGTGTTAAGCTTTGAGAGCGATCGAATTCTCCTTTGGTGCAACTTCTTCAAAGTCTTGAAGTTCCAGCTCGTGAGTGAGTGAGTAGCTTACCCATGAGTGTTTCTAGAGACATAGTAGTGAGGTCGTTCCCTTCAATGATTGTCGCAGCCTTTGGAATCCAGTTATTCGTAAGAGCTCATAGAAGTTTGTGAATCTTCTCATGGTTATTGCATTCCTTGTCTAAGGAAGACAGAGGGTTTACAATATCTAGAAATCTTGTAAACATCTGAGTGACGGATTCGTTTGGCTTTATCTTGAACGTCTCATACTCTTGAGTAAGTCTACGGATCTTTGACACCTTGACTTGAATCGTGCCTTCATGAGTAACTTCGAGAATTTTCCACACTTCATTTGATGTTGTGCATATAGACACCCTGTTAAATTCAGTTATGTCTAAGGCACAAAACAAAGCGTTAATAGCATGTGTATCAAGACTGGCCTGTTTCTTTTCAGTTGTAGTATATTTGTCATGGGGTTTCTCAACCAACTCTCCATCAACAAGGATACGTGCAGGATTTTTATAGCCATCAATCACAATAGACCATAAGTCGAAATCTAGAGATTTCAAGAAGAAACTCATACGTGTTTTCCAGTAAATGTAATTTGTACCATCAAACAGTGGAGGTCTGTTTGTGGCATGGCCTTCACTTGTAAATTTCACAGTTGCCATGTGTGATATAGGGATCTATGTAACAGCAGTATAAATAAGAATTTAATAACAGTGTTACCTCGCTTTACCTGTATAACCCGCTCTAATCCCAATTGTAGGGACGAAATGTAAAGCGCTATACTCTAGAAGGGAGTGAATAGAGTAGTCAGCGGAAATTTAGCTAATAAAAATTTGTTAGCAGCAAGATCATAAATATATATCACAAGTATGTAAATGAAAAGGCAGAAAGCAAAGAGCAAACGCAAACACAAGGATGTATACTGGTTTTCCTCTTGTAAGGACTATTCCAGTCGGAAGAACTATAGCTTCTAGTTGAAATTCACTATAGAAAAATACTGCAAGTTTTCATACGAAGTTCTTGCAACTTCTACAACGCGAGCTTTAATCCGAAGTACTCGACTAAATTCAATTGTAAAGTATCTTTCTTCAATCAAGCCTCTGATTATAATCACTCTGAAACTTCTAGACCGTACCGCACTGACAAATCGACTAGAGGATTGTAACTGACTTGGGATTTGAAAATAAATAGCTTAGAACACTATGGAAGAACGTATTAAGCTTAGGGAGAAGAGAGAAAGGTGTGTTAAAATGAGGGAAATTCTTTTCTATTTATAGTTTTCCAAAGACAGAATTCGGACAGAATTCTTTGAGAGAATCTCGACAAATAGCCGTTGCATCCGTAATTATGGGATGACCAAGTCTAAAATCCAACAGGCACTAATCGAACTCGAGCAGAATTCGGGCCGAATTCGCCTGGGGTCCAGAGTTTATTTTTTGGATTTT
The DNA here is from genome assembly GCA_029216955.1 of Iris pallida. Classification (NCBI taxonomy): domain Eukaryota; kingdom Viridiplantae; phylum Streptophyta; class Magnoliopsida; order Asparagales; family Iridaceae; genus Iris; species Iris pallida. The sequence continues at coordinate 14,146 of JANAVB010021728.1, read as the reverse complement.
TGCAAATCAGATTTTGGACTTTTTGAAAAGTTTAAGGAGTTTAAGAGCTTCTTATAGAATAGGCTATTTTCAAAACAAAGAATATTTTGAAAATATTTTGGGATAGCCTATTTGCCAGTACGACTCGGTGTACATCGTATTTCTAGACTCAATAAAATGTGAAAATTATATCGAATATTAAAATATATACTCAAGTGGCAAAACGGCTTCAGTCTTGAACGGTAGCAGTAGCAGATCTTTAGCAATTATCCAAGTAGCCCTTATATCGCGACAGGGTTAGATCAATTATTAAAATCATGTTCAACCATGGCCAATGGGCCAACAGAACATGTAATCCAAAGCTTCAAAATAAGGTTATGTGCGAAAAGATCGTCCATTTTATTGGTGCACCAGAAAAAATATTGCGAATAAAAAAATCTTTATACCATAGTAAGGATTGTTCTCGAGCTTCGAAGAAAAACTCATTGAACGCCCCATCGTCCATTTGGACAGATGTAAAGAGAGATCCAAAGGTAGGATCAGAAGACGAGGCCGCATCAGTAGCAGTCTTCTTTCTCTTGAAAGGATTGTTAACTCTAGGCATGATTTTTCAATGGAAATAAAAAGTTTCTATGACTTTGAAAAATTGAGAGATAGAGAGATCGAAGAAATTATACCTTCTCAAATTAGAGTATGTGAAAGAGGAGATTCCACAACCGAATCCAAAATTTTAATACGAAATTCCAAAGGAGTAAGGAGAAATCAAACTTTGAAAAACTAGGGTTTTGGTGGGTTCTCGCGGTTGTTGTGCTGTTGTTTGAGGAGGAAGAAGGAAAAATAAAAAGTGGGGCCATTCGTATTCTATATAAACCCAACACCAACCGAGTTCGAGCCGAACTCGGGCCGAATTCGGACCGAGTTCTCTTTGAACTCTGTTGAGGCCATTTTGTACAAAATCCAGAATGTCACTTTAAATCTATCTTTCCATTTCAATTATTTAATTCCAAAATTAGTAATTTTAAATTTTAATTAATATAATTAAAATTATTTTACGAATTAAATTTTGTTATGCAGCGACTGTCTCAAATTAGCGGTAGGGGTACTGTCCCAGCTAATGGAGGTACATCGGGGGACACTTAAGTACCGCTTTGCTTTAGTTGTAGCCGTGGTGACAGACAAACCCTTTGTAGGCTTGTCTCGAAAACAGTTTTTGTATATTGAAAAGTAATTAATAATATAAAATTAATGAATATTATTGATATCTAAAATTTATAATTTTCAAAATAAATAATTAAATCTATCTTCTGCTAAGAATTTTGTTAAGATGTCAGCCAATTGTTTCTCTGTGTCTATATATTCTAGATTGATGTCTCCATTTGCTTGATGATCTCTAAGAAAGTGATGTCGAATCTCAATGTGTTTAGTGCGAGAGTCACATACATGTTTCTTAGCCAAGTTTATAGTGCTAGTGTTATCACAAAAAATGGGTATGTGTGTGTAGTGTAAAGTAAAGTCTTCTAGGGTTTGCTTTTTCCACAAAATTTGTACACAACAACGTCCTCCGGCGATATACTCTACTTCAGTAGTCAATAATGCAACATAATTTTGCTTTTTGCTAAACCAAGAGACTAGAGCATTACCTAAATAACGACACGTGTCATTTGTACTTTTTCTATCCACTTTACATCTAGCAAAATCAGCATCTGAATAACCAATTAGGTCAAAGGACGTAATTTTGGGTTACCATAAGCCGACAGAAGAAGTGCTCTTAAGGTATCTGAAGATACGCTTAACTGCGCACAAGTGTGATTCCTTAGGGCTAGCTTGAAATCTTGCACACAAACAAATACTAAACATTATATCAGGGCGACTAGCAGTTAAATAAAGTAAACTACCAATCATACCTCGATACTTACATATCTACATCAAGCTTGGTTGAAGTTGCCATTAGAATGCCAAGGGGGTTTGACGGATTCTAGATCGAACTTCTTTAGTAAATATTTTGTGTATTTGGTTTGATTGATGAACGTTCTATTGTTGGATTATTTGATTTGCAGTCCAAGAAAGAATTTGAGTTCTCCTATCATGCTCATCTCAAACTCATTCTGCATACACTTAGAGAATTCTTTATAGAGAGATTCATCAGTAGATCTAAAGATAATATCATCAACATAAGTTTGAATTAAAAGAATATTCCATTTTGAAGACTTTATAAACAGTGTAGTGTCAACCTTGCCTTTTAAAAAACTATTATCAAGTAGAAAAGTGATTAGACGGTCGTACCAAGCACGAGGGAATTATTTCAAACCGTATAAGCTTTCTTCAACTTGAATACATAATCAGAATTTTTAAAATCATTAAAACATGGAGGTTGAGCTACATAAACTTCTTCTTTTATGAAACCATCAAGAAAAGCCATTTTACATCCGTTTGAAAAAGTTTAAACTTATGAAAACATCTAAATGCACATAACATAACATGCGAATGGATTCTAATCTCGCGCAACATGGGCATAGGTCTCATTGTAGTCGATACCTTCCTTTTGGTTGTATCCTTGAGCTACGAGTCGAACCTTGTTACGAGTGACTAAACCATTATTATTTATTTTATTTCAGAATACCCATCGGGTGCCAATGACCGGTGATCAATAGGCTTGGGAACAAGTTCTTAAATTTGATTCTTTTCAAGTTGGTTTAGTTTCTCTTGCATAGCATCTAACTAATAGTTATCACTATATGCTTCTTCAATAGTTTTAGGTTCTAGCTGTGAAATAAAAGTAACACAAGAAGTTATATCTCTGGTAGAGGAACGAGTACTTACGCCCTGAGTGATCTCACCTATTACCAGGTCCTTGGGGTGGTCGGGCATGAATTTTATTCTTTTTGGCAAACTTTAAAGGTAGCTGATTTCGGTTTCAGGTTCTATAGATGCCTTGCTTGTTGTATTGATGTCTTCATCATCATTGTCGTTGATCGTCTGTTGGTTTAATTCGTCGAAGGTGGCGTTCGTTGATTCTTCGATGATCATTTACTTCTTGTGAAGACTCGGTACCTTTTTCTTTTGGCCGTATAACCAAAAAAGATACCCTTATCGGTCTTTTTGTCAAATTTACCCAAATTATCTTTAGTGTTAAGAATAAAATATTTTTACAACCAAAGATTTTGAAACAAGAAACTGTGGGTGTTCTATCAAACCATAACTCATAGGAAGTCTTCTTCGATTTATGTCGAATTAGAACCCTATTGAGAATGTAGCAGGCTGTATTAACAGCTTCTACCCAGAAATATTTGGATAGACTAAACTGATTCAACATTACTGTAGCCATTTCAGATAGAGTTTTGTTCTTACGTTCAACAACTCCGTTTTGTTGTGGAGTCCTAGGACAGGAGAACTAATGCAAATATCTGTGTGTGTCACAGAATTGCTCAAACTCTATATTCTTGAATTTGCCACCATAATCACTTCGAATACGAGTAATCATGAATCATTTCTCATTTTGAACTTTCTTACAAAATGTGACAAATTCAGATAATGCATCATTCTTGCGTGCAAGAAAATATACCCACGTGTATCTAGAGAAATCATCTACTATTACCAAGCATATAACTTACCACCTAGGCTAGCAATTCTACAAGGCCCAAATAAATCCATATGCAGTATTTATAGAGGTCTAGTGGTACTTACAGCATTTTTGGACTTAAATGTGGATCGGGTAGCTTTTTTTTTCACATTCGTTACATACCGTATCCTTCTTGAAGACGGTGTCCGGCAAGCTTCATACCAGTTTATTCGTAGATAATCTTAAAATTGTGTCCATATTCGCATGTCTGAGTCTCATGTGCCATAGTTAACGTTTATCGTTCTTGGCGAGTAAACATTTAGCTGCATTGTTGGCATATTCCAACAAATAGAAAACATAGATGTTGTCTTCCATAATACCTTCAAAGATAGTACTACCAGTTGAGCTATCAACTATAGTACATTTGTCTTTGACAAAGTTAATACCATAATAATTGTCAGCTAAATGATTTATGTTGAGTAGGTTATGTTTTAACTCAGTTACTAGACAAACATCTTTAATCACAGGGTAGGCAGCCTTACCAATGTTGTCCATACCTACTATATCCTTTTAAGTTGTTACCGAAGGAGAAGTAATCCTTCTTTCTTCTTCGACAGTGTTGTGAATAGAAAAGCATCACCGGTAATGTTCCGGGACCAACCGTTGTCGATGATCTACTTGATCTTAGCATAAGAAGTGTGTTCCAACTACAAATAAGTTTGCAGATGAAACTTTTGGTACCCATTTCTTGTAGGGTCCGGATATGTTAGTCTTTGGTATCCATGCACGTACATTTAAATCAACTAATTTTCTTACTCTACTGTCACGACCCGTACCCAATGTAGGGGCACGAGAAGTGTGTACGTCCAGCGTATGCCGTAGTATCGGCGGTAGAATGTTGTCCTAGGTCACATACATCTAACACAGTATAAATGTACCTGTACAAGATATACTCTCCAATCGGAGGACAATACAGAAGATACAACTCAATCACAATTCTAAGGTAGAAATAGTATGAATAGATAGATATGAAATCTCAAATGAAGATACAAACAGAAGAAAATAAGTCTAAATGTCTAAACGACGCAACATCTCAACATTCAGAAATAATATAACTCATAAAGTCAAATACAAGACATAAAGAAATAAGATAAAGCCTAGCTATCTAGCCTAGGAAATAGGGGTGATGTTCTCAGCTAGAGGTGGATCCTCCTGGGGGTCCAACTCAAAAGTGTCATCTAGGCCTGCTCCGTAGTAAGTAGGGCAGAACTCCTCGGTGTTATCTGTAATATTTTTAATAGGTCTAGTCAGGACAAGAACGAATACATATCTCTCACGTAGTTCATATCATGGCAGGAAATATAAAACAAGCAATAGAGTAAGATACAAAACTGTAAGAAATGTACACAAAATATAAGAGAGATATTTGTAAACTGAAAATATTTATATGATAAGTAAGAACTGTAATTGACTAAGTTATTTAGAGCACAAGATGGTTATGTAAACAGGCTGGGTTGCACATGAATAAGCTACGAAGTTGTACATGAATACCTACTTGGGATAATGATCACATAACCACTTCTACTCACCCCTACCCCCAATCAATACACAAGGATCCAGTCAAGTTACATTATTGCCCATGAATAACTACTTTATACAAGAAGCTCATGTGAACATGAGTGCACATGATTGCACATGAGTATACATGAAGGCACATGAGAACATGTGTATACATGAATAGATACAAGTCCAAGGAGTACATGATGTACATGATAAAGTACATGAACATAAAATACCCTATGCACCCAATTGGGGATAACATCTCATAAAAAGATCCATATAGTACTAATCTGTGATAACATCGTGACAGCATCAAGTAAAGTAATCTAGAGCAAAAAAATAAGTCCTAGCAAATATGAAACGATCAGAGAATGTACTCACCTGAGATCCTGAATGACTGATGACAATAGATGTTCATACAGGAGTAACTGAGTCCTATTTAGAACAACACATGTTAAAATGCATCCAAGATGGTAAAAATGAAGTTTACAATGCATTCTAGATGATTCTAGGTCATTCTAGGCCAAAGTCAACTCTTAGTCAACTCTGGTCAACCATCTAGTCAAACTAGGTCAACTCTAGTCAAACTAGTCAACTAGTCTAGGGTTTAGTCAAACTCAAGTCTTTTAGTCATCTTAGGTCTATCTAGTTACTTTCTAGGTCAAGATAGTCTAATAAGCTCCTATGTATATATATACCATACGTATATATACATAGCCAAGATATCATATAGGACAAGGCCTGTATAGGAAAGCCTACATAGAACTTAGTCTATATAATACCTATATAGCAAGGTTCACAAATATACATACATCTATACACCTTATAACATTCGTATCAATAATCACACAAGACAATATATATACATAAATGTATATATAGAACGGGGGAAGGGGAGTAAAGAATGTGTATGTGTGTGTGTGTGTGTGTGTGTGTGTGTGTGTGTGTGTGTGTGTGTGTGTGTGTGTGTGTGTGTGTGTGTAATGTGAGTGTACTGGAAAAGCCTCAAACTGGATGATTCTCAAGAAAACCCCAAATCAGTAAAAATATCAACATATAGTTAAGAACAATTTATACATACACTAACTATATATGTATATAAAATATATATATATATATATATATATATATTAATAAAAAAACATTTTATTAAAAAGGATAACCCAACTACACAGCACAAAACGCTGGGCCCACACAAACGGCCACAGTCCAAATTTGAAAAAACGCACGAAAACCAGAGGGTGGTGGCCACGTGGTCACGTGGGGGGGTCTGCCCGAGGGGGCTCGGGGACCGAGGGCCTTGGTCTGCCCGAGGGGGAGCGGGGACCGAGGAGGGGGGGCGGGGCCCGAGGTGGGATGGGCGGTCCGTGAGGCGTCGAGTACCGCAGAGGCGGCGGCCCGAGGCGGCCGGCGCGGGGGAAGGTCGGGGAGAACCGCCGGAGAAGGGCAGGGGCCGTACTCCCAAGGGAAGGGGAGCGTGGTGCTGAACGACGGAGGGAGGCCTGCGGAAGAGGGGATGCAGGCGAGGGAGGCGGAGAGGGACTTCACGACGGCGAGGAGGGTGGGAACGGTCCGAACAGAAGAGGACTCGAGGGAAGCTGGGTAGGGCAGACCGACGAGGGGGTGGAAGGCTAATCCGCAGGAGCCACGGGGACCGGAGGCGGCCGGAAGGGAGAGCCGCTGCGGCCGGCACGCTGAGGCTAAGGTACCGCCGCTGGGAGCGCTAGATGTAGCGCCTCAAACCCAGGGAGAGGACGTACGCTGCCCACTGCGCAACGGAGGAGGAGCCATAGTGGGCCACGGCCGCCGGGGGTAGGGCGGAGACCCAGTACCACCTCATGGTGGAGGGATCTTGCCAGTAAGCCCCGGCCGAAGAGGAGGGAGGTGGAGCTGAGGCGGAGACGGGGAGAGGGGCGGGAGGGGGAGGCGTCGGACGGGGGTTGGCTGACAGAGCGGGGGGTCCTCGGCCGCCTGGGAAGGGACCCAGTACCACCGCTGGGTGGAGGGGTCCTGCCAGTTGGCCCTAGCCGAGGATGAGGGAAGCGGAGCAGAGACGGCAGGCGGGAGAAGGGGATCTGCGGCCGAGAAGGGGGGAGACGACGGGTGGTCCGCTACCGCGACAGGAGGGGCTTGGGCGTAGGCCTCAGCAAGGAGGAAAGAAGGCGCGGCGAGTTGGGACTCGGGATGGGGGAGGAAGTCCCCGGCCACGGCAGAGGGCACGGCTGGAAGGGAGTCGAGTTGGGGGAGGAGGACCTCGGCCTGGATGGGAAGCGCCGAGAGGGGCACCGCTGATGAGGCGGGAGGAGACGTGAGAGGAGGAGGGGGCGCGGAGGTGCAGCCCGAAGCCGAAGCGGGGAGGGGCTCGGGAGAAGTGGCTGAGATATAGAAGAAAAATAAAATAATATATATATATATATATATATATATATATATATATATATAGGAAACTATATATATATATATATATATATATATATATATATATGTAGATATACATATATGAAAGTATCAATCAAAACTACATAAACTAACTATCAACAAACCTACTCCTACTGAATCAATCAAATACTTGAATATAAACAAACCCCATATAAAATCTCAGAAAGCAAACTGGAAACCCACAAACAAATATATAAACATAACAATTATATACATAGCTATATAAATATATATATATATATATATATATATATATATATATATATATATATATATATATATATATATATATATATATATATATATATATATATATATATATATATATATATAAATATATATATATAGAAAAAAATATATATATATAATATATATATATATATATATATATATATATATATATATATATATATATATATATACATAGACATATACATAGACATATACATAGATACATATATAAAAAAAATATATATATATATATATATATATATATATATACATAGACATATACATAGATACATATATAAATATATAAATATACACATATATATAGGAAAAAGGGGGGAAAGAGTGCCCACGCAAGTGTCATTATGGGGGTGTCATATAGTGTCCAAGACGTGTCCAATTCGTGTCAAAAACCTTGTGTCAGTAAAGGTATCAGAGACTTTGTTCAACACAGTCTCGTGCTGCCATGTCGTGTCCTCTAGGACACGACACACATTACTAGGGGTCTCGTGCACATGTCCAGAGTTAGGTCAGGTCTAGGGCTAAGTGATGGACACCCTGAATCATGTCCAAGTCACCCCGTGTCCTAATGTAAAGTACGTATCAGCAACGCAAAGTCGCACGTGTACAGACTGGCTCTAACCCGTGCGAGCACGATTTCGTGTCCGACACGACACGAATCGGTCTCGAACTTAGGGAGGGCCTGACAGACATGGCCTCCACCTCCACACCAAATTTAGTGGGTCTACATGGCCTGTGCAGAGAGATATGAGGGTCGGGCAGCAGGGCAGTGTCCCAGTGCTGCCCAGAGATCCTCATATCCGATTTGGACACGAAAAGGACACGAAAATATGCTCAGTGTCCAAGGAATGCAATCCAGACATAATAGGCTACAGAAAAGTGAAATTAGTTTTGAAAAATATTAACAAACCGTTCATTGAGGTATTTCATCAAACACCTTACTCTATACTTTGATACGCCTCCGATACGCATATCAAATGGACACAAAATCCTACCAAACTTAGTCTACAGGTGTATGGTGCCTAGATGCATGCATCTATGAAGAGAAATCAGAAATTTAAATGAGTTTAGAGCCATTACCTATTAAGAGTTAGAATCTCAATGCAAAAAGCCTAGAAATGAGATCCACACCAATTGCTATGTTCCAATTAGCTCCCATTCCTTGCTAGCTAGCCTCCAATGATCTCTTCTACAGTAAGAGGGTGTAATGCAAAAGACTAGGCTCAATTTGGAGGTGATTTGGAGGAAGGGAGTAATTTTGGGGAAGAACACAAATTACGGTTTGAGATATAATGAAAAGAGGCAAGATGTGCTAAGTGTGAACCTTTATAGGGGGGAGAGGCTTCTTACCCGGCCACAAGGTTTTAGGGTTAGGGCAATACTCAATTGTAAGGTTAAGGCCTTCTACCTATGTAACTCTAGCCTTTAGTTCAAAAGCCCATCCAATTTAGGTTTCCTACTAAAATATCCTACTTAACATAATATCTAAATATTTTCTAACTTAGCCATTAAGTTTGTAATCCTCTAACTTAGTCTCTAGGGATCAAGGTTAACATCTAGATTAGGACAATTCTAGATTAAGGCCTAATATTTCAATTAGCGCATTAATAATTATTAAAAATTCAAACTAATTCCAATAAATCATAAATTACCAAAATATCCCTAGGCCAAAAATGTGGTAGTGACAAGGCTATCCTCCTTAAAATAATTTTATCCTCGAAATTAAAGGCAAAACTAAACTGATGAGAAAGATAGAAAATCGTACCTCAAGGTCCAAAAAGATAAGGGTATCGCTCGCGCATCTCATCCTCCCTCTCCAAGGTAGACTCTCATGGAGAATGATGCCTCCATACGACACGAACCAAGGGTATCGTCTGGTCCTCAATACCATCTCTCATTGATCCAGAATCTCTACAGGCTGTTCTAGATAACTAAGAGTAGGTCCCACCTCGATTTCGGAATGATCGAGTACATGGCTGGGGTCCGTCACGTACCGTCTCAACTGTGACTCGTGAAATATGTTGTGGACTCCCTCTAATACAGGTGGCAAGTCTAGCCTGTCACTATAACAAAAATACCATTTAATGACGACTAAAAACTGTCATTAATTAAGAACCATGATGCTTTTTTTCTTAATCTAAGCGTTATGAAATCGGATGTTATAAATGTTTTTCAAAGCGTTATAGATAAATCTTCCGAAAACGTCATTAATAGATTAAATTTCTGCTACATTTTATTTTCAAAGCGTTATGGATAGTTATGTAAAACCGTTATGAATATTTAATATGGTTGGAAGTCATGACATTTTGAAAGCGTTATGATTGTTCATTTGTATCACATTTATAATGCTCTATACTGCATGTTATATATTCCAAACACTGCTCAATTCAATTCAAAAACAAACACTTTGAACCATATTCACAACAAAACATTGAAATGTAACATTAATCTCCATTTTATTATCTCAAAATAGGGTATATTCCATTGTCTCAAAATAGAGTACACTTTAGCTATCATTCTACATTTTTCAGGCCATATATATACATCTTCTCAAAAATATATAGAGTATCCAATATAGCTAGTACACTTTACATCAAAACTATCTACATGAAAACATCCCATACCATAACATACAACTTAGTCACATGAAGACCTGTGTCCACAGCACATGTACCCTGCAAAAGATAAAACAAGGTTTAATAAATGTGATATAATGATGTGTATATATATAACTATAGGATCTTGAATGATGTATAAGTCCTGATTAAAAACACACATTAATATCACAATTCAACATACGTTGTGGAAAACTGTTGTGTGGAGTTTATATATATAACTATCAGAAAGATGTTGGCTAAAGCCTGAGGCTATTGCCTGTAGGTAGGGCAAGTGGCAGCAGGCCAGGCCAAAGCAGTAGGCTACATTAGCAGCAGCAGGGGACTCATTCTCTCCCTTCCAGCTTGACCTGCTGTAGGCAAGTGGCAGCAGATGTTGGCTAAGGCCACTGATGCAGCAGATGTTGGCTAAGGCCTGAGGCTATTACCAACAGGTAGGGCAAGTTACAGCAGGCCAGGCCAAAGCAATAGGCTACATTAGCAGCAGTAGGGGCTCATTCCCCCCCTCCAGCTTGCCCTGTTGTAGGCAAGTGGCAGCAGATGTTGGCTAAGGCCACTGATGCAGCAGATGTTGGGCTAAGGCCTGAAGCTATTGCCTGCAGGTAGGGCAAGTGGCAGCAGGCCAGGCCAAAGCAGTAGGCTACATTAGCAGCAGCAGGGGACTCATTCCCCCCCTCCAGCTTGACCTGCTTTAAGCTCTTGGCCATAGGCCTACGTAAGCAGTGAGCCAGTGCCAGTTAATGAGTGTCAGTCATAGTTTAGTGAGTGTCTTGACAGTATCTTGAGTGTATTGTGTCCATGTGACACTAGGGTGTCTCATATCAGTAATGGAAATGAGTGAATGAATGTTAAGTATCGGTCAAGTGTCTAAGAGGTTTAGTGTCCAAGTGTTAAGTGCCAGTTTTAGTTCAGATGAGGGGTTGATATCTCCATGTATCTGTGCTTTTGGAATTATGTGTGCGTGTGAGTAAAGTAAAGAGTGAGGTGAGTTAGTGTTTTAGTATCAGTTAGAATATATGGGTTTGAGGTCAGTAACCCAATATCAGAGTTAGTGTCAGTTGAGTGTTAGTATAAATGTTACTAATCAGTTAGTCAGAGAGGGTGTGTGGTACACATATGGATGTGGCCAATAGGTTAGGGTATACCCTGCAAATTGGAGAGCAGGTAAAAGGCAGGGGATCTTGTTAAGGATAATACCTTGACCCTCATGTATCCATATAATTGGCAACGAATTCGATAAATTCGCATCGGACATCATCTATTTCTTCCTGCGTGTATGATGATTTTCCAGCCAATTTTTTTAGCTAAAAAGTCAAAAAATAGTTACATTAGTTTGTATAATTTCAGAAAAGTAATTAAGAATTAAGTTAATTAACAACTTACCTTTGACTCAATAGTAGGAGAGGGGTCTTCCATGAGATCCCGCATATATTTCATAATAAACTATCTGCATTCATAACCTCCAGGTTATTTCGGGACCTATATGAAGATATTATTTGTAAGAGAATATAATGTCCATGATTATAATAAGTCATATATTAGTTTGATTACCTTGGGTAATTTCCAAGTAGGACTTCTATTTGATCTTTTACTACCAATATATGCTGTGTTGAGGCCACTAGTAGAAAATAATTGTATATACTAACATCAGAATATACACATTATTAAAATATTAACAATAATAATAATAATTTCACTCACGTATTGAAAAACAACTTAATATCTCCTCTCGGTTTAAAACACAGCGAGTCCAACCAGTAAACATTAAAGGTAGAGAGGTCAACAACAATTAGAATCCAATGCTTCCTACATTAAAGGGAACATGAATGGAATAAAGCACATTGGTTATTGAATAGGAAAGAAAAATCTTGCTACTTGATTAAAACTTCTTGCTATCAACTCTACCAAGCTACATTAAAGGTAGAGAGGTCAACAACAATTAGAATCCAATGCTTCCTACATTAAAGGGAACATGAATGGAATAAAGCACATTGGTTATTGAATAGAAAAGAAAAATAATGCTTCCTACATTGAAGGCCAACTCTACCAAGCTCGACCAATGTAAAACCAAGTTCCTCAACCTTAACACCATTCTTGCTGTCAATCCAATCACACTTGAAGATGGGAATCCGGAAGGAGAAATAGTCAAGCAACCAAATCTCTTTGATAACACCGTAAAATGTCATATCTGAGATGATGGAATTGTTGTCCTTTGTGCTAGCAACTTGAAAAGTCTTTGCCACTAGAGTCACTCCACTGTTTTGCTTGACTCGTACGTCGTCACGATATTTCGTTTGATAGTGACACCCATTAATTGCATTACCTGGGAACTTAGTCACGTGATGTCGAGGTCCTTGAGCTATCCATTTTAATTCATCAGAGACATTGCTAGTTGGGTCTTCTTGCGCAGCCTCAACCTGTCATTTTTTTCCTAAGTTCAATATTTTATTTTCACTAAGTAGAACATAAAATATAGAAGCTTAATCAATACCCTTGATCGTAACCAACTAATAAAGCTGCGATTGTGCTCATCTTCTAACCATTTTGCACTTTTCACTCTACGAGGGTGCAGCTTTTTCAAGTAAGCCTCGTGCTCCCTATCAAGTAATAAGTAGAATTTTATTAATTACAAAGCAAAATATAAAAAAGATGTGCTTGGTCCAAAGATAAAACTAAGTAAAGAGTAATATAGACATTTTTACTCGATATAAGGTTGAACATCATTTGTGTTGTGCAACACATAAAGATGTGCTTGGTCCAAAGATAAGCGGTCAACTTCACAGATATTTCCTTTTCCTATAGGTTTTTCCTCATTCTTCGTAGAAGGAAATCCAATGGCAGGTTGTTCTTCTAGATATTCTGAACAAAACTCAATGGCTTCCTCTGCGATACAGCATTGTGCAATACACCCTTCAAGACGATTCTTATTTCTCACATAACCCTTTATCACACCAATAAACCTATAATGAACAAATGATAAAGATAAAAATGATTACACAAACATCAATCATGTTACTACATAATGAAAACCAATGTTCAGACTAGACCAACCTCTCTGGTGGGTACATCCATCGGAAGAAAACCGGACCGCCAAGTTCGACCTTCCTGACAAGGTGCACCATTAGATGTATCATTATGTCAAAGAATGATGGTGGAAAATATTTTTCTAATAAGCACAATGTGATCACAAGATTGGATATCTTGCAATTTTTGTACATTCACGACTTTGGCACAAAGGGCATTAAAGAAGAAACATACTCGTATAATAGCACATCTCACATGCTTTGGCAACACACCACGTATTGCAACAGGAAGTAGTTGTTGCATTAGAACGTGACAATCATGGGATTTGAGACCATATAACTTTAGATCTTCCATTGAGAGATTAGATCTAAAATTCAAAGAGTAACCATTTGGGACCTTAAGGTCATGCAAAGTTTGACACAGTATTCTTTTCTCTTGTCTCGATAAAGAATAACATGCAGCTGGAAGATAAATTCCATTTTTCTTATTATGAGGTGCCAATTCTTTCCTTAAGCCCATCTCTACAAGATCTTTGGGACTATTGATCCCATCTTTTGTTTTTCCAGGAATATTTAATAGGGTCCCAATGATACTATCGCAGACATTCTTCTCAATGTGCATGACATCCAAGTTATGTCTAATAGGAAGATATCTCTAATACTCTAGCTAAAAAAAAATATTTCTTCTTCCAACGACTTGTAACTTTGTCTTTTTGTACTTC
>JANAVB010021727.1:0-84803 GCA_029216955.1 Iris pallida | reverse complement strand
TCATGATTTAAAAATCCTCAACACTTTTCCTGTTCCTCAAGTCTTACTTGAATTCAACGTATCACTTAGTTTGGATTATGCACACATTCGAGGCATCCCCGAAATACATAATTTCAACCAAGCCTTGTGATAGTGAATCCAATCCCACCTATCGGTTCGTCCACCAATCCTGAAAATCAATTGTACCGATGCTAACTCTCGTAACATGGACATCTCGCCTAGTCGCTAGGCCATCTCTCTAGGCTTAAGTCAATTTTCGTATTGGAATCACCGTTCCAAACAATAATATCAACACTGACCCCATCCTAAGGTCAAACCAAGTTGATAGTACAGGATTTCTATCCAAGCTCGCATCACTCCGATTCTAACATCGATCATCGATTCCCTACACACATCCTAACATTCGTCGTACGGGGTCTGTGTCATTCGCAAAGCCATCTACGATAACTCACGTTTCAACCAATTCCTTGACATATCAACATCACTCGTTCGTCAAGCCATTTGCATAGTCTATCTCTTCGAACACGTTCGACATACTCGCCTCAATCCTTCCAAGTCAAACACGCTACGACACAATTCACTGCTAAACCATGATTCACATTTCATATTCCCTAATTCATTCATTCCAATTCACGTATTCGATCATGAGGTCGTCTAGCTTAACATATGTTGTGCCCCGATCTCACGCGATTTAGATTATCACGGTGGGCATGAATCACATGCACGCTCCGCGGGGTAATCATCATCATCGGGACGTAACTCTTATTTGCGTCTAGACTAATTCATTCTCGATGCGTGGATTGGACCTACTCAATCCTCAAATTTCATTCATTCGTCAATCACAAGTCCTACAAATCCTCGAATTCACCTTCACATTAAGCCAACAAGTCGAGACAAGCAAAGTTGCCGTATCCTGATTTTTTGAGTTCGATCATTCCCGTGACATGAATCACCATGTCAGCGCTCATGCGAAACGATCGCCCCAAATCAACGCAACGCATGTGCGAGGCTAGAGTTGCGCTTGCGCAAGACAAGAATGTCGACGCTGTGGTTATCCGCCTAACCATCAAGACACAATCATTTTCATCCAACATTCATCTCAATCAAAATCCTAAGTATTGCATCCAATCGAACAATAACACTTGCACGATCGTCATTCGCCGAGTCAGAGTACCCCGAGTTATTGTATATCTATCTTTGAAATGTCTCAATACCATCGACGATATGCGTAACCTGACGATCTTCCTTTACAACAAGTTTCGAGTCGTGCGATGCTATCGTCCCACTGGATAATCTCCTTGACATTCAAATTCAAGTTCGATCATTATCCCTCGAATCATTCACAACATCAATTTCCTTAAACCAATTTTATGTAGTGTTCATCCGTTATCTTGAGTCATCGACCAACGTATTTTCTCAATTCGTATCATTCCTTGCTAATCAAATCATCGAGTAACATTCAATCCAATCCTTAGAGTCATTCGCGTAACTTCAAGATCAAACCTTTCATGCACGCTATCTACCTATCGTGCTAACCTTTCGTATACGATCCGTATCAGTTTCTTCAATCAAGTCATCCATTCGTACACCCTAACTTTTCTTCGATTCCATTTCACCTACTCATTCTTTTTCGCGTTTCATACTTCGCACAATCCTCGATCACGTGCACGTTCCGTGCGCGTCAATTTCTAGGTTGTTCGAATCAAGTTGTCAAATCTTAAGACTATAACTTGTTCAACAATACTCATCTACGGCTTCGCATACACACGACGCTTGCTGATAGACTCATCGACACCCCCCATCCTTAATCGATCGCTCGGTACCCTGGCATACACCACTCAGGGATGAAGTCATTTAACAAATCCTCAATCATTCGATTCCCAAACTATTTCTTCGAATTTTTGTCCGAACGATTCCTCAAAATCCAAGCACGCTATCTTATCGCACCGACGTTATCGTCGCTCGATAGCACCCCTATCGATAGTCATCTCACTTTTACTCAATCGAGTTCAACTCATTCTCGTCCGACCCAATTCGAGTCCTGCACTCGACTTTTCTAAGGTCGACGCAACTTTGGTGTATATGCCCAGCCCGACTTAGCCAACCGTGCTTACGCGAACCATTTTTTGGTTTATCAAAAACTGTTCTCCTACGTTTTGCAAAATAGATAGACTTATTGTATGGACATCCGTTAGGACATTTGAGAAAGAGCACACCAACGATATCAACTTTACGGAAGCAACACATCAGAGTTTGCGGAAACAACAGAGTTAAAGAATTAATCGATAGTCCAAGGACGTAAAGCCGTGCTCTGATACCATTATGTCACGCCCGCTCCCGTATGAGCGATCGTCCTCGCTAAGGCGTGATGCCGCACGAGCCTAGATTGCGCTCGTGCAAGACGGGTTCCATAACGACCGATTACAGCGGCTGCGACGGGATCGTCGCACAGAAGTCCCTTGCAGAGACATTGGATAATAGCACCAGAAATTTGAAGCAACACACAAGTTATTCAAAAGAAACTCTTTATTGATATTGAAACAAGGATTACAATGGGGTGCAAGGCCAAGATTACAATCACTCAAGCTCACTCTTCTCTTATTACAAGTCACTCAGCTCTCTCTCATATCTCAATACAAGTCTTGAACCAGCGGATGCTTCGGAAGACGACGTCCATACATTATGTCTCGTATTCTTGACTCCATGCGGCCGCACGCTTCGAATCGCCAAGGAACTCCGTGCCTCGACGCATCCAAGCGAGCTCCGCGCACGAGATTCTACATGTGCCTGCACATGAAAACTATGTGGGTGTCAGTACTCAACTGTACTGGTGGAATGAGCTCCTCGCCCACCCAAACAAAACCGATACGTTCATTTACTTTGTGCAACATAGTCCCTTTATGATTGCCTTTCTTCTTATCTTAGATCAGTTTTAGGACAGACGCGTTGGCCTATTTGTGTCTCTAGACCATCCCGTGCTTGCAACAGTAACGTCAACTTATACCTTGCCTCTAGAACCCTTCTCGTGCCAACAACGTTAACCTATCAAGTCGTGTTTGCTTTACGGCCCATAATCAGAGACGCAACTACACGATAGACGCCATTTCCGTGTGACCGTGCTACAAACCCTTTGAGAGCTGTACCTCGCAACTCGATGTGACTTAACCATATCGTCACCTCGCGGCCCTTGCCGCCTAGCGGCCCTTGCTACTTGATCACCAACTGACCCAAATCGAGACTTGTGAACTTAGTGTCACTCGACCAATTTTGTCTTGCGGTATTTCCTGACTTAGACTCAAAATGACCCAAATCTTACTTATGCAACTTACATGCCAACACTTAAGACTCGACGCCATATCTCGTGCCGAGGCACGTCGCCTACGTTGCAGCCAATCTTAGGCCCAAACATCGTGTTCCAACCGTACACACATTCAACTAGACTCAATCCAAAGGCACACACGCGGATTGTCGTCCATGCCGACCCACCTATATGAGGTCACTAGCATCACAAGCTATACCTGGACTATATACTTTGTTATTCGGGATACCTTTCAGCGCAAGTAGCGATCCCTGCTGAAAGTCCCCGACTAACTTGAGCGGGAGCGTACTCCCAGCTCGGCTATACCCCTGTTTCCTCCTAGGCCGAGTCGGTCCCGTGGCCTCGGGTTGCCGCTCGAGGAAATCTTCGCCCTTGTCGACAAGTTGTCCAATGA
The DNA here is from genome assembly GCA_029216955.1 of Iris pallida. Classification (NCBI taxonomy): domain Eukaryota; kingdom Viridiplantae; phylum Streptophyta; class Magnoliopsida; order Asparagales; family Iridaceae; genus Iris; species Iris pallida. The sequence continues at coordinate 81,090 of JANAVB010021727.1, read as the reverse complement.
CCATGCAAGACTCGACTCAAACTGACGTCTCACACAGTCATTCTTCTTCCAGTGTTACCATCTCTTTTAAAACCCAAGTTCAAGACTTCTATCCTTGAGACCCCTCGACGACCCACAGTCGCGAGCATTCTTTCCATGTTACCATATCATTTTATTCAACTCATGAATGCCTATTTGATAGTCTTTTCTCCAAAACTCACTTGAATCAATTGTGGTCCTTGCCTTAAACCGACTTAAGTTCTACGCGACGCTATCGTCCAAGTCATACTTTATATGACGGGCCTTAAGACCGTGAGACTATGTGGTTATACCCAGCCGTAGAACTCGTAGGACCGTGCTTGCTACTACTCCGATAGCCTAACATAACTTGCGGAAACGTGCCGCGCATGCGTTCAACTTCTGAACGACCAAGTCATTTGGGTGCCTAGACTTATGTCATAAGCCATGCAACGCAACTTAACCCATGGGCAAACCAAGACTATGCCAAGCCTTGGACGATGGGACCGTGCATGCTTTATAAAACATTCATGCGGGCGACGCCTATGACTTAGGCTACGTTCATAACTTTTCCTACTCAACCAACTTTCCTTCTTCCAAGCCACGGGACGAAGGATTCGAGTGCAATTTTTTAAAGCACGCCGTGCACCAACTCTAAGCCGACCGTTGGACCTTTCCATATTCTAACTCAATTCGACCCATCGGGATTATTCCCTTTAGCTATGTGGATTCATCTCTTTTATTATCAAGCCTACTTGTGCAAGTTGAAAACATGCGATTTATTATATGAAGGCTAAGATAAGGCAAGTTCACCGAAACTGCCCCACCTGAGCGAGCGGTCGTCTCGACCGAGCGATGTCTCTGAGCAGCTGTTGCAAGGCTAAGTTCGAACGCCATCGGCGTTCCGATTCCTCCGATTGACTGAGCGGGATGGGGCACAACAATCACGCCTTAGAGAGGACAATCGCTCCTACGGGAGCGGGGCGTGACATAATGGTATCAGAGCACGGCTTTACGTTCTTGGACTATCGATTGAATTCTTTAACTCTGTTGCTTCCGTAAGTTGATACGGTTGGTGCGCTCTCTCTCAAATGTCCCACGGGATATCCATACAATAAGTCTATCTATTTTGCAAAACGTAGGAGAACATTTTTGGACAAAACAAGAAGATAGTTTGCGTAAGCACGATTGGCTAAGTCGGGCTGGGCATATACACCAAGGATTGAGTCGACCTTAGCAAAGTCGAGTGCGGGATTCGTAATGTTTCGAGCACGAAATGAGTTAGACTTGAATGAGTAAAATGGGATGACTATCGTTAGGGTGCTATCGAGCGACGATAACATTGGTGCGATATATACGAGCGTGCTTGAAATTCGAGGAATGGTTCAAACGGAAAATTTAAAGAAGTCAATTTTGATTCGAATGATTGTTTTGAGGATTTGTCAAATGAATTCATCCCTGAGTGGTGTATGCGATAGCCTCAGGGATGTTGATCGATCGATTGAGGATACGAGGTGTCGATGAGTCTATCAGCAAGCGTCGCGTGTATGCAAAGCCATAGATTGAGTATCGTTGAATAAGTTGTAGTCTTGAGATTTGACGAGTTGATTCGAACAACCTAGAAATTGGCATGCACGGGACGTGCACGGGATTGAGGATTGCGCGAGTATGAAATACGAAAACGATTGAGTAGGTGAAACTGAATCAAAGAAAAGTTAAGGTGTAGTGAACGAACGACTCGATCGAGGACATCAACGTAAATCGTATATGAAAAGTTAGCACGATTGGATGTTTGCGTGCATGGAAATGATTCAAATATAATTGAGAAGGACTCTAAGGATTGGAATGAATGTTGATCGATGATTTGAGTTGGCAAGGAATGATGCAAATTGAAGAAAATATTGCTCGATGACTTAAGATAGACGGATGAACAATACGTGAATTTAGGTTTGAAGAAATTGATGTTGTAAATGATTCGAGGGATAATGATCGAATGTTGATCTTGAGTGTCGAGGAAATTATCCAGTCAGACGCTAGCATCAGTCGCACGACTCGGAATTCGTTGCAAAGGAAGATCGTCAGGTTACGCATATCATCGATGGTATTGAGGCGTATCAAAGATCGATATGCGATAATTTTGGGCACTCTAATTCGAGGAATGACGATCGTGCATGTGTTATTGTTCTGACGGATGCTATACTTAAAATTTTGATTGAAATAAATGTGGATGAAAACAGAAGTATCTTGATGGTTATGCGGATAACCACAGCGTCGACATTCTTGTCTTGCGCGAGCGCAACTATAGTCTCGCACATGCGTCATGTCGGATTTGGGACGATCGTTCTGCGTGAGCACTGACATGGTGATTCATGTCGCGGGAATGATAGAACTCGAAAAATTAGGATGCGGCAACTTTGATTGTCTCGACTTGTTGGTTTGATGCGAAGGTAAATTCGAGGATTAGTCGGACTTGTGATTGACGATTGAATAAAAACTTGAGGATTGAGTAGGTCCAATCTGCGTATCGAGAATGAATTATTCGAGACACAAAACAAGAGTTATGTCCCGATGAGGATGATTATTCCGTGGGAGCGTTGCATGGTGATTTTATGCCCACCATGGATAATCGTACTCACGTGAGATTGGGGTGTGGCATATTGTTAAGTCTAGACGACCTTGTGATCGATTACGTGAACTGGGATAAATGACTTAGGGAGTATGAAATATGAATTATGGTTTAGCAACAAATTGTATCGTAGTGTGCTTGACTTGGAAGGATTGATAGGCGGATTATGTTGAACATGTTCTAAGAGAAAGACTATGTGAAATGGCTTAAAGAACGAGTGATATTAATATGTCGAGGAATTGATTGAAACGTGAGTTATCATAGGATGGATTTGCTGAATAACTCAGGCCTCATGCGACAAATATTGGGATGTGTGTAGGGAATCGATGCTCGATGTTTAGAAATCGGAGTGATGCGAGCTTGGATAGAAAATTCCGTACTATCAATTTGGTTTGACCTTAGGATGGGGTCAGTGTTGATATTGTTGTTTGGAAACTATGATTCCAATACTGACGGATGACCTTAGCCCAAAGACATAGCCTAGCGGTTAGGCAGACGTTCTAGCGCGAAGAGATAGAAATTATGGAGGCATCACTCACGAGGGTCGGTTGACATGCATGTATATCAGGGACGCAAAAATATGTGCACGATCCAACCAAGTGATACGTTGAATCAAGTGAGAATAGAGAAATAGAAAAGTGTCGGGAATTTTGAAATAGTATTTCGAAGAAATAAAAAGTTGGAGTGCGTTAGTTTATTCGAGATGAACCTGAATGTTGGTTGATTGGTTAGTATGCCATACGACTAAGTAGCGGTAAGCAGAGTGGCTCGGATTGAGAAAACACCTAGGCGAAGTGTGCGTTCGAGAGTCGTTGAATATCGAGTGATAATGTCATGCCCTGATCCGGAAAATCGCTCTTCCTCGCTAGATTTCACCCGAATCATTGTCCTCGCTAGGGCGTGATGCCGCATGAGCCTGGATTTGCGCTCGTGCAAGGCAAGATTACAGGTTCACGTAAGATTATCTCAAATTGATAACATAAGCAGCGAAAGGGAACAAGGTATACAATAAGAATCTCTTTATTAATAATGAACTGAAGGTTACAAAGGCTTGAATAGTCCAACTGAATATGCCAACTGGCTACAACGCTCATGATCTCTCTATCTCAAAAAGGTTTTCATCGTTCCATACATTATGGCTCATTATAGCCAACAAGTAGTCTTCGGCCGAACATCTCCATGTTGCAAGTCCGAACGCCTATGCGGTAGCTCCTCTTGAAACGCTAAGGACTCCATGCCTCAGCGTGTCCAAGCCAAGCCCCGCTCCGAGCCGATCATACCTGAACCTGCAAGCAAACTAGTGGGGGATTAGTGCTTTCTTCCTCGCTGCACTGATCAAGACCCACTCGCATCCAAACCAAACACTAAGTACATTTAGTGAAGCATGCAACATTATATTGATGATCTTTCTAATTAGCCTTAGGATCGGTTTTATGGCAATGTTCAAGCATAGCATCTTATCATAAATGTATCCAATATCGTGTTCCTGCAGCAGATACAGTTAGACATAACATGAACATAAACATAGTGATCGTGCTCATCTCCGTCCTATTTTTCCTAGCCTGCAATGGTCAGAACTTTACATAAGAAATTATACAATTCACGCAACCAACCAACCATAAACTTAGACATATGCATAAGGGTGGCAGGCCCTGCGCCTGCACCCAACTCTAATCTCAGCCCATTGGCCCTATCTATATGAAGGTCACGGTGTTTCGTACCGTAATGGACTTGGCATCCTTATGTGTAAGTCTATGATCGCTCCAGTACGGGCTGCTAGCCCAGTATCTGAAGGATCGAAAACTTACTGATATCATAACTTATCACAATACTGTCGGTCGTAATTCGTCATAATAATGTGCACCATAAATACCATACATAATTCCCTCATAGGCCGAACGGTCCCGGTGCCCCGGTCGTAACCATCCGAGGGAAGTCGCACCCGTGCACGGACCATCCGAGTCTATTGACCATGCAATATGCACCATAGCAAACAAGTCATATCATTCCAACCAATCTCTCGTTCCATAAACATATTTACGTTCCGTAAACATATTCACGTTCCGTAAACATATTCCGTTATCTCTATCTCAAGTTCCTTCGGCATTATGCTCAAACACATCCGTATTGATGCACGACGCTCGACGACTTAGAGTTTTCGTATTCATACTCAACGCGTTCCATTCATAAGTTATTCATATAACAGAAGTTCCGTAGTTACTTAGTCATTTCATAGTTTCCGTGCACGAGGGCACGCTTAATGCCATAATCAGTGTTCTAGGCCTAGTGTTCGATGTTCTCTGAGGAACCAGTGATACCCTTGGTACGTCGTATGGAGGCATCATTCTCCAGGAGAGTCTACCTGGAAGCGGGAGGATGAGATGCGCGAGCGTTACCCATATCTTTTTGGACCGTGAGGTATACTTTCTATCCTTCTCATCAGTTGCATTTCGCCTTTCAATTTTGAAGACGAAATTCTTTTAAGGAGGGTAGATTTGTCACTACCACATTTCTAGTAGGGGGTATTTTGGTCATTTTTGAATTTTTGGGATTTATTTGGAATTATTGTGAATTATTAGAATTTATTGGAATTTATGTGATTTTAATATTAATTAATTTAATTGATAAGTGGTATGTTGATTTGGGACTAGTTTGGACCTTGTAGACTAGCCTAGAACCTAAACTTAGCTATGGTGACTTGTTTAGCATGATAGGGTCTTAGTCTAATTTAAGTTAAGCTAATTTAAGTCTTTTAGAATCAAGTTGTAATAGGTGGAATAGTGATTTAGTCATAAGCCATGACTTATGGTTTTGAACCATTGATTTTTAACTAAGCCCAAAGCCCATAGCTATTGTCAAACCCTAATTCCCCTTAGTTGGCCGGCCACTAGCCTAGGGATTCCCACCCTATAAATACTCTCCTCCATTTAGGGCTAGCCTCTTTTAGGAAAGAACAAGTTTAAGAAGAGGTATTTTTCCAACTCCATTAATTCATAGGAATTCTATTTTATTTCCTTTTTCCATCAAACAAATTGCATTAGGTTCTAAATCACCTATACTTGCTGTTTTTGGTGTTCAATCTCAGTTTGTGGACAATTTGGGAGAGTTTGGCCATCAAGAGGAACACCCCCTATTGAAACTTTTCTTGCATTTGGACACCAATAGGTAAAACTATTTAAACACCATTAAAATCCTAATTTCTTTGCATATTTGGAAAGCCCTAGGTCTACCCTAACTGTAGGTATACCTAAACCTAGGTTTCGTGTCCATTTCGTGTCCTAAATGGACACGTATCAGTCCCATGGGCAAGGTGCTCGATGAAATGCCCCAAAGGGCATTTCGATTTGGTTTTCAAATTATTTTTGAATAGGAATCTAGATCTAGGTCTTGTTTATGGGTTTCCACTTGTCTGAGTTGTTTTCTGGTCGATTTGTGTCGTGTCTTGCTCACTGGACACGGCCGCACACGTAGGGTTTGCGTGTCCTGCTACTCGGGGGCTGTATCGGACACATTACGCAACTACTGGACACGAAACTTGACACACACCTTGGGGCGGTGTCTGACACGCCACGTATCAAGTTTCAGATGACCACATGGCGTGTCGAGGGAGGAATCAGCGTCGCACTAATTTTTACACTGCGCAGTGCGCACAGGATATCGGATTCTGATACGCGTGTGTGGACACGTCTGTACGACTCGACACGGCGGTGCAGGGTGCCACGTAGGTAGCCCTATGTGTGGCAAACCTAGGTGCACGAGCTCGTGGTTTGGTTTAGCCTGTGTCGAGTGCACGACACGCGTGCACTCGTGCACGAGACAGTGCACTGCTGTACAGTGTCCAGTGTGCTGAATTAGTTTTATTCGATGTGGACACGGCTGTGTCCTATTTGTTTGGACACGAATGACTCCTGGGACACGTACACTAATGGTATTTGCATTACCAACCTTTAATTTTGTATTTTAGTTGTTTTCGATTTACATTTTTCAATTTCCCTAAAATTCTGAAACCATGTTATTTCCTGCATTTTCCAGTTTTAATAATTGAATTTTGGCAGCTATTTTAACCTGTTTAATTGATGTTAATTACTTGTTTAAGAGTCTAGTATGATGTACTTACATGTTTTCTACTTGTGTGTCAATTTTGGGTTGCTTTGGTGTATGTTTGGGACTGATTTTTGGTGGTTTGATCATGGGACTGAACTGAACTGCAGTATACTCACACACCTATCTCACACACATAACAGTCACAAATCTGAGAACCCTCCACAGTCACACACAACTGTCACATTCCTGACACACATACACAGTTGATACACATCCTCACACTATATTTCACTTCCACACACCACTACCTATCATTCAATTCCTGAACTCTCTACACATTTACCCACACACACACATTGCCTCTCTACACACACTCTATGTTGACACCCTCACTCACTCACATTGCTTGCCTCTACACTAACACACACACCAGTTAACTAAGACACACTCCTCACTGTCCAGATTTGGACTGAGCACCCATACTGTTTTCCCTCACCCACACACAGGTTCAGTCCTCTCATACACAGGTTCACCAGTCCCTGTCTTGGGATTCCTGTGACACACACTCTTGTATACACATCTCTTGACACACACACATCACTCCTCTTTTATCCCTCTTTACATTCTATATACCATATATATATATTATATATATATATATATATATATAATATATATAATATATATATATATATATAATGCATGTATATATGTAATATGTATATCTATATATGTAATATAGGTATGTGTAATATATATGTATCTAGTATAGATACTTGTAATAGTATGTATAATGTATACATGTATAAAATATGTAAATGTACTATAACCTAATGTAATGTATATAAAATTTGTATGTATATATCTATGTGATGTGTATGTATCTAAATATATATGATATTGCTAAATAAGTTAGACATGAATGAATGTATGTTAGTTATATAGCATATAGCTATATTGTGATATTGTGATATAGTTGGGATAGGCTTGGTTCAGGCTTGCATAGCATTGTAATGGTGTGTGTTAACTAGTGTAGGCTTGTTTAGACCTAGGATGACTAGTTAGACCAATTTAGACTTGTTAGACCTAGTTTGACCACAGTTGACCTAGTTTGACTTCTAGGGTTGACCAGAGTTGACCAAGAGTTGACTTTGGCCTAGATTGACCTAGATTCATTTAGAATGCATTGAATTGCATTTTGTTATCATTTTAGACTTGTTGTGACTTGTGCTGTTCTGATTAGGAGCCAGACACCTCTCCTCGGACAGTACATTTCATCCGGACACTCAGATACCAAGCGAGTACATTCTCTGATCATTTCATATCTTGCTTAGAATTATTTTTCTGCTTTAAATTACTTTACTTGATACTGTCACGTAGGTCACACGGATTAGTACTATATGGATCTCTTCTTGAGATGTTATCCCTTCAGGGAGCATCGGGTACTACATGTTCTGTGCGTTTCACTTACATGGTATATTATTATGCTTCATGGTTCATTGAATCACTTGTGACATGTACTCTCATGATCACAGAGTCTTCCTTAAATCCTTCCATTTATTGGGCTTCCTAGAATCCCCATTTATGGGACTATCATGTACCACCCTTCGGGGGCCGTTACATGAATCATAACATAACCTGGCTGGATCCTTGTGTTTTGATTGGGGGTACGGGGGAGTAGAAGTAGACATGTGAATAATATCCAAGTAGTGTAGCATCAGAATCATTCCATAGTGTAGCATCAGAATCATCCTATGCCATTTACATGTCTATATTGTACTCTGACTCACTAGCCACTGTTAGTCTCTATTTATAGTAGATATTTCTATTACAGTTCTCTCTCTGTTTACATACTGTATTTCTCTCAGTTCATGTATCTTACTTTACTGCATGATTATTTTCTAACCTGCTATGATCTGTTGAGATGTATTGTGCTCGCTCCTGTCCTGACTGGACCTGTTGAAAATATCAGAGGATGAGGAGGAGGCCTGTGTGGATACCTTCTACGGGGCAGCCCTAGACGACACATATGAGCTGGACTCTCAGGAGGACCCAGCTCTAGCTGATGACTTTACCCCTACTGCCTAGACTAGCTTAGTTAGGCTTTATCTTACTTATGTTGTCTTGAGACTAGTTTAGTTAGACTTTATTTCTGTCTTTGAGATCTGGATTGTATATATTCTTTCATATTCAGTAGTTGAGACTTGTATTTCTGGATATTTGCTGAGATGTTATCTTAGACACTGAGACTCTTCTGATCATCTATTTTTTCCTTGAGTTCTATATCATATCGTGCTTTCTTCTTCCTTAGTTGTGATTGAGTTTACTTTCTGCTATGTCACCCCCATTCGGAGAGTATAAACTGTTAGCATTATATTGTTAGATGTTGTGACCTAGGACAGCGTTCTACCACCGACACTGCGCGCGTAGGCTGGACGTTCCTACGTCTCGTGCCCTTACTCTAGGGTGCGGGTCGTGACATCGCTAACTTACGAAACACGATACTCACTCGCTTAGACTTATCCTCAATATGCACTACATCATCCTCATCCTCGACGAAATTTCTTATGCGACTTCTTTAGGGTCGTCCTACGGTTTCCAACATTCACTTGATTTGGCGGTCAAGTCTTCTAGGGTCATCTGCCCCGAAACTACGATGGATAATTGAAGATCATCAACGAGGGACAGTTACAACAAACCATGCTATATCCTATCGCGGAGCCAAATCAATTCTCGACAATTCTTATGAGACTTCATCCAATTTGACATAATTTACCAATCCATAATTTATTTATCCCGCGCAACTGATGCGCCATTTACTCGAATCACTCATGCATATTTCTTGCCGATACTACTCGAATCACTCATGTACTACCATTAACAATATCGCAACCGAGCTACATTTGTTCGCCTTGGGTACGAGTCTATATACTCACGGTCAATATCTGACACACTCTATGCTTATCGCAACAATCCTCAAATTCACCTTCGCATCAAACCACAAGTCTAAATCCAATTTGCCACGCCTTGTAAGTTCGATCATCTCCGCTGGATGAATCACCATACCAGCGCTCACGCGAAACGATCACCCCAAATCCGACGTGACGCATGTGTGAGGCTGGTGTTGCGCTCGCACAAGACAAGAACGTCAACGTAGTGGTTATCTACGAAGCAATCCAGACCCTTTCGTTTTCATCCAAGTACATATCCATCCACTCTCAAATTCTTTGAAACATTCCTACCGTTACCACCCAAACTGCCATCAACTTAACTTGCATCTTATTCATTCAACAACAATGCTCAACATAATTTCGTTCATTCGATAAGAGTATCCCCAAGTTATTGCATATCGTCTTTGATACGCCTCAATACCATCGTCGACATACATAACTTGAACATCTTTCTCTCTCATAAGTTCCAATTCGTTGCAAACATTGTCATCATCCGAACTCGAATACGAATCAAGTCTTGCACACATCAAGATCCATTCTGTTGTAACTAACTACCATCACCGAGATGCGATTTACAATACATATATCTATTTTCATATTCCTAACTCGTACTTCCAATTAGTGCTACCGACTCATCGCGTTAACTCAATTGGTTTTGCATGATTACTTTGTACCTATTCAACTCATTCCGAACAAGTCTTCGTACCGACTCAACTCAATTCTGACTGAGTCAACTATTTTCTCAACGCAACATTCCCTCGCTATGCTCAGCCTATCGTTCGACATATACTTAACGAATGCTCATCCGACGTATCATCCATGGATACGACTTCGCACATAATCATTCAACTCAATTCATCGAAGCATACTTGCATCGACTTCTATCAAGTCATTTCCACTTGAGTCTTGGTACTACTCCGTCCGCTGAGAACAAACTTATCATAACAACACAATCGTCTCGACGTAATCTATCGCAAGTCAATAAACGGCTTAACATAGCTATCGCTAAGTGGTATTGCATATACCACTCAGAAATCGTGTCTATCGTTATCGATACAATGCTTCACTACACTGATCACACAAGTGGTATTGCATATACCACTCAAAATCGAGTCATTATTCGACTTAACACTCCGCATCGGTCCGTCAACTATTTCCAATCGACTATCCCGTGTGGCAATCTTTCTCGATCCCAGCTCTAGCGTTCTTCTTACTCGGGTTGGCACAACAACTGGACCAATATGATAGCCATTCGTCCAAGTTTGACAATTAATTCAAATCTAACCGTACCATGGAGATCATATCGATCACACCCACAATATTCGCTTATTCAAAGCTCAATGCGACATTTGGCCAACGTAAACGTTCGCCTACACAAACTCGATTCAATGCGGACAACTTACAAGTTCGCCTACTCAAACTCGACTTAGCGACCAACTCGACTCGTTACTATCATATCTGCGATTTTCCAATCTAACTCGTTGCAACTCGTGCAACAATTTATTCTCGATACTTAAGGTCATTACTCAATCTCGTTTAACATATCGCTATCCATCCGCATAGCCAAACAACATGTATCATACCACGTCGACTCGTTGCACTGATGCAACGAACGATTCACGACTTGCTGTGTCACGCCCCGACCCGGAATCACCCGAATCATCGTCCTCGCAGGGGTGATGTCGCACGAGCCTGGAGTTGCGCTCGTGCAAGGCAAGATGACAAGTTATCAAATGGTTATCTTTTGATTCGATATTAACAACGAAAGAAAACAAAGTATACGAAACAATTCTCTTTATTGATATTCGAAACTGAGATTACAAAGGCTTTCGATAGCCTAACAATATATGCCAGATTGGCTACAACACTCAGGTTCTCTCTTGTCCCCAAAGGATTTTACGGTTCCATACATCATGCCTTCTATATCTCGACCGATCAATCCTGTTGCATGTCCGAGCGTCAATGCGGTTGTACGCCTCAATACGCTTCGGTATTCCAAGCCTCAACGCGTTCAAGCGAAGCTCCGCTGCGAGCAGACCAATCCCCGAACCTGCTAGCAAACTAGTGGAGGATTAGTACTTTCGTCCTCGCCGTACTGATCAAAAACCCACTTAATAAACCGATATTTAGTATTGTATTAATCGCAAACATACAATTTAGTTCTCTTTCTATGTTCTCCTTAGGATGAGTTCATGGCATATTCGAAGACTGTAAGTTTAACTGCCTGTTTTAAAAAATGAGGATAATTTTAAACTTTTGTAAAATTGATTATTTAATAATAGGTTTAAATTATGTTATTAATTTATTAGTGATTTTGATTATTTAATATCATTAAATTAGTGTTTTGTGATTTTGTTCTTTGACTGGTGTAACCTTAGAGCTGCTTAGCCTAGAGACGATACCATGACCATGGAGGCCTAACGCATGTGACTAGATTAGCTAATTATCATTTTTTAGTCTACGAATATTTTGGTCATTTTGTGACTTTTAAATTATTTAGGATTTTGATTTATTGGTGAATTTTATATTATTTTTTAATATTTAAATTGATGTATTGTAATTTTGTCATTTTTCATATTCTAATATTTTTGTGAATATCTATGTATTAATATTGTATTTTGGGGTTTTATTTGATCGGGTTTGAGTTTTGTCTCATTTTGACTTGTGTTAGTGACCCGGGTCAGTTTTGGACCCAACTAGAACCGACCAACTTGTCATGACCAAACCCAGATATTTATACTTGATTATCCCATTTGATTTTAGTGGGATTAGGGATTAGAATTAGATTTAGAACTTGGAATTTGGAGTTTTCAAGTTACCTTTTTGACCCCAACTCAAAATCACTCATCTCTTTGACTTGGAGGACATTTTGGTAAATTGCCAAATGCCCCCAACCCTCTAAATGTGGCCGGCCACAGCAGCAAACACCCCCTTCCTTCTTCTCATTGCAAGAAAAACTCTCTCTCTTCCTTTCTCTCATTCTACAAGGATCCCTTTCTTTTCCCTTTGGATTTTAGGCTCAAAAGTAAGTCAAATCTCTTCTAATTCTCTTCCATACTCTAGATCTCTCCCTAATCTTAGTGCTAACCCTTGTTTATCTCTTATTTGTGATTTTTTTATCTAAGTAAAACCTAGCATGGAGGGGTTGGAAGCTTTGATTTGGCTCTCGACCTAAAAAGAACCAATTTTGGGACTTTTCCTTGGGATTCCAACTCCCAAGAGGTAAACCCTAACTCTAACTCCTGTAATTGCTCCTAATTAATGTTAGTTGCATATTAGAGGATACCCGAGGCGTAGGACAACCCATTAGAAGAGGTTTGGAACCCATTGGACTCAATTCGGGACTTTCGGGCTAGGTTTAGTACCAATTTTGGAGAAAATCCTAAATTGACATGTTTGGGTGTTACTCCTAGCCTAATTAGACCTAATTATGTTAGTTTGGATGAGATGAGGCTAGGTACGTGTCCATATTTGGATACGTGGGGTCGTTTTGCGAGAAATCATTAAAATAGGCTTTTTCGGGGTTTTCGGATTCCAACACACGGGTGACTTTTTGCACTGACACTAGAATCGGCAAGCTAGTACTTAGAATATGTTCTAATCATTATTTAGAACTTGTGGGTAGAGTTTGGGTCGAATCCAGATAGGTTTGGTATCCGTATCACGCGGTATCGCGAATCGGACACCCCGGAGTCGCCAGAATGGCCATTTGGCCATTCGGGCCTCGTTTCTCGTTTTCGCTCGCGTGCGCGAGTTAGATTTCTTGTGTGGGACACGTGTCTAGGCCCTAGAGGGTAGAATTTCAAAGATTTGGGTATTCGGATAAGGTTTTGGGTCGTTTAGGAGTGTGTGTGTGTGTGTGTGTGTGTGTGTGGTGGTAGTGGTGTTGTTCTTGTGGTAGTGCGCGGAGAGATGTATACATTTATGTGTGTATATTCATGTGTGTGTGTGTCTATATATATATATATATATATATATATATATATATTATTAGATATATATATATATATATTCATGTGTGTGTGTGTGTCTACCTATATATGTATATGTGTGTGAGTGATATATGTAATATATGGATAGATAGATAGATAGGTAGATAGATAGATAGATAGATAGATAGATAGATAGATAGATAGATAGATAGATAGATATAAAGGTATTTATATATATAGAGAGAGGGAGGTAGAGGGGAACAAGGGGAGGCACAACAGCAGCCAACTCCCCCCCTCCCTCAGCAGCTGCTAGCAGCCCCCAAATAGGGGACTGCACAGCAGCATATGATGCTGAAATTTCGTCAGTAACAGCAGTAAAACCCCCACTTTGAGCCCCATTTGACCCCCCAATACACCCCTAATTGACCCTCCTATATACCCCCCTATATCCACCATATTTTCTACTATACAACCCCTTGATTAGTGAGTGTTAGAGTGGTGTAGGTTTGTCACGACCCGCACCCACTGTTAGGGTACGAGAACGTAACAACGCCCAGCCTACGCCGCAGTGTCGGCGGTAGAACGCTGTCCTAAGTCAATCATCTATCAATATCAAGTACCTGTACAGTTTATACTCTCCGAATGGAGGTGACATAACAATATATATCTCAATCACTTCTAGGGTAGAAGAATGAAGAACAGATAGATAGATAGATAGTAACTCAAAGAGAACCATAGCATAGATGAAAATGTCCAAGTGTCTAGGATAACATAACACCAGAATGTCAACTCATAATACAATAAGTCTAAGAGTCTATACATCTCCACATCTCAAAAATACAACACAGAATGTGAGACAAAAATGTAAATATAGAAAGACTGCCTAGACTAAACTAGTCTAGACTACTGGAACATCCTCCTCAGCTGTAGGTGGATCCTGCTGAGGGTCCACAACATAAGTATCATCTAGTCCTGCTCCAAAATAGGTAGACACCAGGCCTCATCCTCATCCTCTGTAATATTTTCAACAGGTCCAATCAGGACGGGAACGAGCACAATACATCTCACACAGTGCATAGCAGTTAGGAAATACGATACAGGCAATAGAGTAAGATACATGAACTGCTGAAAGGAAATATACGATGTAAAAGAGATAGCTGTAATGAAATATCTACTGTATATAGAGAACTGTAGTGACTAGTGATGTAGAGCACAAGATAGGCATGTGAATGGCTAGAATTTGCACATGATTATACTACTGAGTTTGCACATGATTACACTACTTTGGAATTATTCACATGACCACTTCTACTCCCCCGTTTCCCCAATCAATACACAAGGATCTATACAAGTTACGTTATTGTACATGATATCACATGGGGCCCATGAAAGGGTGCACATGATAGTATACATGAGGGCTCAGTAAACATGAGAGTACATGATCACATGAGTGCACATGAATAATAGAAGCATGGGAGTACATGATGATAGTGAAACACACATAACATGAAGTACCCGATGCTCCCGAGGGGGATAACATCTCATGTAAAGATCCATATAGTACCAATCCGTGTTACCAACGTGACAGCAACAAGTAAAGTAATCTAGAGCGAGAAGTAAAGCCTGAACAAGTATGAAACGGTCAGAGAATGTACTCGCCTGATAACTGAATGTCTGAAGAGGATATACTGTCTGAGGAGAGGTGTATGGCTCCTAGTCAGAGCAATACAAGTCACAATGTATCCACAATGGTAAAAATAAAGTATACAATGCATACTACATGATTCTAGGTCAATCTGGTCAAAAGTCAACTCTGGGTCAACTCTAATAGTCAAACTAGGTCACAGGAAGTCATACTAGATCATAGGGAATCAAACTAAGTCAAATAGAGTCAAACAAGGTCAAACAAGTCAAATACTAGTCAACATGATCAATCTGGGTCAAGTCTAGGTCAAACTTAGACCAACTAAGGTATTGGTCAAACAAAGACCAGTCAGTCAGGTAACTAGGTCAAACAAGGACTAGTCAACAAGGTGATTAGGTCAAACATGGTCAGACTAGTTGAACTAGTCATTGTAGGTCAATCCTAGTCAAATCTAGGTTAATTAGGTCAACTTTGACCTAAGGTTGACTTTGGTCAACCCTTAGTCAACAAGGGTCAATAAGTTGGGTTTTGGGCCATTAGGGCTAGCCCCAAACCATAGGCCAATAACCTTGGCCATAGGCCATAGTCATAGGTCATTGGTTATAGGTTTCTATACCACCTATAACTAGAAGTTATACATATATATATATATATATATATATATATATATATCTATATATATATACTCTATCTACCCATATATCAAAATAGGATTTACTATATACTATACAACTCACATACACATATTTATATAACATCACTATAGGAAAACTAATACAAATATATATATCCATATGTATATATATATACCTATATATAATAACTCATATATACTATATATATATAGAGAAGAGACAAAGGGAAGAGAGAGACAGAATGAGAGAGAGTGAGGCAGTGAGAGGAGAGGGCTGACAGTAGACAGGAAAGGGGAGGGGTGTGTTCCAGTTCTGGAACAGGAATCAGTCCCCCAACCAAAACACAATGCACACACACACCCTACATATATACATATATGTATATACACTTGTATATACATGTATACAACCTAAAAACTTACCCACACACGCACATACATATATACTACCTATATACATACTAAAAATATACAATTACATGTACTAATCATATCAAAAATAGATTTGAAACTCACTTTTAGAAAACTGGAAATACAACAAAATCAGGAAAAATGGGCTGTGAACTTGAAAAGTAGGTAATCCTAATTTCTCACATGAAACCAAGCTATGGCTCGAAACCCTAGGTTGGTAATTGATGCCCCATAGGTATATGTGTCGTGTGTGTCGATGGGAGTCCACCACGACACGACACGGCGTGTCCAAACGCCCAAAAACCCAATCGGGTAAAACCTAACACAGTGCAGTGCACAGGCATCGTGCACGCGTGCACTTAGCTCTAGGACACGACACACGTGTCTAGAAGTCTCGTGCACGTGTGGGTAGGTTCACCTACGGTTGGTCTAGGGTTTAGGTAGCCTGTCTCGTGTCCACGTGTCCTCAGGACACGGCACGAACTCTGTATCAGTCGAAGAAAATCGACTGATACTCAGTGTTCTGCACCGCGTCGTGCATGGGTTCTCGTGTCTCGTGGACACGACACGAGCCACGTGGGGCCTCGTGGTCATGCCCACGTGTAGCCCACGTGTAGGGCTACACACTCGTGCAAACACGAGGTGTCCTAGTGTCGTGTCCAAGTGATACGAAGGCCGTGTCCAAGTCGGGTTTCCACAGAAACTGTGCGCGTGCACGACAGTGCACGACCAGTGCACGTGTCCTTGTGTCCTCGATAGGACACGAGGTGTCCTGAAATTTTGGGTACGACTTGTCAGTCAATGCCCCTACGTGCATGCCAAATGGCAAGTGTCCAAGTGGTGTATGTGTCGAGAAAACGTGTCTAGGTAGCAGGACATATTTTGTGTACTGTGCAGTGTCCAGACAGTGGAAAAACTGAGAGCTTTGTGTCCAGTTTTGGACACGACTCAAGCTCAAAACGTGCTCAGTGACACAGGGTTAGGGTTAGGGTTAGCTAGGCTAGGTTTTGGTTCAAAAAGAATTGGAAAACAGTGTGTATATATACTATGACAGTGATCAAAACAGTGAGCAAAAATTAGAGTTTTACAAGTAGGATACGTGTCCGACACGACACCAAACAATCCTAAAATTGTACCAAACCCTACCCACAACTATATTATAACTATATGCATGCAATAATGAAGAAAAACCAGTATAATAACTAGGTTTAGATATATTTACCTCTATGTGTGCAAGATCTTGAATTTTCACTAAATGAGGGTGATTAGCCTCAAAGCCCAACTTGTCCTTCCTTGGTGAAACTTGAGTAGCACACTTCCCTAGGCTCCCTTAGATTGTAGGTGACCTAATGGAGAAAACTAGAGGTTCAAAGCTTGAGAAATGGGAAAGTTATGGTCAAAAGAGTGGAAGGGTTTTTAGGTTTTTCTTGTGAATTGGTTTTTCATGAAACCATGGGAATGATTCTAAGTGCTAACTATATAGGAGAGAGGGGCAAGGGGGTGTGCTTGGCCGGCCACACCATGGCAAGGTGGTGGGTTCAAGGGTTCAAGACTTCTAGGCTAAGGCATAGACTTTGTTGCCAAAATCTTGATATTTTTAGGAAAATATCCTAAAAGGTGATGTAGATATTTCTAATACTTTGACCCAATGATAATATCTAATCCTTAGTCATTCTAGGTTAGGGGTTAACCTATAGATTAGGGTAATCTAAGTTAGGGATTATCAAGTCACTAATCAAAAGTCCATGAATAGTAAAATCTCACTAATCCCACTAAATTCCAAATAATTCCTAAAAATTACCAAAATACCCCTATGGCTAAAAATCACTAAAATGATATTCTAAGCCTATGGTCAAGCTCTCATGGTCATGGCAACTTCTAGGTTAGAGAAACTAGGGTTTACACTAAGGTTTACTAACAAAGTCACAAGTCATGACTTAGCATGACTTTAGAAATGGTTTAACTTAATTAAAATCACCAGAAAATCATACCATGACTAAAATACCACTAATAAATAATAAAAATAATAAATTTTTCAAAAATCCCTAATTTTCAGAAAACAGGGTGTTACAAGTCTACCCACCTTAAAATAATTTCGTCCTCGAAATTTAGATGGTCGTACTCCTTCTAGGTCAAACCTCCAACAATCAAGGACGAAGCCACTACCTAGGCAACATACAAGGTCAACAAGCAAAATATGGGTAGTAAACCTATACTGGGTCATGTCCAAGAATTGGCTGGCAGTTTCAGGTCATAAGGTGTCCTGAATTCAAATCGAAGCCAAAAGTAACTCCATGGGATAAATCAGGATGGAGTCTCGGGTCAGAAAAATCGTACTAAGCAAATGAAGCACACAATGGTATGCCTGAGTGGGACACTAAGGTCATGGGCGTAGTATGTCATGTCTAGGTCATGTACGTGAAATCAGTTTTGAGAAAACAACTAGTCTTGTGCTCCAAATTTAAAAGTCACGGTAATGTGCCTATGATGATCATAATTTAGAGTGGGAAAGGTCTATGGCCTGAATTAAGCCAAAAATTGTGATGCAATAGTGGTACCAGGGGGACAGGTTAAATGGAACAGTCTGCGGTCTCATCTAAGTGCACTAGTCATTCTAGATCAAGACTGTCCTATGGTATCAAAACGTACAAGCAATCTAAGGAAATTGGGAAGGTAAGGGAAACAACAATCATCAAGGCTGTAGGGCCGTCTACCATCCTATATGAAAATTGGTCATTTACAAGTGAGAAATCATTAAAGTTACCATTCCATAAAAAAGAAAATTGAAAATTTAGGTATAACAATCACAAATAGATTTTAGTCTTGACACGATCTAAGTTGATCAATTTCAGGAAAAATAGAGATTTGGGCAAGATGGGAAATCAATAAAATTAAGTATAAGCACGAGCATCCAATGATGAAGATCCAGGTCATGATAAATTTAATTCAACTGGATACGAATACGAGGTTCATAGGCGATTAAAATAATTCCAAGGAGAATTGTCAAGGCTGTTGCGGACAAGATTCTAGGGCAAGTTTAATTATGTCTCCATCCACGTAGATTAATATATGAAAAAGCGAACCAAAATGCAATAGGTTGATCAGACCATCATGCGCCGGTTCTGATTAGACAATATGTTAGTGGGTGCGCACACCAATAAAATATATCATGATCAAGCTCGAAAAAGGATAAGCTTGTAAAACTAAGGATAAATTTATAGCATAAGATATAAGTAAGGGTGGAATGATGAAAGAAGATACATAGTCCAAGATCCTTAACCAATCGGGTCAAGCAATCAAGATACGGTACGAGGTTAAGTATTTAATGATTCAATCAGAATACCATCACATGCCAGGTCGAAAGATTTGAGCCATGGTGGATCTCTAATTGAAATAAGAATTAATTTAGTATCATGGTAGAGGTTATAGTTTAGCCATTTGACTAGAAAATCATGTCAAGAAAATAGAGTACAAGGAAACGGGTTTTAGTAGGACATGGAATACCTACATGAAGGTAGGCTAGTCTAGGTCTTACATGTGAAGTTTGTTGGGAGGTAACAGCTAGTATTATACTCTGAATATCTAAGTCACGGTAAAGGACGTCCAATGATCTAGAATAGAAAGTGGTAGTTCGAGACGTGATAAATTGATGCAAAAATTGAAGAGGATCAAATTAACCCATGAAATAAAATTAATCAGGAGTCCAGTAAATAATTTAGGAACACTGTCCTAGGGATTTATAGGCTACTAGATGAATATAGTTAGGGTTCGATCAATCAAGGGTCAAGGTTAGGAGGTATCAAATAAAGCCTTGATTTGAGGAAATGTCGAGTAAGTCAGGTTGGGATACAGTCATATAGTTAGGTAGAAAGTGTTTAAGCAAGATACAAAATAGAGAGGACAGTTCATTTTAATGAAAGGCAATTAGCAAGAGGATTAGATGGCAAGAAACAAATAAGATTTTTCTCATAATTGTGATTGAGTACCCCAAAAATAAAAGATATTAATCTAACACTAAGAATTTAAAATCAACAACTACAAAAATTTCAAAATCATCAACTAATACCAGGATTCAAAGTTCTACAGTGAATCCTCCAAAAATCAAATTCAATCAAGGGAAAAGAAGTTTAAATCGTAATTTCAAATGAGATTCTCAAGGGTCATCCCAGGAATCTCTCAAAGTATCCTAGCAGTGATTGAGTATCCATTCTCTCTAAGCCTATTCCTCCAATCCTATCACAGGCTGTAGTGATACTCTAGTTCGAATACCACTACATAAACTCGAGACCTGCATGGGCCACCACTAAAAACGTGTCACGACCCGCACCCACTGTTAGGGTACGAGAACGTAACAACGCCCAGCCTACGCCGCAGTGTCGGCGGTAGAACGCTGTCCTAAGTCAATCATCTATCAATATCAAGTACCTGTACAGTTTATACTCTCCGAATGGAGGTGACATAACAATATATATCTCAATCACTTCTAGGGTAGAAGAATGAAGAACAGATAGATAGATAGATAGTAACTCAAAGAGAACCATAGCATAGATGAAAATGTCCAAGTGTCTAGGATAACATAACACCAGAATGTCAACTCATAATACAATAAGTCTAAGAGTCTATACATCTCCACATCTCAAAAATACAACACAGAATGTGAGACAAAAATGTAAATATAGAAAGACTGCCTAGACTAAACTAGTCTAGACTACTGGAACATCCTCCTCAGCTGTAGGTGGATCCTGCTGAGGGTCCACAACATAAGTATCATCTAGTCCTGCTCCAAAATAGGTAGACACCAGGCCTCATCCTCATCCTCTGTAATATTTTCAACAGGTCCAATCAGGACGGGAACGAGCACAATACATCTCACACAGTGCATAGCAGGTTAGGAAATACGATACAGGCAATAGAGTAAGATACATGAACTGCTGAAAGGAAATATACGATGTAAAAGAGATAGCTGTAATGAAATATCTACTGTATATAGAGAACTGTAGTGACTAGTGATGTAGAGCACAAGATAGGCATGTGAATGGCTAGAATTTGCACATGATTATACTACTGAGTTTGCACATGATTACACTACTTTGGAATTATTCACATGACCACTTCTACTCCCCCGTTTCCCCAATCATACACAAGGATCTATACAAGTTACGTTATTGTACATGATATCACATGGGGCCCATGAAAGGGTGCACATGATAGTATACATGAGGGCTCAGTAAACATGAGAGTACATGATCACATGAGTGCACATGAATAATAGAAGCATGGGAGTACATGATGATAGTGAAACACACATAACATGAAGTACCCGATGCTCCCGAGGGGGATAACATCTCATGTAAAGATCCATATAGTACCAATCCGTGTTACCAACGTGACAGCAACAAGTAAAGTAATCTAGAGCGAGAAGTAAAGCCTGAACAAGTATGAAACGGTCAGAGAATGTACTCGCCTGATAACTGAATGTCTGAAGAGGATATACTGTCTGAGGAGAGGTGTATGGCTCCTAGTCAGAGCAATACAAGTCACAATGTATCCACAATGGTAAAAATAAAGTATACAATGCATACTACATGATTCTAGGTCAATCTGGTCAAAAGTCAACTCTGGGTCAACTCTAATAGTCAAACTAGGTCACAGGAAGTCATACTAGATCATAGGGAATCAAACTAAGTCAAATAGAGTCAAACAAGGTCAAACAAGTCAAATACTAGTCAACATGATCAATCTGGGTCAAGTCTAGGTCAAACTTAGACCAACTAAGGTATTGGTCAAACAAAGACCAGTCAGTCAGGTAACTAGGTCAAACAAGGACTAGTCAACAAGGTGATTAGGTCAAACATGGTCAGACTAGTTGAACTAGTCATTGTAGGTCAATCCTAGTCAAATCTAGGTTAATTAGGTCAACTTTGACCTAAGGTTGACTTTGGTCAACCCTTAGTCAACAAGGGTCAATAAGTTGGGTTTTGGGCCATTAGGGCTAGCCCCAAACCATAGGCCAATAACCTTGGCCATAGGCCATAGTCATAGGTCATTGGTTATAGGTTTCTATACCACCTATAACTAGAAGTTATACATATATATATATATATATATATATATATATCTATATATATATACTCTATCTACCCATATATCAAAATAGGATTTACTATATACTATACAACTCACATACACATATTTATATAACATCACTATAGGAAAACTAATACAAATATATATATATCCATATGTATATATATATATACCTATATATATATAACTCATATATATACTATATATATATAGAGAGAGAGACAAAGGGAAAGAGAGAGACAGAATGAGAGAGAGAGTGAGGCAGTGAGAGAGAGAGGGCTGACAGTAGACAGGAAAGGGGAGGGGGTGTGTTCCAGTTCTGGAACAGGAATCAGTCCCCCAACCAAAACACAATGCACACACACACCCTACATATATACATATATGTATATACACTTGTATATACATGTATACAACCTAAAAACTTACCCACACACGCACATACATATATACTACCTATATACATACTAAAAATATACAATTACATGTACTAATCATATCAAAAATAGATTTGAAACTCACTTTTAGAAAACTGGAAATACAACAAAATCAGGAAAAATGGGCTGTGAACTTGAAAAGTAGGTAATCCTAATTTCTCACATGAAACCAAGCTATGGCTCGAAACCCTAGGTTGGTAATTGATGCCCCATAGGTATATGTGTCGTGTGTGTCGATGGGAGTCCACCACGACACGACACGGCGTGTCCAAACGCCCAAAAACCCAATCGGGTAAAACCTAACACAGTGCAGTGCACAGGCATCGTGCACGCGTGCACTTAGCTCTAGGACACGACACACGTGTCTAGAAGTCTCGTGCACGTGTGGGTAGGTTCACCTACGGTTGGTCTAGGGTTTAGGTAGCCTGTCTCGTGTCCACGTGTCCTCAGGACACGGCACGAACTCTGTATCAGTCGAAGAAAATCGACTGATACTCAGTGTTCTGCACCGCATCGTGCATGGGTTCTCGTGTCTCGTGGACACGACACGAGCCACGTGGGGCCTCGTGGTCATGCCCACGTGTAGCCCACGTGTAGGGCTACACACTCGTGCAAACACGAGGTGTCCTAGTGTCGTGTCCAAGTGATACGAAGGCCGTGTCCAAGTCGGGTTTCCACAGAAACTGTGCGCGTGCACGACAGTGCACGACCAGTGCACGTGTCCTTGTGTCCTCGATAGGACACGAGGTGTCCTGAAATTTTGGGTACGACTTGTCAGTCAATGCCCCTACGTGCATGCCAAATGGCAAGTGTCCAAGTGGTGTATGTGTCGAGAAAACGTGTCTAGGTAGCAGGACATATTTTGTGTACTGTGCAGTGTCCAGACAGTGGAAAAACTGAGAGCTTTGTGTCCAGTTTTGGACACGACTCAAGCTCAAAACGTGCTCAGTGACACAGGGTTAGGGTTAGGGTTAGCTAGGCTAGGTTTTGGTTCAAAAAGAATTGGAAAACAGTGTGTATATATACTATGACAGTGATCAAAACAGTGAGCAAAAATTAGAGTTTTACAAGTAGGATACGTGTCCGACACGACACCAAACAATCCTAAAATTGTACCAAACCCTACCCACAACTATATTATAACTATATGCATGCAATAATGAAGAAAAACCAGTATAATAACTAGGTTTAGATATATTTACCTCTATGTGTGCAAGATCTTGAATTTTCACTAAATGAGGGTGATTAGCCTCAAAGCCCAACTTGTCCTTCCTTGGTGAAACTTGAGTAGCACACTTCCCTAGGCTCCCTTAGATTGTAGGTGACCTAATGGAGAAAACTAGAGGTTCAAAGCTTGAGAAATGGGAAAGTTATGGTCAAAAGAGTGGAAGGGTTTTTAGGTTTTTCTTGTGAATTGGTTTTTCATGAAACCATGGGAATGATTCTAAGTGCTAACTATATAGGAGAGAGGGGCAAGGGGGTGTGCTTGGCCGGCCACACCATGGCAAGGTGGTGGGTTCAAGGGTTCAAGACTTCTAGGCTAAGGCATAGACTTTGTTGCCAAAATCTTGATATTTTTAGGAAAATATCCTAAAAGGTGATGTAGATATTTCTAATACTTTGACCCAATGATAATATCTAATCCTTAGTCATTCTAGGTTAGGGGTTAACCTATAGATTAGGGTAATCTAAGTTAGGGATTATCAAGTCACTAATCAAAAGTCCATGAATAGTAAAATCTCACTAATCCCACTAAATTCCAAATAAATTCCTAAAAATTACCAAAATACCCCTATGGCTAAAAATCACTAAAATGATATTCTAAGCCTATGGTCAAGCTCTCATGGTCATGGCAACTTCTAGGTTAGAGAAACTAGGGTTTACACTAAGGTTTACTAACAAAGTCACAAGTCATGACTTAGCATGACTTTAGAAATGGTTTAACTTAATTAAAATCACCAGAAAATCATACCATGACTAAAATACCACTAATAAATAATAAAAATAATAAATTTTTCAAAAATCCCTAATTTTCAGAAAACAGGGTGTTACAAGGTTGGTTAGAAAACTAGTGGTTAGAGTGGTAGAAAATAAGTTAAGCCACATGTTTGTAGGTAATGAAAATTTACCCTTTTTGACTTTTAAGTGTCAAGATATCATGATACGGTATCGAGATACTAGAAAAAGGTTGGAATACCATATTATAGAGTGGAGGAATACTTAGATTGAAGGTGGAGAGGTCTAGAGTCGGAGTAAGAGACTAAGGTAAGGGTTTACCTTGGAAAGGGTAAGAGGGTATGTTAGGATAATACCTCTTTTATAACATGTGAGTTTGATACCTTAAGATATAGTTGTAATTAGGATATTATGGTTGGTAATGGTTAGGAATAGTGGACTTAGACTAGTTTTGACCTCGGTTGACCACAGTTGAGTATTTTGACCAAAAGTCAACCGTAGCCTAGAAATGACTAGAACTTGACCGAAGTTGACCAGTTGACCCAACGTCAACTGTTAGTCAAGTTTGACCTAGAGTTGACCTAAAGTTGACCAAGGGTTGACCGGAGTTGACCAGTTGACCAAAAGTTAACTGTAAGTCAACCTTTGACTTAAATCGATCTAGTTTGACTTTGTTTGACTTGCCTTGACCTAGTTTGACTTTGTTAGGCCTAGTATGACTTATATTGACTTTGTATAATCTAGATTGACTTAGATTGACTTAGTTTGACCTTGTTTGACTTAGATTGACCTAGTGTGACCTAGTTTGGCTTGGTGTGACTTAGTATGACAGAGTTTGTCCTAGATTGCATAACATATACTAGAAATTATGCCATACACTCTTAAACCCTAATTAAACTCATGTATATCTCATCTTTAGGTCTGTAACTTCACTCTGAGCTAGATTACACAGTTGACATATTTCTATCGGATCTCAGGCGAGTACATTCTATGATAATATTTCTGTTTTATGATATCGTCTATATTTTTTGTATTTAGTGTAGATATCCTTGTTCTCTTGACACATTGTTCACACGGATTGGTATTTCTCTGGATCCCGTCATGAGATGTTATTCCTCGCTTTTCTTGGTATATCTTGTGCAAGTCTTTCTTGTTCCTTGTGCATTGTATAGACACGATTTCTGCGAAGTCTAGCTACCCTCTCAGAGAATCATGCGTCATGATGTGTCATGGTTGGATCCACTATACTAGTCGGGGGAACGGAGAGTATTGGTGTAGATATGTGGTCAAAGCCTATTGTGCGCCTTGTGCACCTATTGATTGTGAGTGTTGATCATACCACCCACGTATGGTTAGCCAGGCCTATTACTATTGTGCAATGTCCCAAGCCGGCCACATATTGTAGCTAGTGCTCACACACCTAGATAGATGATTCTTGATTCTTGTACATGCCATGATCAGTTGTACTTACCTTGTTCTAGCTCTAGATTTACAGCTTACCTTGCCATGATACTCACATTTACATTTCATGATTTCTTGTATATTCACTCTATTTACTGCTACATTTTCAATATCGTCTAATTAGAATTGTTATTTGAGATTTGTGCTCGTTCCATCCTGATTGGATATGTTGACAAATTTTTAGGAGTTGTTATGCCATTATTGGACTTCAGGATATTGCTAGCTGGGGTGGTTCTCGGTATTCTTCACCGTGAGTTGTCTCTCAGGAGTTCTAGGTCTGGTAGTTATTTAGTTTGTTATTGTTTCCCTCTATTTTATTCTTGTCTCATATGATCCTTATAGATTCTAGTTGTTCTACTGATATTGTTATTATTTCTTGTCTTATCTTTTTAGTTTTCGTGATGTGACATGGGTACATTTCTAGTTATGGATCTTTAGATGTTGTAGTTAGTATAGGGTACTTGACAGCGCTCTACCGCCGATACTGCGGCGTAGGCTGGGCGTGGCCCACGTATTCGTACCCGTATATCCGGGTGCGGGTCATGACACATTTTTGTGGTGGCCCATGCAGGTCAGTCTTTGCAGTTAATGCGAAGTCGTGGTAGTACTTGAGCTTATCTGTACTACTACGAGCCTACCATAGGATTAAGGTTGAGTCATGGAATATTTTAGGATTTTGGTACTCAGTCGCATATTAGGAACTCTTGGTAGATTCCAGGGATGACCCATGGGAATCTTATTCGAAAGCTTTTCAAATCTTTTCCCACTTATTTCTATTCGTCTTGATTTTTTTGAAATATTGTCCGCATCAAACTTTATTCTTTCTTGGGATGAGTTGTGGATCCCAGAGGGAAGGTATAAGTTGAACTTATATATCCTCTAGGTTGAGAATCAAATATGATTTGCCAATCTTATATCAAGGTTAAGATTATTTAGATTATATTTCAGAACTTTCAATCTTGACCTAGATAGTACCTTTGGAACTTCTCCTGAGAACTTTTCCTAAACCCTGCGTCGGAATCTGTTTTCGCTAGTTCTCAATTACTTATCCTTGATTCGTCGTTGAATTTTGAATCTGGATGTTCGTTCGTTGTTTACTTCGATTTTGATTTTGTTAAAATCTGTTTTTATGAATTGAGTTAAGATATTTTGATAAACATATTCGATGAGAACGATAAATGTCTACTTTATTTATGGAGTTTAGAATTTATCGCAGTCATACTAGCTAGCACGACAGGGACGTGGAGCCTGATGTTGGTTATACTATCCTAGTTATGGAATTTGGATTTTCTTGCAGCCATACCGGTTGGCGTGTTAAGAATTCCAGATGACATGATTTTCGGTGTATACCTTAGTTATGGACTCATCGTTTATTGCAGCTATGCTTACTGGCGTGGCAAAAATTCTGGCAACATAATTTCAGGAAGATGTGTATGGTTATCAGACTGTATCTTAAATCGGATCAATTCGTTATGACCGGATGATCAAGAACAAATTTTTATCATTATTCTTCCCCGTCTTGGTTAACTCTGTCTATCTACAGCCACAATTAGGATTTTCTCAACATGATTATTTGTGTTCAATCTTCCTATGATTTGACTAAATTCTTCTTCGCTAGCCTCTTGGGTAATTCTTCTTGTCCTTTCCGGTAATTGTTGAAAGTTCTCATGGGTTGATTCAGGAAAGGTTCGAAAAATATATTATTCTTGTATTACGGAATCAGAAGTTTGCATCCAGAGAAATACTGGCGAGGTATGACTTCAGATAACGGCATCATGGTTAAATATGTTTCGCGAATTCTACTTGGACCACTCCCTAAGCATTTTGACTAACATCTTCTCCTTTATTTTGTAAAAATTGTTTGGAAATATTTTACGGATATTAGCCAAGTTAAGTTCAGGAACCTATATTATCTGGCGTGGCAGCTGTGCACTGCAGCCATCCGTTGTATTGTGGAACCAGAAAGTTAATCGCAGCCAGATGCACACTAGCGCGATAGTAACTTCATGTGACGTAATTACGGAGGTATATGGTTCTTGAGTTTTACTTCGACTACGTCCTATGTATTTCGTTTGGCCTCGTACTATTCTTGGAAATATTTCGACAATCTTTTCTGTCTTGCTTGACCCTTACCTTGTCTGAATATTGATGTGGATTGTTAGACCCAGTTTTAGGCCCTTGTTACCTTCTATTTTTGATGATTGGATAGCCAGACCGTGTTAATAGATTCTGTAGTGTAACTATAATATGTTAGTGTGTGATTGTGATGAGTATATTTTCTTGTGGATTCATTGGGTTAAGCTTATAGGACAGATATAAGTGACTGACTATAGTGGACTTAGAAAACCATTAAGGACGATTAGTTTGATAGTATAGATTGATGATAAGGTATCTAAGATGGAGTAATGAAATATTATATTTTGTGACTACGGATTAAGGACTAGAATCTTGTGCTTAGGTTCGAGGGTTGAGCATTGTAGGACTTTAATAACCAAGTGATTATTGGTTATCTACAAACCATTTACTTATGATTGGAGGATAGATCGATATGTAGAATGGAATAGAAGGAGTTAACATTGCGTGCAAGATCGAAAGATAGCAGGAACAAAACATGGACATATGTACATAGGTAATAAAATAATTCAGTAAATGAATTAAGAGTTTGAATTTGAGGGTTTATATTCAGGAGTTCTCGAGTAAAAGAGAGAAGGCTCAATGCCAAGAATAGGTTTTGAAGGTATAATTTCATGGAGCTTGTGATTAATAGGATAAAGATACTTAGGACGGGATAAGGAAACAAACAAATTGCTATTGAGATTAGAATTTTGGTTGATGGCCAAGTATTGCTGATATATAGTATATCGAGGATGACCTATATTTTAGAGTATATGTAAAGGTTCTTATTGATATGAAGATTCTAAGGGATAAAATGACATAGTTTTTATGGAATAAGCTTGTTTAAACCTGAACCAAATGACTGTAGAGACTAAAACCATGCATGTTTGTTCCTATTTTCTAGAATTGCATGTTGTATAACTTGGGATAAAATTTAGTAGACTTTGTTTGTTGGGGGCTTGACCTAGAGAAGAGTACAACCAATTTGAATTTCGAGGACGAAATTTTTCCAGGGGGGTGGGATTGTAACTGCTTGTTTTCAAAAATGAGAGTATTTTAAACTTTTGTAAAATTGATTATTTAATAATAGGTTTAAATTATGTTATTGATTTATTAGTGATTTTGATTATTTTAATATCATTAAATTAGTGTTTTGTGATTTTGTTCTTTGACTGGTGTAACCTTAGAGCTGCTTAGCCTAGAGACTAACCATGACCATGGAGGCCTAACCCATGTGACTAGATTAGCTAATTATCACTTTTTAGTCTAAGGATATTTTGGTCATTTTGTGACTTTTGAATTATTTAGGATTTTGATTTATTGGTGAATTTTATATTATTTTATTAATATTTAAATTGATGTATTATAATTTTGTCATTTTTTATATTCTAATTTTTTGTGAATATTTATGTATTAATATTGTATTTTGGGGTTTTATTTGATCGGGTTTGAGTTTTGTCTCATTTCGACTTGTGTTAGTGACCCGGGTCAGTTTTGGACCCAACTAGAACCGACCAACTTGTCATGACCAAATCCAGATATTTATATTTGACTAATCCCATTTGATTTTAGTGGGATTAGGGATTAGAATTAGATTTAGAACTTGGAATTTGGAGTTTTCAAGTTACCTTTTTGATCCCAACTCAAAACCACTCATCTCTTTGACTTGGAGGGCATTTTGGCAAATTGCCAAATGCCCCCAACCCTCTAAATGTGGCCGGCTACAGAAGCAAACACCCCCTCCCTTCTTCTCATTGCAAGAAAAACTCTCTCTCTTCCTTTCTCTCATTCTACAAGGATCCCTTTCTTTCCCCTTTGGATTTTAGGCTCAAAAGTAAGTCAAATCTCTTCTAATTCTCTTCCATACTCTAGATCTCTTTCTAATCTTGGTGCTAACCCTTTTTTATCGCTTATTTGTGATTTTTTTATCTAAGTAGAACCTAGCATGGAGGGGTTGGAAGCTTAGATTTGGCTCTTGACATAAAAAGAACCAATTTTGGGGCTTTTTCTTGGGATTCCAACTCCCAAAAGGTAAACCCTAACTCTAACTCTTGTAATTACTCCTAATTAATGTTAGTTGCATATTAGAGGATACCCGAGGCGTAGGACAACCCATTAGAAGAGGTTTGGAACCCATTGGACTCAATTCGGGACTTTCGGGCTAGGTTTAGTGCCAATTTTGGAGAAAATCCTAAATTGACATGTTTGGGTTTTACCCCTAGCCTAATTAGAACTAATTATGTTAGTTTGGATGAGATGAGGCTAGGTACGTGTCCATATTTGGATACGTGGGGTCGTTTTGCGAGAAATCATTAAAATAGGCTTTTTCGGTATTTTCGGGTTCCAACATACGGATGACTTTTTGCACCGACACTAGAATCGGCAAGCTAGTACTTAGAATAGGTTCTAATCATTATTTAGAACTCGTGGGTAGAGTTTGGGTCGAATCCAGATAGGTTTGGTGTCCGTATCACGCGGTATCGCGAATCGGACACCCCGGAGTCGCCAGAATGGCCATTTGGCCATTCGGGCCTCGTTTCTCGTTTTCGCTCGTGTGCGCGAGTTAGATTTCTTGTGTGGGGCACGTGTCTAGGCTGTAGAGGGTAGAATTTCAAAGATTTGGGTATTTAGATAAGGTTTTGGGTCGTTTAGGAGTATATGTGTGTGTGTGTGGTGGTAGTGGTGTTGTTCTTGTGGTAGTGCGTGGAGAGATGTATACATTTGTGTGTGTATATTCATGTGTGTGTGTGTGTCTATATATATATATATATATATATATATATATATATATATATATATATATATATATATATATATATATTCATGTGTGTGTGTCTATATATATATATATATATATATATAAAAAAAAAAATATATATATATATATATATATATATATATATATATATATATATATATATATTTATATATATATATATATATATATATATATAGACACACACACATGAATATATATATATATATATATATATATATATATATATATATATATATATATATATATATATATATATATATATATATTCATGTGTGTGTGTGTGTCAACCTATATATATGTATATGTGTGTGAGTGTATGGATAGATAGATAGATAGATAGATAGATATAGAGGTATATTATATATATAGAGAGAGAGGGAGGTAGAGGGGGAACAAGGGGAGGCACAACAGCAACCAACTCCCCCCCACAACAGCTGCTAGCAGCCCCCAAATAGGGGACTACACAGCAGCATATGATGCTGAAATTTCAGCAGTAACAGCAGTAAAACCCCCACTTTGAGCCCCATTTGACCCCCCAATACACCCCTAATTGACCCTCCTATATACCCCCATATATCCACCATATTTTCTACTATACTACCCCCTGATTAGTGAGTGTTAGAGTGGTGTAGGTTGGTTAGAAAACTAGTGGTTAGAGTGGTAGAAAATAAGCTAAGTCACATGTTAGTAGGTAATAAGAATTTACCCTTTTTGACTTTTAAGTGTCAAGATATCATGATACGGTATCGAGATACTAGAAAAAGGTTGGAATACCATATTAGAGAGTGGGGGAATACTTAGATTGAAGGTGGAGAGGTCTAGAGTCGGAGTTAGAGACTAAGGTAAGGGTTTACCTTGGAAAGGGTAAGAGGGTATGTTAGGATAATACCTCTTTTATAACATGTGAGTTTAATACCTTAAGATATAGTTGTAATTAGGATATTATGGTTGGTAATGGTTAGGAATAGTGGACTTAGACTAGTTTTGACCTCGGTTGACCATAGTTGACTATTTTGACCAAAAGTCAACCGGAAGTCAACCATAGCCTAGAAATGACTAGAACTTGACCGAAGTTGACTAGTTGACCCAAAGTCAACTATTAGTCAACGTTAGTCAAGTTTGACCTAGAGTTGACCAAGGGTTGACCAGTTGACCAAAAGTCAACTGTAAGTCAACCTTTGACTTAAATCGATCTAGTTTGACTTTGTTTGACTTGGCTTGACCTAGTTTGACTTTGTTAGGCCTAGTATGACTTATATTAACTTTGTATAATCTAGATTGACTTTGTATAATCTAGATTGACTTAGATTGACTTTGTCTGACCTTGTTTGACTTAGATTGACCTAGTGTGACCTAGTTTGACTTGGTGTGACTTAGTATGACTGAGTTTGACCTAGATTGCATAACATATACTAGAAATTATGTCATACACTCTTAAACCCTAATTAAACTCATGTATATCTCATCTTTAGGTCTGTAACTTCACTCTGAGCCAGATTACACAGTTGACATATTTCTATCGGATCTCTGACGAGTACATTCTCTGATAATATTTCTGTTTTATGATATCTTCTATGTTTCTTGTATTTAGTGTAGATATCCTTGTTCTCTTGACACATTGTTCACACGGATTGGTATTTCTCTGGATCCCGTCATGAAATGTTATTCCTCGCTTTCCTTGGTATATCTTGTGCAAGTCTTTCTTGTTCCTTGTGCATTGTATAGACACGATTCTTGCGAAGGCTAGCTACCCTCTCAGAGAATCGCGCGTCATGATGTGTCATGGTTGGATCCACTATACTAGTCGGGGGAATGGGGAGTATTGGTGTAGATATGTGGTCAAAACCTATTGTGCGCCTTGTACACCTATTGATTGTGAGTGTTGATCATACACCCCATGTATGGTTAGCCAAGCCTGTTACTATTGTGCAATATCCCAAGCCGGCTACATATTGTAGCTAGTGCTCACACACCTAGATAGATGATTCTTGATTATTGTACATTCCATGATCAGTTTTACTTGCCTTGTTCTTGCTCTAGATTTACAGCTTACCTTGCCATAATACTCACATGTACATTTCATGATTTCTTGTATATTCACTCTATTTACTGCTACATTTTCAATATCGTCTAATTATAATTGTTATTTGAGATTTGTGCTCGTTCCATCCTGACTGGATATGTTGACAAAATTTTAGGAGTTGTTATGCCATTATTGGACTTCAGGATGTTGCTAGCTGGGGTGGTTCTCGGTATTCTTCACCGTGAGTTGTCTCTCAGGAGTTCTAGGTCTGGTAGTTATTTAGTTTGTTATTGTTTCCCTCTGTTTTATTCTTGTCTCATATGATCCTTGTAGATTCTAGTTGTTCTAGTGATATTGTAATTATTTTTTGTCTTATCTTCCTTAGTTTTCGTGATGTGACATGAGTACATTTCTAGTTATGGATCTTTAGATGTTGTAGTTAGTATAGGGTACTTGACAGCGCTCTACCGCCGATACTGCGGCGTAGGCTGGGCATGGCCCACGTATTCGTACCCGTATATTCGGGTACGGGTCGTGACAGTAAGGCATGTTATCATGGCAAGCATGTTATTCAATTAGCATAAGTAAACAGACACACAATCTCGTGTTGTTCTGTGACTTCTTACCAACGTCGACACACTCGCCCTTGCACCGATGCAAGGTGAATACGCCTATCAGCTTTCCCGGTCATGTTATATGTGCTCTCTATGCGGATCTATATGTGCACGATATGTGTGTACTTTGCACTTTTGACCCAGGATCCGTCCATGCAGGATATATGTATACCTTGCACTTCCAACCCAGCGCCCATAACTATATGAAGGTTACTAGCTTTCCTAACTAAAATGGACTTATATTTATCGACTCGAAATATAAGATGATGTTAACTCTGTGCGGTTGCTAACCCAAACATCAGAGGCCACCGAAATAATCGCAGCAAGTGGCTTATCACATTCACTAGAAGGTCGCTATCCATCTAAATGAAGTGCACCAACAATACCGTAAACGCAATCCCTCCTAGGCCGAACGGTCCCAGCGCCCTGGCGTGCCACGTTCGAGGGATGCCCGTGCACAGGCTTTTATATCTTTAAGTCCATTTGACCATGCAACGTATCTTATCTTTCATACAACCAAGCAAGTTTGTCTATATCTATTTCAATTGGCACAACGCCCCAATGTTCTCAATGAACGCCCCAAAGGCCACGAACATTTCGAAGGCACCACGCCACATCGACAGTTATGTCACATCTGTGCCATAACAGTTCTCCTTGTCGCAACGACGCCATCTTTTGTAAGTATTGTGCAGCTGCGCACATTCGCCGTCTTTCTTTGCATCGTGCATTCAATGCACGTCTCGAAGCCGTGTTTTCGTATTCTACGCCTTAGTATTCAACGCGTTATACTTGTGTTCCATCCTTCCGACTCGTGCAACTGAGGCACGCCTCGATAAGGTATTCAATGTTCTATCGCTCGTACACTGAGGCACTCGTACCGATATAATCTTTCAATGTTCTAGCATGCTAACTCGTGCGTGGGGGCACA
The DNA here is from genome assembly GCA_029216955.1 of Iris pallida. Taxonomy (NCBI): domain Eukaryota; kingdom Viridiplantae; phylum Streptophyta; class Magnoliopsida; order Asparagales; family Iridaceae; genus Iris; species Iris pallida. Next base: position 46,450 of record JANAVB010021727.1, on the reverse strand, counting down.
GAATGACTTATGCACTAGGGCACTCGTCGATACAATTATCCCATGTTCTTATGGCTTGCGCACCGAGGCGCTCGCCTTTGCGATATTCCATGTTCCATAGCGACTCGTACATTTGTTGTACGATTCATTTCAATTGTTTTATCTTGTGTTCGACACACACTATGTTTATCTCTCAATCGAACCACGTCCGTGGCATTGATAGGTTAACTCAGCATACAATGATATATATTTTACTTAGGCATGAAGGAGTAGGAAAGAGAGTCAATGTCCCCCCACCTTGAGTCGATATGCCTTATCGTTTCACCGAGCCGATGCGGCTCGATTTTATAACTTCGTTGTACGGACAACTCTCCTGACTTAGCCATTCGAGCACTTCGTGCTTCATTGAATTATACGTCCGTTTTGGCTTATCGTGCCCAAGTCTCAGCCCGTCGCAAGGCGACGATTTGCTTTCGCGGACCCCTTACTGAATAAGGTAGAATGCTGACCTCTAATATTTCAGCGTAAACGTATAGCCTGCACATGAAACCAACTAAAGTTAATACTTGCATCGATTCGGACTTGTGCCTTGGTCGATTTGATTTCTTATAATCTTCGAGCCGTCTCAACGTACTTATCCTTCGGGGCAACGCAGCATTTCGCATCGATTCAACTCGATGCATACTTTAGGATAATGCAACTCTTCGCATCGACTTAGTTCGATGCGTTGCTCGGGACAACGTAACTCTCGTATCGATTCGCATCGATACATTTTATTCGGTCAATGCAACTACGTGACTCTTCGAGTCGACGACTCAGCATAATGCACCGTACGGAGTGGGACATTACATGCTGTACTCCGTGCAATCAACAATATATAACCATTCGCATAGCCACATAACACGTATCGTCTCATATATCGACTCGTTGCACTTCATGCAACCAACAACACGTATCTCTTCGTACTTTGTGCGACCAATAATATGTATCTCATTGTACTTCATGCAACCAATATCACCATATTCGTTGCACTTCAAGCAACCAACGACTCGCAACTTTGTTGCGCTTCGGAAAACAAACATTTTATAACTCGTTGCACTTCGTGCAACCAATATTTCATAACTCGTTGCACTTCGTGCAACCAACATTCTCCGATAGCACTCGGAGAGAGCGTGATAGTCACGACATACTTGTGGTAGACGTACGTACTTAATATAGACTTATTGTATGGAACATCCAATGTAGCATCGAGAAGATCCATGAGCCATGCGGTTGCGAAAATAACTTAGAGTCAACTGATTTTCGATATCGAAGCAACTGAGGGTCAAAGAGATTCGTTCACGGTCCAGAGGATGGAACCGCTCTGATACCAACTTGTCACGCCCTGATCCGGGAAATCGCTCGTCCTCGCTAGATTTCACCCGAATCATCGTCCTCGCTGGGACGTGATGCCGCACGAGCCTGGAGTTGCGCTCGTGCAATACAAGATAACAGGTTCACGTAAGATTATCTAAAATTGATAACATAAGCAGCGGAAGGGAACAAGGTATACAATAAGAATCTCTTTATTAATAATGAACTGAAGGTTACAAAGGCTTGAATAGCCCAACTGAATATGCCAACTGGCTACAACGCTCATGATCTCTCTAGCTCACAAAGGATTTCATCGTTCCATACCTTATGGCTCTTTATAGCCAACAAGTAGTCTTCGGCCGAACATCTCCATGTTGCAAGTCCGAACGCCTATGCGGTAGCTCCTCTTGAAACGCTAAGGACACCATACCTCGACGCGTCCAAGCCAAGCCCCGCCTTGAGCCGATCATACCTGAACCTGCAAGCAAACTAGTGGAGGATTAGTGCTTTCGTCCTCGCTGCACTGAACAAGACCCGCTCGTACCCAAACCAAACACTAAGTACATTTAGTAAAGCATGCAACATTATATTGATGATCTTTCTAATTAGCCTTAGTATCGGTTTCATGGCAATGTACAAGCATAGCATCTTATCATAAATGTGTCCAATACCGTGTTCCTGCAGCAGATACAGTTAGACATAACATGAACATAAACATAGTGATCGTGCTCATCTCCGTCCTATTTTGCCTAGCCTGCAATGGTCAAAACTTTACATAAGAAATCATACAATTTATGCAACCAGCCAACCATAAACTTAGACATATGCATAAGGGTGGCAGGCCATGCGTATGCACCCAACTCTAATCTTAGCCAACCGACCCTATCTATATGAAGGTCACGGTGTTTCGCACCGTAATGGACTTGGCATCCTTATGTGTAAGCCTATGATCGCTCCAGTACGGGTTGCTAGCCCAGTATCTGAAGGATCGCAAACTTACTGATATCATAGCTTATCATAACACTAGTCGGTCGTAATCCATCCTAATGATGTGCACCATAAATACCATACATAATTTTCTCCTAGGCCGAACGGTCCCGGTGCCCCGGTCGTAACCGTCTGAGAGAAGCCGTACCCGTGCACGGGCCATTCGAGTCCATTGACCATGCAATACGTGCCATAGCAAACAAGTCATATCATTCCAACCAATCTTCCGTTCCATAAATATATTCACGTTCCGTAAACATATTCACGTTCCGTAAATATATTTCGTTATCTCTATCTCAAGTTCCTTCGGCATTATGCCCCAACACATCCGTATTGATGCACGACGCCCAACGACTTAGACTTCTCGTACTCGTACTCAACGTGTTCCATTCATAAATTATTTACATAACAAAAGTTCCGTAGTTACTTAGTCATTTCATAGTTTCCGTGCACGAGGGCACGCTTAACGTCATAATCAATGTTCTAGGCCTAGTGTTCGATGTTCTCGGAGTCGTGCACGCGATGCACATCTCAATATTGCCCTTCAATGTTCTACCATCTCTGTGATGGAATTGGGGATTCCCAGGACCCTTCCTTTGGTGTGCGTATTGATCGATAGAAAGTTAAACAGATCTAATACGTGTTCTAATCCTTCATAGGCGAAAACTAGGGTTCATGAATTATACCTGCGACGGAAAAGAGACAAGTAATTCCTGGCAATCTCGAGCGGACGACCCCAAGATCTTCTGCACGTATTCCTTCCTCGAGTTGGACGTCGTGTGGGCGACGATCTTCCAACCTTTTCTTCTCCTTGGCATCCCTCTCTTTCTCTCCTTACGTGAATCACGAATTTAGAGAAAATTTCAGATTTCTGATCAGTAATCTGGCGACCAGAGAATAGAGGATATATATAGGCTACGGCAGGGACCATGAGGAGAAATTAGGGTTAGGCCTCCTAACGGATCTGGATATCCCGTGTTCAGCCTGAACACAAAATCCAGGCCCATTAACAATAGCTCGGTCCACTAATGAGCTATTGTTGCACTACCTCCCTAATCCTAAATTATGTTTGTGGGCTCCTTTTATTATATGCTCGTTTGGCTCCCCATGTTAAGATATCGTATGTCCGTCGATCAAATTAAGTTACTGACAACTATATTGATTCGACATCTTTTATCCTTAAGTAGTACCGCTCAACTTTATTTGTCATGTCGGATATAATCTACCTGCAGGGTTTACATGATAATCCTTATGAGCTCCTTAAGAGGACATCATCAACCCGATGTATCAGGACATGGATTCCATTTATAATCAACAGCCCATCATACATACAATGTTATTACCCAATTCATAGAGGTTGTTGATCCATAATGAATCTCACTCTTTTATGAGTCAAAGTAATGTACACTGCATATACATGTCCGTTATTATATCCGGATTAAGAGCACAAGCATCTATAATAACAGAGGTGTTTGTTCTCTTATGTAGTCAGTACAAAGAGAACAACCTCAAGTGGTCCTGTTCAATACACACAAAGTGTACTAGTGTAAACCTATAGTCAAGATAGACTAATACCAGATTACACTACAACCTTTCCAATAGGTTGTCCAAGTCCATCTAGGTTGTGAACTATTTATATACTCCATAGGAAAATGATAACATGATCTTCTGTGTGACACCACACACCATATTATCTACAATATAGAATATCAGACATTTGCATTAACAATTGCAACAAATACAATATGCAAACATTTGCCCATATGATTCTCATTCAAAATTTAAGGAAATAAGGTTACTACAAAAGTGATGCTTTTAGTATATAACCCTAACACTCCGCCCTACAGCGACCCGAACACTTGATGCACGTCGCTTCAATTGTTCAATGTTCTATCTTAATGTTCGACACCTAATAAGACACTTAATCTCCGAGCCACGCTCGCTAACTTGATAGCAACTTACGCATACAAGGATATATTTTATTAGACGTGAAGGAATAGGAAGAGGGAGTCCAGAACCCACCCACCTTAAGCCGATACGCCTTGTCATTTTGTCGAGCTGAAGCGGCTCGATTCTATAACTTGCTTTGCACGGCTAACTCTTCTGACTTAGCCATTTCGTTGAGCTACTCGATTGATTCAGCCTATCGTGCCCATGCCACAATCCGTTGTAAGGCGACGATTTGGTTTGCGGACACTTTAATGAACAAGGCAAATTGTCGACTCATTATGATTCAGCATAAAAACGTAGCCTGCACACCAGATCAATCGAAGTCAATACCTTATTCAAACCAGACTTATGCTCTGCATCGATTTGTATCGATACTTCATCGGGTCAACGAAACTCTTCGAGTCAACGACTCATCGTAATGCACCGTGCGGAGCGGGGCATTACAGATAAGTCACTGAGTAAGTACTCAGTTAGTTTCGAGGACGGAACTTTTTCTGAGTGGTGTATGATGTAGTGCCCCGTCCGACTCAGTCAATCGGAGGAATTGAAACGCCGACGACGTTCGGACTTAGCCATGCAACGATGACTCGAAGGCCCATTCGGTCGAGGTGACTCCTCGCTCAGGTGGGGTAGTTTCGCTGAGCTTGTCTCATCTTAGCCTTCACATAATAAATCGAACGTTTTCAAATGCACAAGTAGGCTTGTTAATAAAAGAGACGAATCCACATAGCTAAGGGAATAATCCCAAGTTGGGTCAAATTGAGTTAGAATATGAAAATGTCCTACGGTCGGCTTAGAAACGATGCACGATGGCTTTCAAAATCGATACTCGGTCCTTCGTCCCGTGGCTTGGGAGAAGGAAAAGTTGGTCTTCGTCACAAGCTAAGAGTTAGCCTAAGTCATAGGCGTCGTCCGCATAAACGCTTCATAAATCATGCACGGTCCCATCGTCCAAGGCTTGACGCAGTCCTTACTCGTCAAGTTGTTGCACGATTAAGTTAGGCTATCGAAGTCTTTTCTAAGTAGTGTCCCGCTCTTTCTACGGTTGTCAAGTTAAGTACTCTCACGATCTCAAGGCCCGTCGACTTTGGCGGGAGTGTCGCGTAGAGCATAGTTGGCTTAAGGCACGATGCACAGACTTAGTGTTTAAGGCACGGGCCACAATTGATTCATTGAGTTTGGTAAAAAGGGGCTCTCAAATAGTTGTTCACGAGTTGAAGGAAAAGGTACGGCAAGAAAGAAGAATGCTCGCGATCACGGGTCGTCGAGGCGGTCTCAGATGTGAGAAGTATTAAATTTGGCCCTAAAACAGATGGTAATACTAGAGGTAGAATGACTGTGTGAGACGTCAGTTTGAGTCATGGACAACTTGTCGATAAGGTAAATAGTTTACTCGGACGATAACATGGGGCCACAGCAGGACCGTTCCGGCCTAGGAGGAAACCGTGGGTGAATGTGAGCGGGATAGCTGAGCCGAAAGGCAAGTATTCGGTGGACGCTCATTGGGGCTAGCTACCCGCTTTGACCGGTCCATCCTATACCAGCTATGAGTCCAAAATAGCTTGTTATGCTAGTGACCTCATATAGATGAGTCGGCACGGGCGGCAATCCGCGTGTGTGCCTTTGGATTGAGTCGAGTTGAATGTCTTTACAGTTATAACACAATGTTTGGGCCTAAACCCATGTGCGTCGGCGGAATAGCCTTGACGCATCATCAGGACAGAAGTCCATACCCGTCGGCGACAAAGAGTTAGGGCACAACAATATGATGCAACTCAGCCATGTGCTCCAAACTCGTCTAAAAAAGTTGAAAGATGACACCCACCTGTCACCGCAGGCCGAACGTCGGCCGAGTCACAATGGTGACAGGAGCGTCCTCCTCGACGAACTCCGCAGGCTCCTTTCCTTTGCCAGCACCGCCGCGAGAAGTCTTGGGAGCCATTTCGTGAAAGAAGAAAGGGTTTTTTCAAAAGAAGAACTCTAAAAGAGAAAGCAAAGAGAGGAAGAACTCTCTCTCTCTCTCTCCATCAGATGCCTATTTATAGGCTTAGTCGCATGCGTGACCGATGAAGTGTGACCTCAGTCGCCGTCTCGGGTTCTGTGAGGAGATAACTGCAAATAAACCCAAAAAGATCATCATTAATCTTCTTGGTTATCGAAGCGTTATCATTTGCATTAACTGAGAGGAGCATGCGCCCCATCACTGATGCGCGGAGTATCCATGCGCCCGAACAGTCATGCGCCCCGACCACCATGCTTCTTATTTAAAGTATTCCAAAACTTGACAAAAAGTTTTAAAAACTTTGAAGGGGGTCTTGTAGAAGCATGGAATTTCAGGACCAGAAATCCTATGCGCCAAACATTACATGCGCCATGGACCTCGGATGAAGTACTTGGCACAGCAAATAACAAAAGCATAGACATTAAAAGAAGATATTTTATTTTAAAAGTCTATTACATGTCTAAAAAAGAGAGCTGTACAAAGGAGAATTTCTACAAAGAAAAGACCCTAAGTCTACAGCTAGGCGCAGCAACCACCTTGCGCTCTCAAACAGGCGCATCTCGCCATACGCTCTCAGCCAGGCACATCCCTTCAGCAGCTCAGTTATGTGTATCCCTTCAGCAGCTCAGTTATGTGCATCCTCAGTTATGTGCATCCTTTCAGCGGCTCAGTTATGTGCATCCCTTCAGCAGCCCAGTTATGTGCCGCCCTTTCAGTCAGGCGCATCATGAAGTCTCAGCATATGCGTCATCAAATGCTTCGACTAATAAAGCATTTATTGAGCAGAACGAGGGTGGACAATCAACCCTCTAGCTGGAGGAAGAGCTCTCCAAACCAAGGAAGAGGAGAACACCGCAATCGACCCGCGGCTAAAGGAGCAGCTTTCAACCCAACCACAATGGACAACACCCACTCTAGCGGGAGGAGAAGCTCTCCCAAAGCCCAAGGAAGATGATCGGAGCACCGCAATTCCGATCTGCGGCTCTTCCAGCATAATGGAGACGAGGCCCGAGCATTCCGATCTTTGGATGCAACAGACACCTTCCGTCTGCCTCAGAAGCCCTCGACTCCGACTTTTGGATGTAACAGTCACCTTCAAGTGCATCAATGAAGACAATGCGTCGCATCTTCACCCTCGGGAGCATCTCATCAACAGAATGTCCTCGAGCAAACAAGTTTATTTCGGGAGGACGTGAGAGAACGAGAAGCAAACTCTCTCCATGCCACTATTTATAGGCCGGGCAAAACAAACCCATGCGCCAAGTGGCTGGCTCTCCGAAATCCGTGCAATGAATTTGTATTAAATAGGTGATGAACCTGACGCTTCGAATTCGGCCAAAAAATGGCTATTTAAAGCACTCGAAGAACGTAACAGTCGGACCAATAAAGACGTGTCATACAAAGCGGATGCGCCGGTCAGACCGCGCATCATGCAGATGCGCCCATCAGCACCAAGCGCCTTATGAGGATGCACCCCCATGCGTCCCCATGCGCCTAGTGGAACACCGATCGATGCGCCCACTCAAAGGCCCATCACCTGTCAAGAACATTAAATGCTGAAGTCTGACAGAGTTGGCAGCACGTCCCCCGAGAACTGAACAATTGATAGCTTTTTCAGAAGACGAAGCATCGTCGACGTCAGCATCATCATTACTTTTCTCCGGCGGTTACAAGCCACGAGGCCGCCCAACCTTTCGCATGCGCCTCCGTAGCTATGCGCCCAAATCTCTGCATGCGCCACAAAAGCCGTGCGCCTCGAACTTTTCTCTGATCCCTAAAGACAGAAGTCAAGTCACTACTGAAGCCTCGCATGCGCCTCAAAAGTCGTGCGTCCAGACTGGTTCGTGACTCCTAAAGGTTACAAGCCAAAGTCTCCTCATGCGCCCAATCCCAGGCGCATCCTATCTGATCACTCTCCACCAAATCCGAGATCTTTGAGCCATGGACCTACGACACGTGTCCTTTGACTCGATTTAGCCTATGAAGGGGTGCTAATCACCCAAGATCTCAACAACTGAAAGATCCTCTCTATTGCTACGTGTCAGTTCGGTCTCAGCCCACAAAGGCAACAGGAAGGGTTCAACTCCTCAATCAGAGCGCATCGCCCATGCGCCTCCATCAGCAATCACCATGTGGCATCCCCACAAATCGGCGCATCCTACATATGCGCGCATGAGCAGCCTGCCTGCAAAGCTATAAATAGAGAGATCATTTCCTTCTTCCACACACACATAGCTACCGACATACATATACAGAGACAGACCTGCGAATACACACAGAGAGGCAGATACAGACACTCAACGTCTTCTTCCTCTCCGCAATCTCCGGCACCCAGAGCAACTCAGACCTTCAGAAAATCGAGAACCGTCGTCAGATCGTCAACGGAGTCAACGTATTACCACTCGCTCCATCGGCACAAGGGACCCAGATAAACAAAAGTGTACTCCTAGGACTACGTCTAAGTCCTACATTGTAACACTATTCTGTTTGTAATTGAAATTTGCAATCAAAAGATTTTAATGGCAAACAGTATCTATATGATAATCCAAAATATTCCTGAAAACTGCTCACACTTGACATATGCAAGATGCGCCCTAACGTCTTAGCTGAATGATTTGTCTATTGATGAAATAATGGTACATAGAGCAGAATCAATTTTAAAATGATAAAAATACATGAATTGTGTATGCTAGTTAGAAAGCATTGGACGGGGGAGAACAACATGAATGCTGTCTATGAACTTTCGCAATATAATAGCCATAAAAGATTATCAGTAATTAGCTCTTTCGTAAGGCCTTGCGAATTGAGTGGGTGAGACTTAGCTCGTCATCTTTTTCTACCTAATTCGATTTGAAAGATTATTAGGGTCTGCTTGGATTGAGGGGAAAAAAATAATTACAGAGTTAAGTGGGGTTAAATGGGGAGGAGTAGAGTGAGACGGAGTAGAGTCAATACATAGAATCTTGTTTGGATTGGAGGAAGAGTTAAGTGGGGGGTATTTAATAACTCTTGCTTGGATTGAAGGTTTTGAGTAAGTGGATGATTAATAAAAATATGATAGTTACAAAAATAGCCTTATTACATATGTCATAATATTAAATTTGATTGAAATTTTGATTAGAACTTGTCAAAATATCTTCACAAATTAGAAATGTACGGAGCAACATGTTGAAAACAAAAAAATGGAGAAAAAAATCATGATATTTAATAGAACAAATAAGGGATATTTATGACTTTTTAAACAAAACTCCTCAATCTCCCTCGTTAACCCCCCGAATTTGGGGGTTAAAAAATGGAAAAAGAGGGTGAAATAAACCCCCACTTAACCTTCTATAACTCTCCCTCCTAAACTCCACCCTCAAACCAAGCATGATTTTATTTTTTTCTCACTTAACTTCCCCTCACTTAACCCTCTTAACCCTCAATCCAAGCGGACCCTTAGGGATTGTAATAACTTCCTACGTAACTCGATGAAAACGATCGATTATGGCATGATATTATTTAAGCCCAAGGGAGACAGCACCAGATTCTAAGCACCGTGTCATCAAGTCACAACCTGATCCCTGGTCACGAAATTATTGTCGAAAAATGTATAGGTTGTGGTATTCAAAAATTGTTCTCCAAAAGAATTGCATTTGCATCATATAGGTAATTAGCTTGTGTTTGTGGTAGTGAAGTAAGTTCTTTAAACACCTAGGATCGTACACCTATATTTGGGCTTAGATAGAGTTTTAGGTCAAATTCATTTTAGTCCTTAAATTTTAAAACTTATGTTCTATTCATACTTTTATGTTTTTCTTTACCACCCTTGACCGAGGACTGGCTGTCGTTCTGACGACCTAGTATTGTTCACTAGGGGAAGACAAAGTTCCTGCAGGAATGTTACCTCTTTATGACGAGGACAATATCGAGGAGTAAACTGTCTGGAGAGCTTCAAGAGACGGCCGATAACATTTTGTAGCTTGTCGACATATGTAAATTAATATTTTGTTGTAATAAACTTGTATATGATGTACTCCTAGAAAACAGTTTGATGTATAATGGTTATAGTTTGTGGAAGTGAAATGTGTTTTAGCTGTCACTTGTATTTTTCATTCTAGTATTTTACCGACGACAATCGCAATTACGGGTACAAAAGTATTCGTATGGTGCATAGCCTGAAAATGATATTACATACCGGCTTACCGTGTTCTGGGAGCGGGACGTGATAATTAGTGTTTAGATCCTAGGTTTTATACCAGTTTAGAGTTCAAGTCTTGAGATGTCAAATTGGAAAGTTTAGACATTGTACGTATTTCAATTTTTGTTTACTTTTTTTCATGATACCTCAACATGAATACAAGGACAACAATCAACAATGAGGGTATAATGGAAAAAAGTAAACAAAAAATAAAAACACAGGGTCTAAACTTTTCAATTGGACATTTCAAGGCTTAAATTTTAAGCTGGTATAAAATTCAGGTCTAAACCCTAATTAGCCATATATAAAAAAAAATACTCTCCAATGATCCTTTATTTCTACCGCAACAAATAAAGGAATAGTTTAATGACGTGAGGTCCAATATTAATTGGTATAAGAGATGTAAAAAAATTTCTGAGAGTTTCTACATGTATAACCCTTATAGAAACTTTTAACCCTACGTCACCGTCAATAGAAATTGGGATATAAATAAATATTGATTTCTACCATAGAAATAGAGGAGATAGAAGCCCCAGTTGGAGATGGTCTAAGATATTTACATGATAAAAATATTTTAGATGATGTAGAAACCTAGAGAAGCCTCATGAGAGTTCAAGAGGTCTCCACCATATTTCAGAGAATTCTGGAGCCTTCAACTAAACTAGTTAACTTGGTATGTGTTGCAAATTCATCTCTGTGGAACAAAAAATCTTTTACGTGACAGAGAGCTATTACTGCATACTTGGAGTTTTTACATCACCAAGATCCTGCTGATGTCTACAGCTACAACATCAGGAATAACTCGATCGAAACATGTCGTATTGATCAGTAGTTCTGGCTCACCACTGCTACGTGGTGAGGCTAGACCACTGAATAATTTCTTGTCGATGAGAGAGATCAGCCCTTTGGGCAACCCCTCACCTCACAGTTCACAACACACACTCTGTCCACATAGACATAGGCAGAACCATGTTGTTGACTAGGGTTGGCTTTAGCCCACCAATTGTTTTAACAAAAATGCTTTCCAGACCGCGGGGGGGGGGGGGGGGTGGGTGGGGAGGAGGGACCGCGGTTTAAATCACGGCCACGTGTCCCCTCCTATTGGCCGAAAGCCATCCTCCACACACACCCCAGCCTCCTATTAACGTGGGGTCCAAAGTCCGACTAGTGAAGGAACACGTAACACCGCAGTTTAAATCACGGTGCTCCCTCCTGGTACGTGTAGACGCATTGTTATTTTAAATGTACGTCTTTTATTCTTTTGAGTTATTCCATTTCCAGTTCATCCTAGTCTACTCCAACCCATTGGGATTGAAATTTTCGGATCCGTCCATGCACGTGGGCGTCGACCGCCTTCTTTATGACATCACCAGGACCGACTACTCTCGTGATAGCACGTAATTAGCTTCCTTCGAGTACTGCTCGGCTCATCGGTGACCCTCAACGGTGATGGCCAACCAATACTGCGGTTGAGCCACCGAACGAACATCCTCCTCGGTCGGTCGGTCGTTGAGAATGTGTCCACGAGCTTCTTTCCTTTCCACTTCATTTTGCCAATTGGAAACATATAAACTGGAAAGTGTAAATAAATTCAGAATATTTCATAGAACTTTTGAAGCTACAAAATTATAGGAAGCACGCATCCAAAAAATGCCCATGCCACTTCTAGGCAGTGTTGTGTGTAGGGTGTCGTTTATATATTTATATATATATATATATATATATATATATATATGTATATATATATATAAATATATATATATTATTGGATGGTGTCTTACTATTTTTCAACCAGATGAGCTTCACATTTAACATAGTTGAATTGTGTCAACCATCTTCTATATACGTTGGTTGGGTTAAGTGGATGTTAAAATTATATTTTTTAATCTTAAATGAGGACACATGAAATTGTTAAAAATAGAAAGAAAAAAAATAGTGAGAACTGAAAAAATTGTGCTAAATGTAAAAAAAAAAAAAATTAATAAAGTGTGGCAGAGCTATACAAAATATCTCGACATTAAACTTGATCATCTAAATTTCTGCAGAAAGTTTGTAGAATGCGTAAACGAAATGTCGAACAATAGGACACATTTTGAATTCTAAAAAATAAAAAAATGCTTGGACATTTTTTTAACATAAAACATCCAACAATTGAAATTCTTTTACAAACAATCTGGTAATTAAAAAAAAAATCAAAGAAACGTCCTACATTTGTGCAGTTTTGGGGGGAAAAAGCTATACCTAATCGTAGGATAATTTTTGGACAAGAGAAAAAGTGAGTATAGTAAAATTTAAACCCTCAAACCTCCTAAATTTTATTATTTTACTGACTAATCATAAATTCCATGTATTTTGATATTATAAGTACATAATCATGTTGTGATGTAATTAAGTCCAATTCCAACAGAGACAATAAAATGTAACATTGTGTTTGGGAACATTTTTGAGGTGGGGAGGAAAATTTGAGGGAAAAGAAAATGGATGAGAGTAAAATGAAGGTAAAGGTTTTTTTTTTTTCCACTTGTTTGGATGACCAAAAAGTAGAGGAAGAAAAATTTTAAAAATAATATTTTATTTGTTTGTGGAGATAGATATAATTACCATTCAATCCTTGATTTTTTTTAAATTATAAATGATACCAACTTTTTTGTAGGGTAGTTGGGTAATTTCTCCCACAATTCTCTTAACTTTCTCGATTTTCCTCCCACTTTTGGGAGAAATTTTTTTTGAGTGAGATTCGCATGAATTTTCCTCCCAAAATCTTTTCCCTTCTCTTCCCTCCCCATTCCCAAACACATTGCTTTTAATTTTTCACTCATTTTTCTCTTAATATTTTCCTTCCGACGATTTTTTCCTCTTCCCAAACAGTACCTAAAAGTATTAGTAACCAAAGGAAAAAGAAGACAATAATATAATTTATATTTGATACTGTAAGTCTGTAATAAGAAATAAATTTTGAAAAAAAAATTGGAAGAAAAAAAAAAATCTGTGTGGGTTGCCACTGCTTCCACCTTGGTCTTCAACAGAGATAATTAGATCTCATATTTTCCGGATCATTAACCAGTTTCTATATTTGAATCATGTGCAAATCTGCACCATCTGTGGTTGCAGCTGCAGCTGCAGCGCTGCTCCTCCTCCGCACCGTCTCTTCCACAGGCTGACCGAGCTATGCTGCGCTCCTTCCTCCTCCTTCTTCTCCACCGGCCGAGGTGGATCCATCCCGTCGACGGTCTCGACTCTCGTCAACGTAGAGAAGCCCTTGGGCTTCAACGTGTTGTCCAGTCTATCAGTCGGGTTGGGGGGGCTAGCACTCCGCGACCTCGACGTCGACGAAGAGGAGTCCGACCGCACCGAGCCGGCCGCTTTCGCAGCACCGGAAGAAGGCCGCCGCTTGCAGCGCCTTACCTGGCCCATGCAGCCTACTACAGGGGATGCCGGCTCCTCGACCGCCGCTCTCGGGCTACGCCGGCACTGCTGCTGCTTGCGGGTAGTACTGCCCTTTTTGTGGTGTCTGGTGGTGGTGTTGCTCGGAGGAGGAGGTACCAAGCACCATGCTGGATTGATGAAGGAGCTGAGCTTCTGGTGGTACTTGTCCTTCTTTGCCATTGGAGATTTGATTAGATTAGGTGATCACTTGACCTTTAAGTCTATAGGTGGTGGAGGAGGAGGAGGAGAATACTAAGCAAGAGTGTGGAAAAGTAGGGAGTTATATATAGATTGAGACCTCGTATTAAGAAGACTTGTTTGTATCCAACTCTAAGTAGCTCTTGTGGTTCTGGTTCCTGAGAAGAGGTATAACATCTTTGTTGGATGGCAGAAGATAAGTAGATCGAGTCACGGAGACGTATTATTTATTCTATTTATTTGGTAAAAGTTGGATTACAATGGGTCAAACAGACATACAATATAGCATGCACAAAATTTTATACATATCGTCGAACATCTCAAAAGAGAAAAGAAAAGAAAAGACTTGCTGGTAGCTGGGAACTTAATTACCAGCAAACGTTCAAGGAAAGTTCGTCAAATTAAGGAAACGTTTAGTTTGAAGAAGGGTTTTTATTTTTGGTTGGAAAAATACTGATTTTTCTTTTTTGCTAATACCCTGTTGCGACAATAGCGAGAGGATTTTAGTTATAACTTACGAAAATTATCAAGACTTAGTTACGCAATTGTCTAGAGATATTTTTTTTTATATTTGCCCCGGAGTGGTTGACCAATTAAACCATTGTCTTGGCTCGGTACTTCTACTTGCAACTTAAGTGATAGCAAACTCTTTAACATGTGTCATCCATCTATAACCGTTTGTGAAATTTCCGGACATACATCAATGTATGAGATAAAACATCATATACACTACCATTTCTATTCACCATGATTAATTATATAAATGACAATTGCTGAGGAAAAAGAAGAAGAAACATTCCTCCCTCAATCTCTCTCTATAACTCACATTCTCTCCTCTCATCTGATTCATCTTTGTGTCTGCGATTATGTTTGACGTTTTTGGTTTGCGTGCTTTTGTTCAGTTCTCTCGCAGAACTTTTTGGTTTTGGGGAACGATTTTCGCGCTTCGTTTCCAACAATACGAACATTCCTCCCTCAACCTCTCTATAACTCACATTCTCTCCTCTCATCTGATTCATTTTCAACCGATTCATAACTGAGATCGCGTCATCGTCGTCGGACTGCAACGAAAGTTGAAGTAGGAGCTATAATAGTACGTCAAACCCCACTGCTGGTAATTCCCTCGCCGTCTGAACTTCCGCAACAGTAGCGTTAACATAAAATTTGTACTTTTGTTATAGTAATTTTGTATATAAAATTTATGACATGTTAAGTTCAGTCCCGAAATAAGCCCTTGATAATCTCTACTGCATGTGTGCAATTATTCATTAATGTATTATTTGTAAATTACTGATTTCCCTTTCAAGTTGTCACATATGGTAGACTTTGCTCTCCATTGATTAGGTCTTTTTTTCTTCACAAGCTAGCTAGATGCTCCTCCCTGTGGCCTATTAAGTTTGGATGGGAGACTTGACTCAACCAGTCAAGTCAGTTCACCGTGTCCGTAAAGTTTCTAAGACCAATTATGGGTGACACGGACTCACTCAGAAGACTAAAACCTAATTATGTTGAGCTTGCGGACTAAATCGAAGGAATAACAAATACTGGGTCGTCTGCCTGGAAATTCTTTTTCTAGCTGGTTTGACAAGTTAGGCAATAAATTCTGTTGATCGACACAAATTGAGTCTCGTAATGAAAAGCTTGCTCAGTAGCTGCTCCAGCGGATCGCAATGGCGATAATAAAGATGGTAAACATATTTGCAAACAAGGATCTGACGGTTACAATTTGTTGAAGGGAAGAAATGACTCCTCTATATGAGAAATTTTGTGGCTCAAACTCCTCCATATTATGTCATGGTGTATTTATGTTTGTGCAGCACTGACCACCAAGGTCATCATCAACATTAGATGAGTCTTATAATGTGAAGGTTGTGGATGAAAAAGATGATTAACAATACCTAGTAATTATTATATGGATGCGGCTATCCGCACCCCACCACTTGCTGAGCACACTCTATTTATAAATAAAAAAAATTCAAGTTCCTATTCTCACCTTTCCCTCCCCCTGCTCCCCTCCCCCCCCCCCCCCTCCCCCCCCCCTCCGTCGACCCCTACCCCTCCTCCTCCGTCTCCACCTCCTCCTCCTCCTCCTCCTGGGTCGGAGGTCGGGGTCGGAGGAGGGACGGGGGAGGAGGAGGAGGGTCGGGAGGAGGAGGAGGAGGTGGAGGGGTCGCGGGGGGGGGGGGGGGGGGGGGGGGGGGGGGGGGGAGAGGGGGGGGGGGTTGGGAAGGGGAGCAGGGGGAGGAGGAGGGTAGAATAGGAATTAATTATTTTTTTAAAAAATCGGATGTGCTTAGCAGGTGGTGGGGTGCGGATAACCGCACCCTTATTATATATGTTTCGTAATCTAATATGAAGTAATACGAGTGTCGTTCAATGATCGGAAAAGTTCGAAAGGAATCAAAGCATCGATATGATTGGGGTTGTCTACATCCAAAATCCAAAGAGTATTAAGTAGAATACTAGTATAGTAGTATATGTGGTTGAGCCAGAACTGGATCATTTTGTGTACGATTCAGAGTGCAATGATACATTTCGACCGTTAAGGTTGTTCCTAACTTAGACTAGAGTCTAGATTATGGATCATTTCTAAGGACTTTTCCATGTCCTAGAACTGGTTGGTTTGAAACTAATTAAGAAGGCTTTGTAAGATAAAGTTCTTGGAGACATCAAAGAAATATATATAGAGAGAGGGTTTGAAACAGAACTTGTTGGAGATATCTTAACTAGATGGTTCCATATTACGGTCTGTGTGAGTAATTCTTCTAAGATTTTTTTTCTCTTGTTGATACAATAAAATTATTTTCCTCATTGTCCGATGGAGTAAGTCAAATTTAACTGAACCACGTAAAACGATGCGTGTTTGTGTTTGTTTAATAAATTAATATTGTTAGAATTATTGTGTTTTGTTATTTACTGGTAGTTGTTAAGATTATTGTTTGTGTCACTTCCACTTGTATGCACATAATGCACTATACGTAATCACTGACTTTCGCGTCATTTCTGCAATGCTCATCCTTACATTTGTATCTATTGTCATGGTTACTTCCAGTAGTCTAGAAAACGAGGAAACAATAGGAAACACAGGAGGTGAAGTCAGTGACAGGGAGTTTCAGCCGTATCTATATATACAAATTTATCTCAATGCCGACTATCATAATTATTGATGGATTGACATGCTCAATTGAAATACCACATTATTTATAAGACTACAAATCTATGTTTCATCTCTAACATGAGTTGGCGCAATTATATAAGATTTGTTGCCATCAAAATGTTGCTGCAAAAACGATACAAATCCACATAAAAATAACAAACTTCTGTCTCACGCAAGCACTCGAACAAATTTCAATCTATATATTTCAATAATACAAGATTGAATATAAATATGTTAAATCATTTGTCCCCACTTACAAATATCAAGAAAGAAGAAAATACATAAAATTATTCTCCCAACCCTGTAATGATTCCTGAACGAAGAAGAGGACTCATCAAACAAATCGTCGCATCAGACTCATTCATAAAATTATTAATGACTATCATTAAATTTAGCAACATAAAAAAATTTATTAATGATATTTTGAGATAACTGTCATATATATATATATATATATATATATATATATATATATATATATATATATATATATATATATATATATTTGGAAACAGATAAATTTATTCTGGAATCGCTCCCACTGGGATTCGAACTCCTGACCACTCGGGCCGCATGCATCTCTCTTAACCACTAGGCTAAAGGTCATTTGCTATATATATATATATATATATATATATATATATATATATATATTTGAAGCAATGGGTACTTGTGTCGAACTCGCCTCCTCTGGGACTCGAACTCCCGACCACTTGAGCCGCATGCATCTCTTTTAACCACTAAGCTAGAGGTCATATATATATATATATATATATATATATATATATATATATATATATATATATATATATATATATATATATATATATATATATATTGTCACGTTCCAGTACCAAAATACGGAGACGGACCAGGCCAGCTACTTCATATGAGGTATTCAAACGTCATACGGCGATCGTGGCTGTCAAGAGACAAGGGGGTGTATGCTACATTCAAGTCACCTATGGTCACACAAAACATCTACGTCTCAATCATTCAAAGCAAGAAAACATCAATTAATGAACATATAAGATAAAGCAGTAAGGCGTCTCTGACGCTTCATCAAAATGATCATGGGGTTCTAGCTTTATAAGGTAGCTAGCCCAGAGAGTCAAAGATACATAATTGTATTCAGCTGCAGTCTGATTTAGTTACAATTGTGCAAAAGATAAAATGTCTAGATTAGCCGGCTAAACAGGTGCCGGTGGCTAAACGCCAGGACATAAATAAAGATACAGGAGTGGTGGAGAAGAAACTCACTCGAGTTTCCCGCCAGTCATGCTCCTAGTATGCACCATTGACGTCAGGGAAGAAAGTCGGATCCTCAGGCTCTGCTACGCGATCTGGCCAAACAAAACCAGCCGGGTCAGCTCCGAAATAGCAAGTACCACAAGGGAGCACAAAAGAGTGAGATAAAACCCAGTCATAAAATAATAATAATGGTAAGCTTCCGGTCGTAACCTTGGTCCACAGCCTGTCCTAGCACGATAGACCAACCCAACAACTAAACAAGGACATGGGTTGGACCACGCACCATGACAGTCCGTGTCCCTCGGCTACTAGCGGAAGGCCCAAGCACAGTCAAGTCGTTTTTCAAGCGGCCATTCATTCCTGCGGCTTTCTATATTTGGCGGAGTTATCCTCGTTATACTGATTAAAAGGAATCCTCAGATCGTGTCAACCCAGCAGAGCTAGCCAAACCATAAGACTTATAACACTTTGATGATGCACCAGTCTCCCGAAGGGCTACCGTGCTAAGACATTTAACACATAGCTCGTAGGAGTCAGATATAGCTATTCGCTATAGGCGAATGAAACAATATCCGTGGCGGCCAACCCGGCACGTCAGGACGGGACCTAGGGTGGCTAGTATGGCACGATCTTGGGATTCTTCCCACCCAATGCATCTACTAAGTTAGTTGTCTAGTAAATCCTTAGGTTATCCTCAGAGTTCACATGTCGTGGTCACATGTTGACTCCCTTAGATGTCGTACATCGTACGAGTACTCCAAGAAGGGATCCGTACTGGCTCAAGGATTCGTACGTATGTTTTTCCCCTTCTTGGTGTAATGCAACACACAACACATACCACGTCATTGCCAACGACCATTACTATGTAAATGCTGGACTCTTGGGAGTACTGGCTGTAATGCCCCGCTCCGCACGGTGCATTATACTGAGTCGTTGACTCGAAGAGTAGCGTTGACCCGATTGCGTATCGACGCGAATCAATATGAAAGTTACGTTGTCCCGAGAAACGTATCGATCCGAGGAACGCATCGAGTAATAACGGTGCAAGTGTTAAGTTGTCCCGAGCAACGCATCGAACTAAGTCGATGCGAAGAGTTGCCTTGTCCCAAAGAATGCATCGAGTGAATCGATGCGAAGCGCCGCGTTGCCCCGAAGGATTAGTGCGTTGAATCGGCTCGAAGATTCTAAGAAATCGAATCGACCAAGGCGCAAGTCCGAATCGATGAAGTATTGATTTTAGTTGGTTTCGTGTGCAGGTTATACTTTGACGCGAAAATATTAGAGGTCGATCTTCGGCAATATTTAGTAAGGGGTCCGCGGAACCAAATCGACGCCTTGCGACGGGTTAAGACTTGGGCACGCTAAGGCAAATCGGACGTATAATTCAACAAGCACGAAGTGCTCGAATGGCTAAGTCAGGAGAGTGGCCGTGCAACAAAGTTAGGGAATCGAGCTGCATCGGCTCGGCGAAACTACGAAGGCAAATCGATTCAAGGTGGGAGGATTGACTTCTTTTTACTCCTTCATTCGATAAGTCAAATATATCATTGTATGCTAAGTTAACCTATCGACGCCACGGGCGTGGTCCGATCGGAGATAATCATAACGTGTGTCGAACACTAAGTTAGTACAATTGAAATGAAACGTGCATCAAATGCACAAGTCGCTACGGAACATTGGATATCGCTAAGGCGAGCGCCTCGGTGCGCAAGCCGCAATAACATGGGATAACTGTACTCGGCGAGTGCCTAAGTGCACGAACCATACCGTGCCTTCGCGCACGAGTTAGAACAGCTAGAACTGTCACGCCCCAGTACCGAAATACGGGGACGGACTAGGCCAGCTACTCCATATGAGGTACGTAACGTCATACGGCGATCGTGGCTGTCGAGAGACTAGGGGGTACATGCTACAATCAAGTCTCCTATGGTCCCACAGAGTTCTATGTCTCAATCAATCAAATCACATCAGCAATTAAATGAACATTAAAGATAAAGCAGTAAGGCGTCCCCGACGCTTCATCAAAATGGTCATGAGAGACTAGCTTTATAATTTAGCTATCTCAGAGAGTCAGGAGTACAAAGTTATACACAGCTGCAGTCTGTTTATTTACAATTCTGTACTGACACAAAATATCAAGTAATCCGGCTAACAGGTGCCGGTGGCTAAACGCCGTAAAAGTATAAGCAGGAGTGGTGGAGAAGAAACCCACTCGAGTCCCCGAACCGCCATGCTCCTAGTATGCACCATGGATGTCAGGGAGGAAGATCGTGTCCTCAGGCTCTGCTACGGGATCTGGCCAAACAAAAACCAGCGGGGTCAGCCCCGAATAGCAAGTACCGCCAAAGGAGCACAAGAGTTAAGATTAAAAACCCAGTTAAAATAGAATGATTGATAATAGTAATACTTATGCTACTATTATAGGGTAGCGCAACATCCTCGAACCCATGTGGCACCCTTACAACCAAACAAGGACAAAAGGTGCCGCATGGAGTCGGGACGTGTCGTACTCTATAACTTTCACATAAGTTAAAAGGTATAAACAATAAAATCTCCTGATCGTGACTTCGGTCGATAGCCTATCGCAGCACAATAACCAACCCAACAATCAAACAAGAACATGGGTTGGATCATGTACCATGATAGTCCATGTTCCTCAGTCATTCACAGAAGTAGCAATTCACAATCAGAATAAGTCTTCCGTTCATAACTTCGGTCCACAGCCTATCATAGTACGATAACCAACCCAACAATCAAACAAGAACATGGGTTGGATCACGTACCATGACAGTCCGCTTCCCTCAGTTATTCACGGAAGGTAATAGGATACAAGTAAGTCGTTTTCACGGCCAATCAAGTCTACGAGTTTCTAGTGGGACGAGGTTATCCTCGCATCATGTTATGTAGAAATTCTCAGATCGTATCTTTCCAGCAAGGCTAGCCAACCCAGGGGTTCGCGTAGACAGGTATGATTGAGCACAGGTCCCTCGTAAGGCCACCTTGCTAAAACATAAAATATATAGCAGGAATTAATCGGATACAGTCATCCACTCGTTGTAGATGACACAGTATCCGTGGAGACCAGCCGGCGCGTCAAGACAGTATCTCAAGGCGGCTGGTGTAACACGATCTCGGGATTTTGCCCTCTCCATGCATCTAGTATGTTTAGTTGCCTAGTTTAACCCTAGGTGAAATCTTGGACTCACATGCTGTGGCCTGCATGATTATCCTCCTAAAGTCGTACTTTAGTACGAGTACCCCAAAGAGGATCCATGTCAATCAGTATGTCAACATGTTCTACCCTCCTTAGTGTAATGCATCATTGCAAATACGCCACGTGGAGTTACGAGTCATTTGTCGAGCATGAGCAAGAACTGGAACATTCAGGTACATGTATCAGGTAGGAACACTTTGTTCTTCGAGGTCACATTAGTGCTCATATCATGCTCGGAACAAAAGGCGTAAGGATATAAAATGGGCATATAATATCTAATAAAATATCAAAAGCGTACGCACAAAAGCACGCACGCTCAAGGGGTAAAAGTCACGCAGGCTCACTCAAGGCAGCGTGCGTGAAAAGTCACGCAGACTCAAGGAAAGAGCTGCGTGAAAAGTCACGCAGGCTCAAGGAGAGAGCTGCGTGAAAAGTCGTGCAGGCTCAAGGGAAGAGCTGCGTAAAAAGTCACGCAGGCTCAAGGAGAGAGCTGCGTGAAAAGTCATGCAAGCTCAAGGAGAGAGCTGCGTGAAAAGTCATGCAGGCTCAAGGGAAGAGCTGCGTAAAAAGTCACGCAGGCTCAAGGAGAGAGCTGCGTGAAAAGTCACGCAAGCTCAAGGAGAGAGCTGCTTGAAAAGTCATGCAGGCTCAAGGAGAGAGCTGCGTGAAAAGTCATGCAGGCTCAAGGAGAGAGCTGCGTGAAAAGTCACGCAGGCTCAAGGAGAGAACTGCGTGAAAAGTCACGCAAGCTCAAGGAGAGAGCTGCGTGAAAAGTCACGCAGGCTCAAGGAGAGACACGCTTCCAACAGGAAGCGTGCTCAAACAGGAGCACACTGTTCACTGTCTTCTCCAAACAGCAAGAACACCATGGCTGAACCCAAACTTCAAAGCATCATAACTTGGCCATCCGAACTCCAAATCCAGATTTCCAAAGTTCCAACTTGGGTGAAACTGAATGCTCTTCCACATGGAAGCATCAAAAACCCATAAAATCCAACTAAAGTAGATCAAACCATGCAAAATCCGAAAATGATTAAAACCTAGATCTACAAAAATCAAAGCTTCAAAATAGAAATTTCCAAGTTCTAAACTAGTATAGATTGAGGAGAAGAACATGTTTTGGCAAATAGTTTTGTAAGAAATCATTGACAAAATTATTGATCCATCTCTTGAGCAAGTTGGTACTTGCCTTTGTTGGTGGAGGAAGTAAATGAGAGGTAGTAAATGAGAGGAGAGAGAATAAGATGAGTTATATATAAAGATCTTGGACCCATGGGTTCATGATGAACCAAAGGGTTCATGATGAACCATTGGTGAACCAAGAATGGGTTACCCAAATGAGCCAAAACTGTAGGCCCAAATGCAGAAAATAAATTAGAAAATAATATTTTGTCGAATATTTTTGGGAAATGCATGAAGAAATACAGCATAATAAATATAGTATAAATACAAGGTAAATATAATTTATCGGTTTACGTATTAAAATACGTATTCCAGGATCGGGGAGTGACATCTCTACCCTTCTTAGAAAAATTCCGTCCTCAGAATTCTAGCCAAGACAGGATAGTGAAATCAGGGCAAGCAAGGCTCAATCATATACAAGTTAACTATCATAGCAGTTATTATCATCCATCACAAAGTGCAAAACAAGCAGGTGAGGATAAGCATGGAATCGTGTCAATAAGGTGCAAAAATATACCTTATTAGTCAAACAAATACGGATACCGAGATCTGATCTCGTCTTCGCGCTCCCAGGTTGACTCTCCCGAAGAGTGATGGTTCCAAGAAACACGGACACGGCTTATCGTCCGATTCTTGAGTACCATCTCTCGTCGGTCTAAGATAGATACGGGTTGTTCCTCGTAAGTTAGGTCGGTACCAATGACTAACTCAGAATGATCGAGGATATGACTCGGATCTGGGACATACCCACGTAATTGGGACACATGAAACATATCATGTATGCCAGTTAACGAAGGCGGAAGGACAAGTCGATAAGCCACATCGCCTACCCGAGCGAGAATCTTAAAAGGACCAACGTATCTTGGACTAAGCTTTCCTCGGGTTCCAAATCTGATGATACCCCGAGTAGGCGAAATCCGCAGAAACACTTGGTCGCCAACTCTGAACTCCAGAGACCTATGATGCTGATCTGCCCAATGACGATGTCGGTCCTGTGCAACTCGAAGGCGCTCTCTGACCAACTTAACTATCTCCACAGTCTGCGTGATCATCTCTGGCCCCAACAGCTTCCGTTCTCCGACGTCGTCCCATGCCAAAGGGGACCTGCACTTCCTTCCGTACAATGCTTCGAACGGGGTCATCTGAATGCTAGCCTGATAGCTGTTGTTATAGGAGAACTCCACTAGATGAAGGTGATCCTCCCAAGATCTGCCAAAATCTAAGGTACACGCCCGTAGCATATCTTCTAACGTCTGAATGATTCTTTCTGATTGCCCGTCGGTTTGTGGATGATAAGCAGTACTGAATCTTAACTTGGTTCCCAAACTTTGGTGTAAGCTCCGCCAAAAATGGGAAGTAAACCACGTATCCCGATCTGATACTATACTAACTGGAATACCGTGCTGCCTTACTATCTGCTTCATGTACATTTCTGCTAACTGCTCAGTAGTCTGTCCAACTCGGAAGGGAAAGAAATGAGCGACCTTCGTGAGTCGATCTACTATTACCCAGACTGCATTCTTGCCAGCCGGG
Organism: Iris pallida; assembly: GCA_029216955.1. Taxonomy (NCBI): domain Eukaryota; kingdom Viridiplantae; phylum Streptophyta; class Magnoliopsida; order Asparagales; family Iridaceae; genus Iris; species Iris pallida. Next base: position 22,038 of record JANAVB010021727.1, on the reverse strand, counting down.
GATCTACGTAAATCGGTCACGAAATCCATCGTGATGTGCTCCCATTTCCATTCTGGGATAGGAAGCGGCTGTAGCAACCCTGCTGGTCTCTGCTGCTCGGCTTTCACCTGCTGACATACCAGACACTTGGATACAAATCTCGCTATCTCTCTTTTCATGCCATTCCACCAAAAGTACTGCCTAATATTTCGATACATCTTCGTCCCTCCAGGATGAATGGAGTAAATAGAACTATGAGCTTCGGACATAACTTCTTGCCGAAGGTCTCCACTCGGTACACAGAGTCTGTTTCCAAACCTGAGCGTACCATCTTCATGAATCACTAACTCCTTCCTACGGCCTGATTCACACTCCGTCCGCAACTTCTGAATCTGTGGATCTCCTGCTTGTGCTGCCCTTATCCTCTCTACTAAGGTTGACTGAATCTGCATACTGATCATTCTTCCTATATCCCTTAGCAAAACTACTTCGATTCCCATACTCTGAAGGTCTTCTAAAATATGCTTCTGCAAGGTCAAGATAAAGGCACTGTCTCTCATACTCAGTGCATCTGCAACTATATTCGCCTTGCCTGGATGATACTGAAGATCTAAATCAAAATCCTTCAGCAGTTCTAACCATCTTCTTTGCCTCATGTTTAAATCTCGCTGCGTGAATACGTATTTCAAACTCTTATGATCAGTATAGATCTCTACCCGATCTCCATATAAATAATGCCTCCACAACTTGAGTGAAAACACCACAGCTGCTAACTCCAAATCGTGAGTCGGGTAATTCTTCTCATGGTCTCGAAGCTGTCGAGACGCATATGCTATCACCTTTCTGTGCTGCATCAATACACATCCAAGACCCTTCCCAGATGCGTCACAATAAACTGTAAAGCCTCCCGCTCCTACTGGAAGCGTCAAGATCGAGGCTGAGATCAATCTCTTCTTCAATTCTTCAAATGATGCCTGACAGCTGGCTGACCAAATAAACTCTACGTCCTTGTGCGTCAAACGCGTTAAGGGCGCAGAGATCTTGGCAAAGTCCGCCACGAACCTTCTGTAGTAACCAGCTAATCCTAAGAAACTTCGTACTTCTGCAACCGTTCTCGGGACTGCCCAATACTCTACGGCCTCAATCTTCTTCGGATCCACTGACACTCCTGCCCCAGAAATTACATACCCCAGGAACGAAATGTGATCTAACCAGAATTCACACTTGTCGAGCTTCGCATAAAGTTGATGCTCCCTCAATGTCTGTAAGACAGTCCTAAGATGTTTTTCATGCTCCTCTTCACTGCTGGAGTAGACAAGAATGCCATCTATGAACACCACCACAAATTTATCCAAATACGGTAGAAAGATGCGGTTCATTAAATCCATGAATACTGCGGGGGCGTTGGTTAGTCCAAAGGGCATTACTAAAAACTCATAATGCCCATATCTAGATCTGAATGCTGTCTTCGGTATGTCTTGCTCTCGGACTCTTACTTGATAGTATCCAGATCGAAGATCGATCTTGGAAAAGACACTGGCCTTGCTCAACTGGTCAAACAGGTCATCAATCCTTGGTAGCGGATACTTATTCTTTACTGTTACTGCATTCAGCTTGCGGTAGTCGATGCACATCCTCGTCGACCCATCCTTCTTGGGAACTAGAATCACTGGCGCGGCCCAGGGCGATTTACTATTTCGGATGAATCCCTTAGACTTCAACTCTTCTTCATGTTGATACAACTTATCCTGTTCTGACGGCGACATTCTGTAAACTCTGTCTGCAATAGGCCTCGTTCCAGGGTTCAACTCAATGCTAAATTCTACCTCTCTGACTGGGGGTATCCCTGGGAGCTCATCAGGGAAGACGTCGAGAAAATCTTCGACCACTCTCGGAATCTGTCCTGGCTCTGACACTGCTGCTGAGATGACGCCTCCGGCCTGATTCTTCAAGGTTCGAGTAAAGATGAACTGCTCCATCCCAGGAACGCTGAATATGACCCTACCTCCTCTACAATCAATTGTCGCATGACTGTCTCTCAACCAGTCCATGCCAAGAACAACATCAAAATTCTCCATAGGGAATTCAATCAATGATGTGGGCAATAAATGCCCACACACCTCTACCGGACATGAAAAGTGCACCCTGCTAACTTCTACGAGCCCATTGCCGGTGAGTATATCCATCCTCTCCGGAAATGCCTCAAACTCTAATCCAATCCGTGTAGCATATTGTGCAGAGATGAATGAATGAGTAGCGCCTGAATCAAATAATGCTACAGCGGGAAATAATGTGACGAGAATTTTACCTGCCACCACGTCACTAGACGCTAGAGCCTCTTCCAAGGTCAATGTGAGAGCCTGGCCCCGCGGAGCCCCTTGTTGCGGCCTTCCTCGACCATGCTGTTGCTGCCTCTGAGGGCCTTCGGCTTCCTATGCCTGGCGAAACATCTGAGCCTGCGTTGGTAGACGCTGGGCTAGGGGCCTTACTGCTAATACTGGCCCTCCACTCGGGATTGCCACCGGAGCTGGCAATGCTGGAAACTGCTGAGCTGGCCCTCCTGGCCTCTGCATCACAGGACAAGTGGAGATACGGTGGTCTGAACTACCACACCTCAAGCATAAGCCATTCGCTGACCGGCACACCTCCCTCGTGTGCCCTGTATTCCCACAGAATGTACAGCCCTGGGGTGCTCCCTGACGCTGTTGCTGGTTCCTCGGCTGCTGATGCCGAACTGGCGCTGTATTAGTTGACACGGCCGTCCTCCGCGGCGCTCCTGCATCATGAATACGTACACCGGGTGCTGGTGCCGATGTTCGCTGTATTGCTCCTCCTCCAACCTGAGAATAAGATCTCTTCTGACCTCCTATCCTCGATGCCAACCTCTGCTGGGTAAGCTCGTGCCTCCGAGCGGCCGTCAAAACAGCGTCAAACGTCTGGTAGTCGTGTCCCTCCACAAGCTGTAGTAGTTCCAAATGAAGTCCCTGCTGGAACCTCATAGCCTTCTCTGGCTCCGTTGCCACCATTGCTGGTACGAAATGGCACAATCTGCAGAACTCTGCTGCATACCCATCTACGGTCTTGCCTGCTTGCTTGAGACTGATAAACTTCTGCTGGAGCTCATATCGAGCTACTACGCCAAAATACTTGGCCTTGAATCTGTCACTGAAGGTGGTCCAACGAACAGGGCGTCTTGCACCAACTTCTTCTGATGCCCACCAGTCGCGGGCAAGATCCTGAAGTACCAGTTTGACCTGATCAACCTTCTCATCATCTGGAACCTTAGCTGCCACAAGAATGGCTTCGATGTCTTGAATCCAGGCATCCGCAGTGATGGCATCCTCCGTGCCATCAAAATATCTCGGGTTCAAGCGACGAAACCTTCCTGATGCTCCCGAGTCAGCCCCAACACTCCTCTCAAGAGCTAACTGAATTCCTTGGTTCAGCAACACGTTCTGCTCCTGCTGCCGAGTCTGTTGTTGTTGGTTAGTGACAAGAAACCCCCAGATGATCTCCAGGAGTGCTACGGCGTCTGGTACTGATGCTCTCGAGCGCCCTAGCGCACAAGCCACGAACATTGAACGTGGAAATACGGCTTCGACGCGTGCAGCAAGTGCACGATGCGAAGGATAAATGATAAATATGTCAAAAACGTGCTTACGTGCACGAGATAACAAAAGATGGCTTCGTTGCGAAGGAATACAGTTGTGGCCCGAATGTGGCGGAACTGTCGGATATGACATGATGCCTCGAAAGGTGTTCGGGACCTTCGGGTCGTTCGGTTGGCGAACATTGAGTTGAGGCATAATGCCATTGAACATTGAAACGAAGTATGAAACGTAAGAACATAGAAAGTTAACGAAGGAAATACGAGATGGGTAATACGGCATGGTGCCCTTCGAAATGTTCATGGCCTTCGGCCGTTCGTTGAGGACATTTGGGCGTTGTGCCAATTGAAATAGCGATAAGCGAACTTGCTTGGTTGTATGAAATATAAGATTCGTTGCATGGCCAAATGGTCAAATGGTCAAATGGACTTAAAGATATAAAAGCCCGTGCATGGGTTTCCCTCGAACGCGACGCGCCAGGGCGCTGGGACCGTTCGGCCTAGGAGGGATTCGTTTGAGTATTGTTGGCGCCACTTCGACCGGACAGGGTAGCGTCCTTATGGTGAATGTGTTAAGCAACTTGCTGCGATTATTTCGATGGCCTCTGATGTTGGTTAGCAACCGCACAGAGTTAACATCGTCTTATGTTTCGAATATAAGTCTATTCTAGCTTGACAAGCTAGTGACCTTCATATAGTTAAGGGCGATGGGTTTGGAAGTGTAAGGTATACGTATCTTGCATCGATAGATCCGAATAGAGGGCACTTATAACATGACAGGGAAAACGGATAGGCGTATTCACCTTGCGTCGGTGCAAGGGCGAGTGCGTCGATATTGGTAAGTCGCGCCACGAATCAAACACGAGAATGCTTGCTTGTTTGCCTATTCAATTCGATAACATGCTTGCTATGATAACATGCTTTACGCTTTCGAATATGCCATGAAATTGACCGTAAGGAGAACATAACAAGATCATAATCTAAGTTGCATGATTCAACATAAATATTAAAAGGTCGGTTTGGAAAGATGATCTTTACTTCAGTACATGCGAGGATGAACGTACTGATCCTCCACCAGCTTCATGCAGGGTGCAGGGAATGATTTGCTCGCGGCGAAGCGTTGCTTGAACGTGTTGAGGCTTGGAATGCCGAAGCGCATTGAAGCGTGCGATCGCATTGACGCTCGCACTATGCAACTGGATTGATGCGGCCGAGATATAGAAAGTATGATGTATGGAACGATAAAATCCTTTGTGGGCAAGAGAGAACCTGAGTGTTGTAGCCAACCTGGCATATATTGTTAGGCTATCGAAAGCCTTTGTAATCTCAGTTTCGAATATCAATAAAGAGAATTGTTTCGTATACTCTGTTTTCCTATCGTTGTAAATATCGAATCAAAAGATAACCATTTGAGAACTTGTCATCTTGCCTTGCACGAGCGCAACTCCAGGCTCGTGCGGCATCACGCCCCCTGCGAGGACGATGATTCGGGTGATTCCGGGTCGGGGCGTGACAAATTGGTATCAGAGCTCTAGGCTCAATTTCCTCTGGACGCTTGCTTTATTCCAATTCCAAAGAGTTGTCCACCACCAACCGAAATCACTCTTGACTCTACTCGATGCCGCACTGGATGTTTCATACAATAAGTCTAATACAAATCATGTAATTTTGCTGCGTGTTGTTTGGAAATTACATGGTGTTTGTTGGAAAAGTCGGGAAAGGTTTGTTGCTATAAGTACAATAAGTTGCGAGATATGAATTCAAGGATTGGTTGCCGCGGATGCAGCACGTCGTGAATTGTAATTCGAGATATTCGTTGGTTACAACGAACGATACGAGAAATGTTGGTTGCATCGGTACAATGAAAGTCGTAGAATGTTGCTGCAGCAATTGCCACGCGTTGATTGTAAATGATGCATTGAAAAGGAAATGAAAGTTGATATGGAATGTGTCGAACGGATTCGCATATCGATTTCGAATGTGCGCTGCGATGAAAAGCGATAAGTCAATATCGAATGTGTTGAACGGATTTGAGCATTGACTTGAATGTCGAAAATAAAACTTTGCACGAGATGCAACGAAAGAAAACAAACGTTATAAATCGAGAAACGAAAATCGGTTCGGTTGCACACCGAGCATGTGTTGGTAAATGAATGCATTGGCCGAGTTGCGTCGGATTTTGATTAATTAGAGTTACGATTGTGATCAAGCACGATCACTGCGGAAATCGTGAGTCGAAAGAGATCGTTGGTTCGTAAAGAGTACGTTGCGACGGAAGTAACTTGATTTCCGGGTGGTATATGGCATACCACCGATGCAATGAATGGCTCGATTTCGAGTGGTATATGCAATACCACTTGTGTGATGAATTGTATCGACGTTTTGTGAGAATTGCGGAAGGTTTGTCCGCAACGGACGGGATAGCACCGAGACTCGATTGAGAATTTGTACGACGGCATGTTGATGCAAGTGTTCTTCGATGATCGGTTAGAACGGTAAGGCGGGACTTGTAACATTGAATGATACGTCAATTGAAAATTTATGTGTCGGTCGAATGACGGAAACTAGCGAAACGATTTTGCCTCGAGGCAATAATCGGATCGACGGGATAGGAAACTCAAAACGTTGAAATCGAACCGCACGACTTGTGAGCTCGATGAAAATGTTCGACGATACGAATTATAATTGAATCGCATGACTTGCGATCCCGATTGAAATGTTGGGCGAGGCGAATCAAATCGCACGACTTGTGATTTCGATAGAAATGTTGGGTGATGCGAATTTTAATCGAATCGCACGATGTGCGACTTCGGTAAGAAAGTTGGTTGACGCGAGTAATCGTGCCTAAGAAATAGTTGGTTACGTTACGGTGAAACTCATTTGAGTACGATTGAAAACACGCGAAACTTAGAGGGCGAGATCATATGACTTGAGGGTTCGATGTTGGATAATCGGTAACTCAGTTACGCGATTGGATAATCGGTAACTCAGTTACGCGATCAAAGTATAGCGGGATACGGCGAATCAGAGAACGAGTCGATGCATATGAAAAAGTTTGTTGCGAACTTGGATGTATGTGATGCGAGCTAAGTTGACGTTGAAACGAATTCAAAGTTGACCCTTACGTTATCGAAATGGATACGGCGTATCGAGATCAATATGTAAGGAAACGTAAACGATGTGAGAATACAAAATAGAGTGTGTCTCGCGCTATAAAATTTTGTAAGTAACGATACGAGAATGAACGAACTTGGTTGATCGTAAATTTTGTGATTGATCAAAGACGAGACTAAAGTCATCGACGATTGCTCGATGCGTATAGCATCTCGTGTGTCGACCGCGAAATAAGATAGACTCGAACTCAATGCGAGTAGACGCGTCGTGATTAGCAGAATCATCGACGGAGTGCATGACCTTACTCGGAGGATAGTTGCGCTTAAGTTGCGCCGATAGAAATGGTTTGGTTCGGAAATTTGGATAGTCGCATAGAATCATCGGAACGTGATTTGGCCCCAAAATAAGATATAGCATGGTTCGTAGTACACTGTCCTTCGGTGATGATCCATAATTATCGAGCGTAGCTTCGGGGCAGCTGACCCTAGAAGACTTGACCGCCAAATCAAATTGAATGTTGCAGACCGTAAGATGACCCATGCGATATTGCATATGGGATTGCATCGATAACAAATTAACGCGGTGCATGTTGACGATAAGTCTAGGCGATCGAGAATTGTTGGAACAACTTTCGATTGAGAATGATATAGATAGATTTTGAGTGTTTGCTGGATGGATACTTGAATGGTTATGTTGGTTGATGGTCGAGCTAGAAATTCACCAACGAACTTGGTGATCGGATAGGCGATTGTGAGAATCGTGCTATGCACGAGAGAACGATAAGAGAACGACTTACGAGACATATCGTTAGGTTCGGATTCACCTTGCAATTTAGCTTGCGTGAATCAAAGTTATATTCGATGTTGCGAGATGGATAAGTTAGAAATTTGGCTAGTGAATTCCTACTCGTTAGGAATCGAACGTAAGACGCATCGTAAAGACCTTCGTGTCAAGGCGATCGTTGTCTTGAGCACCATCGCATTGATGTAAACTTTCGTGTCGGATAGATTATGGCCTTTGTGCAATGTCAATTTAAACTTACGTAAGGAGAAGTTAAGCACGGTGCTAGGTAAGTCACCTAGCGGACGTAGTCGTGAATGTTGATGCATTTGCAAGTCAACTAAGGAAGTCGTATCGAGATAAGTTGCATAGCAAGACTTCGAAAATAGTTGGGTAACAATTTCGAACGCATGGCGTTGTGGAGGATCGTTGTGATCGGATGCACGACGGCTTGACGCGACGCGTAGAATTGATAGTCCCGATGAAACATACAAAGTGAGAAATACGATTTTTGAATCGCATCGTGTGCCTTGACTTATGTTGGACGATCGCGTATGTATCAATATGCATGTGCGCTAGAATTGCAAGAACAAGTAATAGAGCCAAGTCTGATCGAGAATACGAGATGGCGAGTACTTGAAAATAAGAAAGTTACATGTTTGCGTTGTTCCGATATCTTACAACTAAGCTTGGCTGAAATGCGTATATTGGTGGGACGCCTAAAATATGTGTATGATTCCAAACTAAGTTGTACGATCCAAACGATAGTGAGACGAGATCGTGGAACGATCTAATAAAACTCTTGGAAATTTAGTATTGGTTTCGGTTCGGGACGAACCTTGTTTTGAGTGGTATATTATGTAATGCCCCGCTCCGCACGGTGCATTATGCTGAGTCGTTGACTCGAAGAGTAGTGTTGACCCGATTGCATATCGATGCGAATCGATATGAAAGTTACGTTGTCCCGAGAAACGTATCGACCCGAGGAACGCATCGAGTAATAACGGTGCAAGTGTTAAGTTGTCCCGAGCAACGCATCGAACTAAGTCAATGCGAAGAGTTGCCTTGTCGCAAAGAATGCATCGAGTGAATCGATGCGAAGCGCCGCGTTGCCCCGAAGGATGAGTGCGTTGAATCGGCTCGAAGATTCTAAGAAATCGAATCGACCAAGGCGCAAGTCCGAATCGATGAAGTATTGATTTTAGTTGGTTTTGTGTGCAGGTTATACTTTGACGCAAAAATATTAGAGGTCGATCTTTGGCAATATTTAGTAAGGGGTCCGCGGAACCAAATCGACGCCTTGCGACGGGTTGAGACTTGGGCACGCTAAGGCAAATCGGACGTATAATTCAACAAGCACGAAGTGCTCGAATGGCTAAGTCAAGAGAGTGGCCGTGCAACAAAGTTAGGGAATCGAGCCGCATCGGTTCGGCGAAACGACGAAGGCAAATCGATTCAAGGTGGGAGGATTGACTTCTTTTTACTCCTTCATTCGATAAGTCAAATATATCATTGTATGCTAAGTTAACCTATCGACGCCACGGGCGTGGTCCGATCGGAGATAATCATAACGTGTGTCGAACACTAAGTTAGTACAATTGAAATGAAATGTGCATCAAATGCACAAGTCGCTACGGAACATTGGATATCGCTAAGGCGAGCGCCTCGGTGCGCAAGCCGCAATAACATGGGATAACTGTACTCGGCAAGTGCCTAAGTGCACGAACTATACCGTGCCTTCGCGCACGAGTTAGAACGGCTAGAACATTGAAAGACAATAGGCGAGCGCCCTAGCGCACATGCCACGAACATTGAACGTGGAAATACGGCTTCGACGCGTGCAGCAAGTGCACGATGCGAAGGATAAATGATAAATATGTCAAAAATGTGCTTACGTGCACGAGATAACAAAAGATGGCTTCATTGCGAAGGAATACAGTTGTGGCCCGAATGTGGCGGAACTGTCGGATATGACATAATGCCTCGAAAGGTATTCGGGACCTTCGGGTCGTTCGGTTGGCGAACATTGAGTTGAGGCATAATGCTATTGAACATTGAAACGAAGTATGAAACGTAAGAACATAGAATGTTAACAAAGGAAATACGAGATGGGTAATACGGCATGGTGCCCTTCGAAATGTTCATGGCCTTCGGCCGTTCGTTGAGGACATTTGGGCGTTGTGCCAATTGAAATAGCGATAAGCGAACTTGCTTGGTTGTATGAAATATAAGATTCGTTGCATGGCCAAATGGTCAAATGGTCAAATGGATTCGTTTGAGTATTGTTGGCGCCACTTCGACCGGACAGGGTAGCGACCTTATGGTGAATGTGTTAAGCAACTTACTGCGATTATTTCGATGGCCTCTGATGTTGGTTAGCAACCGCACGGAGTTAACATCGTCTTATGTTTCGAATATAAGTCTATTCTAGCTTGACAAGCTAGTGACCTTCATATAGTTAAGGGCGATGGGTTTGGAAGTGCAAGGTATACGTATCTTGCATGGATAGATCCGTTTAGAGGGCACTTATAACATGACAGGGAAAACGGATAGGCGTATTCACCTTGCGTCGGTGCAAGGGCGAGTGCGTCGATATTGGTAAGTCGCGCCACGAATCAAATACGAGAATGCTTGCTTGTTTGCCTATTCAATTCGATAACATGCTTGCTATGATAATATGCTTTACGCTTTCGAATATGCCATGAAATTGACCGTAAGGAGAACATAGCAAGATCATAAGCTAAGTTGATGATTCAACATAAATATTAAAAGGTCGGTTTGGAAAGATGATCTTTGTTTCAGTACATGCGAGGACGAACGTACTGATCCTCCACCAGCTTCATGCAGGGTGCAGGAAATGATTTGCTCGCGGCGAAGCATTGCTTGAACGTGTTGAGGCTTGGAATGCCGAAGCGCATTGAAGCGTGCGATCGCATTGACGCTCGGACTATGCAACTGGATTGATGCGGCCGAGATATAGAAGGCATGATGTATGGAACGGTAAAATCCTTTGTGGGCAAGAGAGAACCTGAGTGTTGTAGCCAATCTGGCATATATTGTTAGGCTATCGAAAGCCTTTGTAATCTCAGTTTCGAATATCAATAAAGAGAATTGTTTCGTATACTCTGTTTTCCTATCGTTGTAAATATCGAATCAAAAGATAACCATTTGAGAACTTGTCATCTTGCCTTGCACGAGCGCAACTCCAGGCTCGTACGGCATCACGCCCCCTGCGATGACGATGATTCGGGTGATTCCGAGTCGGGACGTGACACTGGCAGGTATCACGAAGGAACACTTAGCGCGTAGGATAGCACCTCGGTGCTCACATAGGTTGTACCGTTGTACACACATAGGATCATCCAGCCTTCACATTGGTAGTCAGACTAGAAATGAAGACTAATACACAAGGGAACATGCGGCCATGACTCATGCGGCTGGAAAATGCCGGCGCATGCGGCTGGAAAAAGTCATGCATATGTGGCCCGAAAGAAAGGGGCGCATGCGGCTCAGGGAGCTACGTCCCATGCGGCTAGAGAGTCGCTGGGCCTATGCGGCTGGAACTGCCAGCGCCATGCAGCTGGAAAAAATGGTCAAGGCGCATGCGGATGGAGGGTGAGATCTCATGCGGCTGGAGAAGAACAAAGTCCATGCGGCAGCGATCTAACGTAGACTTCTGCGGCTCAAATACTTACGTGGCTACCTTTCTTATGCGGCTGCGAAGTGCCATGCGGTCGAAACTGCCCAACGCTATGCGGCTCAGACGCTCATGCGGCTGAGAATTGTACATACGGCTGCAATGCTCATGCGGCTGCTCTGCTCCTGCGGCTGGGAACTGCTCATCTTCCCTGCCAGAGCCTGCGTAGACGAACTACGGAGAACCCAAATGTTGCTTCGGCCATAACTTCCTCCAAACAGGTCGGAATCTAACTTTACAAAGGTCAAAACTGTGTAGAATCAAAATTCCTACAACATAGGACCATTGGTTTTCGAAAATAGCCAAGTTTGATAGATCAAAACCATGAAAACCCATAAAACCTTAGATTTTAGGAACTTAGATCTACACAAATCTTGCCATTAAAATCAAAGACTTCAAGAACTAAATTTGTAGAGAATGAAGAGATGAACAATGTAGACAAATAAAATCGAGTAAAAATCAAGAAAGGAAAAAATACACTAATCTTCACTTTTGAGCAAGTTGCACTTGCCTGTGGAGTGGTAGTTGAGAAAAATAAATGGAGGAGTGAATGAAGAGAGAGAGTGAGGAAGAGATATTAAATAGGGGTTGGGTTGGTTTAAGAAAACCCTAATCCCTAACCACTAATCTCTATCCACTCCACTAATCACAAGCCTAAGAGCTTCATGCAACCTTTAATAAATAACATACAGAAAATACACATGCTAAATTCGGATACCGTACACGGAATCCATGAAAAATACATGTATCAGAATCGGGGAATGACATATATATATATATATATATATATATATATATATATATATATATATATATATATATATATATATATATATATATATATATATAATGTCATTGTTAATAATTTTTGTAGTGGTGCTATTTCCAAAGGTGAGCTTCTAAGAGAAAAATATGGACTTTCTTTTAGATTCAGATTCCGTGGACATGTCCCCTGAATATATCCCTTGAGCATCTCTTTAGCAACTCCCCAGTATCCTCTATATATATTCAAAAATCCTAATTTAGGATTGAGAAACCCATATAGCCCAACATTAGTCATGGACACCATGTTAGATCATAGTCAAAAAGTACATGCTGACTTGGATTTTTGTCTGAACAAAATTCCGAGAGATGATGCCGGTATACCGCAATGTATTGTGATCAGACCTTCATAATAGATTCTGAAATGAGCCACCCAAAGTTCGGTATACCTTCGATATCGCCATCGATATATTGTCACTGTTATTTTGGCTCAGTTTCAGTCTAGGTTCAGTTATCCATTTTCCGTCGTCTTTGTTACAACTCTTGTCGACGCTTCACAACGTCCTAACTCTAAACTCTCTTTTACACACCTCAAATGAGACTCGAACCAACAAGATTATTGTAAACTACAGAAAAATGTTGTTATAAAGTTGACCTTCAAATAAAGCTGATGAGCTCTTGACGGAGAATAATTAGGGTCTGCTTGGATTTGGGGGAAAACAAAAATTAAGTGGGGTTAAATGAGTGGAAGTTAAGTGAGGGGGAGTAGAGTCAAAACATAGAACCTTATTTGGATTGGAGGGAGAGTTAAGTGAGAGGTGTTTAATAACTCTTGTTTGAATTGTAGATTTTGAGTGAGAGGAGGATTAATAAAAAATAATAATAATTACCAAAATAATCTTATTACATATGTCATAAAATTAAATTTAATTGAAATTTTAATTATAACTTGTCAAAATATCTTCACAAATTAGGAATGTACGGAGCAACATGTTGAAAACAATAAAAAATGAAGAAAAAATTATGATATTTTATAGAACAAATAAGAAATATTTATGTCTTTTAAACAAAATCCCTCAATCTCCTTCGTTAACCCTCCGATTTGGGAGGTTAAAAATATGGACGAAAGAAGGTAAAATAAACTCTCACTTAATCCTCTATAACCCTCATTCCTAAATCCCCACCCTCACCAAGCATAATTTTATAATTATTTTTCCCTCACTTAACTCTCAATCCAAGCAGACCCTCAGCGCTACTACTTGAGATAGAGAATCTCAAGAATTAGGCACAGCAAGAATGAATTAAGCAATTGGGAACTTCACTCTTGAGCGTTTGTTAATCAAGTTTTTAATAAATAATAACGGAACAAAACCAATAAATAATCCCTGATCATGTCTGAAGTTATAGAACGTGTCCTTTTGCTGTTCAAGAGAGGTGCAACAAATCCGGCACGTCCATCTTGAGCGTAAAGAGACTTTGGTGCCTTGCATTTACATGAGAACAAGCGTATTCTTCATAACTCAACCATACGTTCTCTGAACTAAAATGGGAAACTATACGTAGTTGTCTAGGAAGCACGGACATTCCAACAATGTGAACCTTGTCATATCGGGCACTTATTGGACATTCTTGGACACTAAAATAGATTCCATAACCGTGTCGGTGTCCTTATAATGTCGTATTGTATTCGTATCCGTATTCGTACGTGTTCAAGCAACATAGGTAAAAATATGCGGGTGATTGCCTTCCGACTTTAGAGATTAGCCACTGAACTCTAATTGATTCACCTTGGAAAGTTGGAAGGCCCTCCTATTCCGTTAATTCCTGCTAGACATTCATAATATAGTATTAAGCACATACCTAAGCTAAAATAGCCACCTGGTCCAACTTCTAATTTTAAGCAGATCACCATATAGCCTCCTCTCTCTGCTTATACTTTATTAGGGTTAGCAGCAAGGAGGTTAACCCTCATAGTATCACGAACAACCCTAGTATAGCTGCACCTAATTTTTTTTTTTTTTTTTTTTTGGCTGCACCTAATTAAATAGATGTGATCAAGACAACGCAAATTGCAACAGTTGTAACTCCCATTCTTGCTTGTCTATCTTCAGAGGCAGAGCTACACAACTCGTTTGGTTCGCGGAATGGAATGAAAATGAAATATATTCATTGGTATTTTTTTTTTTTTTTAAAAATTATAATTTTCATTGATTTTTCTTTCCGATGTTTGGAAATATTGAAAAATTTGAAAAAGAAAGTGAATAATTTAATGTGGGAAAGTGGAGAAAGTGATTCCTTCCTTAGATGGATGAAATCGCTTTTTTTTCCTATTTTTTCTTCCATTGGGAATCATTTTTCTTTCCTCCTCAATTCCTTTGGTACCAAAACATAGGAAAGTAATCACTTTTCTTTCCCAACTTGCTGATTCCGCGAACCAAACGAGGCCAAAGCATGGCCAGGCCATAGTCCTATACATGTATTTTTTTAGGTATGTATATGTATTTATAACATTAAAATATGTGAGAAAATTTTGGAGTTTTTTTTTTATAATACCCTCATAGGCCGTACGCTAGTGAATCTAATAAAATTTCGAAGTTTGAGAGTTCAAATATTATATACGAAAAAATTTATAAACATTTGTAAGAAAAATGCTAAATGGTAGAACATTTTTATACAAGATAAGCCCGCAAGACATTGTCACAAAATAAATGCAAGAAAAAGTCCAACGGTGGGGTATTTTTGTGTTAAAAACGACCATATGACCAATTTTTATTGTATAAATTAGTTATTACTTCCCATGGACTAAGCTCTAGTCTGAGCATAAATGTCCAATGGTAGGACGTTCTTCCTCTTGATGTTTTGAGATTTTTTTTTTTTTTTAAACTTTAGTTCTCTGTATAAAAATTTTCGTTTCTAAAATTCACAAATACCAAATACTTCCCATGCTTTAAAAGTAGTTGAAAATCACAATTTTAGAGAGTTTAAAAAATTTAATACACAAGAATGTTAGATTCCACTCAAGAAATACAAAAAGAATGTTAAAATTTCATCTGACCTTCTACAAACCATATAGAGCCAGACCTTGAAATATTTTCAGCTAGTTAGACCAAACACAAGAATCTTAAATTTCAAAGACATTTATATAAAATACCAAATCCAAGAATATTAGATTCTAAAAAGAGAAATTTGGAGAACATACTTTTTTTTTCCTCTATTTTTAGATAAGATCATGCATTAGTGAGTGTGAAAACAGAATATTTTGAGATCAATTTTTTTTTTCTTTTTTACTTATACTACTATTCGTCCATTTTGGTAATAAGCAAAATTTGAGAAATATTCTTGTGAGCCAGACTTATCGTGCACCCTTCATGTCATCCAATAAATTACATGAAGATTTGTATATACACTTATCTCAATACAAATTTTGATATAAAAGGGCTCACGGTGAGTCCGGCTCATACAATAACATTTCCACAAACTTATAGTGATTGTAAATTCATTTTCCCAAAACAATATTAGATACGTGTGGGAAAAGTAATAGTAATGGAAAAGAAAAATTAATTTTAGTAACCGTGGAGTGATACAAGTGCTACACTTATTAATTAACATTTTAACCGGTGAGACAAGTGGTTTCTTTAACTTTATTAATTGGAACTTTAATTTACAGTACAGTGTCCTCCAAATTTCCGAATTTTCATTTCGGGGTCAAACTAAGTTTTTTTAATTTTAAATACTCTCTTAAAACAACAACAACGATGATGATATAGCTCATAGCCCAAAAACTAGAAGAAGAAGAAGGAAAAGCTCTCCTCTGCGTCACGCTGCAGTCTAATAACGCTGTAGAGCAGAGGCAGCAGCACTCTCTTCTCTTCTCTCTCTAGAAATAATTACACAGAGAGAGAAAGAGAAGAGAGTTTGTGTGCGTGATGATATGAGAGGAAGAAACAGTAGTGGCAGTAGTAGTAATTCTTCTGACAGTAGGGTCTCGGTCAGATGGATTCTCCTCCTCTGCATGTCCAGTTTCGCCCTCGGCTTGCTCTTCAGCAACAGGTGACTTTTTTTTTTCTAGAGAAATCTGGAGATTTTTTAACCCAAATTTGAATTTTGAGATATGGGTTCTTCTAAAGATTCGATTTTGTTTAGTGGGTATTCCTCAGTTTTTAGATTTAGACGGATTTTTTTTTTTTTATGTTGAGCAAAAAAGTTGCATTTATTGTTCTTTTTCTTGCTCTGTAATTTTTTGGATAATTCGGTTTTTTGTGTGTGCAGGTTTTGGTCTGTTCCAGAATCCAACACTCAGTTCATCTCGAGGCAGCGCCAGGATCAAGAGCTACAAGTGGTCTCCGAGGACTGCATTACCAAAACGGTCAGTTCTTTCCAATGTTTTAGAAACCGGACCGGAGATCGACCCGGTGAGGACACTGGGTTTGGTCAACTCGGTTCAACCACTGGTTTAATCCGGGGTGAACCAATTTTATAGGCTTATAATTTCTTTTGAATATATTACATAGTACACAACTACAAATAAACTACTTATGCTAAAATTAGTCAAGAATCATACATATAAATTTTTATTGCATGTAAAGTCCAAACCAAAAGTCTAAAGTTAACCCACAAAAAAAGTTGAATTGGAAAAGTTGGTTCAAACTGGTTTAAAAGCCAACTGGGTCAGACGGTTCAATCGTTTAACCGGCTGGGTCGACCGGATTACATAAAAGAAACTGATTTTTGGGGGAAAAAAAAAAACATTGGATCGGTATTAAACCAGTCCGAAAAAATTACTGGTTCACGGGTTGACCGGTTCAACTTGCCGGTCCAGTCCGACTTTTAAAACACTAGGACCCCGTTTGGTTCACTGTAATGTAATCGTAATCGTAATATAATCAAATAATTTTTTTTATTTTTTTTCATTTGATTGTATTGCAATTACGATTACATTACAATGTACCATACGAGGCCTAGTTCCTTCCGAGATATAGATATTTTTAAAACCTTGATTTTACATACTAACAGCTTTCTTATTTGGTATCAGAAGCTTGGCCAAGATAAAGACGTGATAGATGAAGTGAACAAGACCCATGAAGCCATACAGTCCGTACACTGAATATTAGTAATCTTCTTCTTAATGTATTTTTGCAGTCTATAAGTTCCTAAAACCGATGCTTGATTGATGACAGATCTTTGGATAAGATGATATCTACGCTTCAGATGGAGGTGGCCGCCACTCGCAGCTCACAAGAGCTGACGGGCATGGACGGGTCACAAGCGATGTCCGGAACAAACCAACAGAAGAAGAAGAAGGCTTTCATAGTTATTGGAATCAACACTGCGTTTAGCAGCAGGAAGAGGCGGGACTCGGTGAGGGAGACCTGGATGCCTCAAGGTCTAATACTGAACTATTCCCTAGCAATTAATCAAGTCCTTCGAAAGCCACAACGATAATATTATAAATTTTGTGAAGTTGGATGACTTGTGATCTCAGCTTCTTGTCTGGCATAAAATTTTCTCTTAATTATCGGGTGAGGGTGAATGAGAGCTCATCTTGTAGGTTGATTGTGATTAATTTGGTTATGAGAGAAGGAAATTTTACTTGTTCTATTAGCTTTAGTGTTTCACTATATCATATATGTTGCTTAGTAGGCAATGTATAAACTTTAAGAATAGGATAAAGAATGAGTGTATTCAGGAAAGTTGGAGGTGGTGCTTAGTAAGGATAAGACGAGAGAAAATTGGGTCGGGTGGTTTCAACATGTGCAATGTAGACCAAAGTTGCACTGGGTTTGGAGGAGGGATAAGATACCAGTTAAAGGAGCTACTATGACTAGGTGTAGGTCCAGATAAATTTGGATCGAGTCTGTGAAAAAGGATATATTGTTTATGCTAATTTTAGAGAGGTAATAGCCGTCGACGGATCTGAATTGAGGAAAAAGATTCAAATAGCTAACTATAAAAAAATGGGATAAAGTCTTTCTTGTTGTTAATATCTTATTCATATGTATCATATCATTACTACTTTGGCTACCTTGTCTTCATGTTTCAAATCAATACAATATCAATACAATATGACATGTTTCTTACATTTTGTCATATCTGATTAGGTGATAAGCTCCAACAACTGGAGAAGGAGAAAGGAATTGTTATCCGCTTCATGATTGGCCATAGGTATGACAATAATTAAGCATACATCAACACCACCTTCACCTTCATAGTTCACAACTTTATATGCATCCTATTTCCGTTCTTTTGAAAGTTCAAGATCAATTCAGCTGAATGTAGTTTCAATTATATTCATGTCTATATCGTGTATCTAATATCTACTTGAGTAGCTAAATAAAGACTGTGCAATGTAAATCCTGTTGTTATACGGTTTTGTATGCTAATTTTAAACCAAAGGTTTGTCCATGTTCTAAACCACAGTATACAATTGCAAGTAATAATTGTATATTATCTTATAATTTTTAGAGATGCCAAAGTGGACAATTTTGTATGTGATATAAAATGTAAGCTTGGTGAAGGATACAAACTACCATTCTTAGGCTTAAGGTCCTTTGTTTGAAGTTATAATCACTGTCGATACCTGATGGTTAGCTCCAAAATCTAAACATGAGATTGGTAGCAAATGGCTAGCTTTGTTATTTTCTCCCAAAATAAAGTAGGTTTCACAATGCTTAACCCAACAATATTGTGTTCTGTACATTGCATTTTGTTAGTTTTGTATTGCTAGACATTCATCTTAAGTGAGGTGGCTCATTACAACCTACAAAAGACATATACTTTGCATACTTCAGAAATATAAGTGATCTTGTGAACCTAGTGAACTTGGTCGTGACTTTGATATATAAAGAGAGTATGCGGGAACACTAACAAGATTATTTTTTCGTTCATAGTGCTACATCCAACAGCATTCTTGATCGGGCTATTGATTCAGAGGAGGCTCAGCACAATGACTTTCTTAGGCTGGTAAGTAATGAACTATTTCCACAATCGAGTGAATACTAGTAGCATCATCAAGATATTAAACATCTTCCTCCAACTGTAGGAGCATGTTGAGGGGTACCATGAGCTATCTGCCAAAACAAAGATATTCTTTTCCACTGCAGTTGCCAAATGGGATGCTGAGTTCTATATTAAGGTGGATGACGATGTCCATGTAAACTTAGGTACGTTTCTTAATACCTTTATTTTTCCTAGATAAAAAATTGAGCATCCAGTTTTTGTTTCATTTAAGGCTTCACTGTACTTCTAATACCCTTTGAACCAACATAATGTCATTTGGATTGCTGCGACCTGAATTTGTGTTTGAGCAATAGTTACGAGCTTATGTGTTTCAGTGGATCTTTGTTCGTATAAGAAAAAAAATGACCCACAGTCCGTCTTGATCACACTTCAAATTCCACTCCACATGGGAGTTGGAAGTAATTTCCCCTCCCCCAGTTTCTGGGGCCCTGTAGTCAATAGAGTTTTTTTGTATTCTAGTCCAGTTTGAGCAGTACTATCTGTGTTCCATCATAATTTCTAGGATTTCTTGTGTATTCTTATTTTGTGTTTTCAGGATTGTAACTTACAAGGTAGTCTATCAATACTTCTAGGTTACATGGCAAATCCCTCTCTGGCTCATAGCTACTTTATCGAGGAATTTGACAGTGGCACAACCAGTTGATGTGCAAGTTGTTTACTGGCTTAAAAGTTAAAACTTTGCTAATTCTTTTGTAGGCCTTTCTCGTGCTCCATAGTCAGTCCACTACGATGCGAGTAGGCATGGCTGACGATGAACTGATGATGATTATGGCAATAAGAGATTGCAATGTAAAAATAGGAAAAATGTAGAAACACAATTAATTTTAGAAGTAGGAAATCATTGGAAAATTTTATATTAACTGTGAGATGAACTTTAAAGTTGTGGTAGCTAGGAACCACAGCTACTCTTCAGATATCATCCTTATTGTGGAAACCATTGTTGATGGTTATTAATGAAACCCACAGGCATGCTAGCGGCAACTCTTGCTAGACACAGATCGAAACCCAGAGTCTATATTGGGTGCATGAAGTCTGGTCCAGTTCTGTCTAACAAGTAATGGTTTTCTACCTTTTACTCTAGACGGTTCATCTTCATGAATTGTTTCTTGTTATGTTATGTTATAACTTTTTTGCATATCCTTTAGGAATGTGAAGTACCACGAACCTGAATACTGGAAATTCGGGGAGGAGGGAAACAAGTACTTCCGTCACGCAACTGGGCAGATTTATGCCATCTCGAAAGATCTAGCCACATATATTTCCATAAACCAGTAAGTTATTTTGTTATGGTTTCTAATACCCATACAAAACAAAACATAGTAAATTCATCTAATATGCACCATCATGTGAGTCAGACCTATACTCCACAAGTATGCCAATGAAGATGTATCCCTTGGTGCTTGGTTTATTGGACTTGAAGTCGAACACATAGATGAACACAACATGTGCTGTCGAACCCCGCCAGGTAAGCTTTCTGTTTTAATTGTTGTGTCCCATTAGAGATGGCAGTATGTCATGCCGAACAGGCTTGCTTCTGGTGATGATATATGGTAATTTTATGCTGCCCGAACTTGAACTATAAATTATTTTGTCAAGGCCTCTGAACAGTTGACCTGATCATAAAACAATAAACCCAAAGCCAGCACTTATATCCTGATTGGTAATTAGTTTGGGTTGAGTCTTGTCTAGGTGCACTCTTAGCATCCACAGTTCCACACGGTATGCACCTTCCCTATATAAGTTGGGGGTTAAGTAACTGTAGATCACCGAATTACACGCAAAATGTCTTAGTTCTTAAATTCTTAATCCCTAATGCCCAAGGTTAGAATTCTCTTAAAAGAAGTCTCTATAATTTGTACATATTCGATTACATAACCCCAACCCCAAACCAGGCAAATAGCTCTATACTCATTTCT
This sequence comes from Iris pallida, assembly GCA_029216955.1. NCBI lineage: Eukaryota > Viridiplantae > Streptophyta > Magnoliopsida > Asparagales > Iridaceae > Iris > Iris pallida. Next base: position 1,166 of record JANAVB010021727.1, on the reverse strand, counting down.
CATCAGATTAGAGTAATCTCAACTATTACTCTTGTTATATAGTGCCCTAAACTTCTACAGCAATACAAAAGTCATTCAAGGCAGATATGGTCGTTCTCTTAACCATTTCAACAGTCACTATGACATAACTATATGGCGACTAAACCATTCATACACGAAGACAGTCTCTTGAAGATTCTTGAACATGTTGCAGAACCTGACGGAGAGGGTTAGGCTATTTTTGCAGCCTTTTACAAAATTAAGCTACAAACAGGAAAATATTAAGACTTGGGTTCATCTCTCAACTAGTTATAATGTAGTTACGCAAATAGTTGGAAGGACTCACCTGAAATTCAAAAGATTCAGAGCAACTTGTTGTTTTACCAAACAAAAACATAATTAGGATTCTCAAACCGAACGTCTGTTGGCTTGTATCTCGTTTCTGGTTGAGCGCTCAAATGGGGGTGGCAATGGAGTTGGTAATTTAGTCCCACACCGGTTAGGAGGTGGGATCATGTGGTGTAGATAATTGGGATTGGTTCAGGCCTTACATGAGAATTCTCTTTGAAGGCATATGGGCCCAATTCAATATCGTACCTCATGGACAAACTCCGGTTTGGGTCACACCGCGTCCCCAACAACGTTTATATGTATTTTTCATGGTCTTCAAGTCATCTTTAAATGCAATGCTGGAATTTTCAGTTGTTACTTACGGTGCCATTGTTCTCCGATTTTCTTCCTAATTCTTTTCCTGTTATCTCCAGAGTGCGAATGGAAGGCACGAGCAGGAAATGTATGCATTGCCTCCTTCGACTGGAGCTGTAGTGGGATTTGCAGATCGGTAGAGAGGATGAAGTATATCCATGAAAGTGTGGTGAAGGAGATGGAGCTGTTTGGAGTGCTCTCTTTTGATGTGGGCTTGTGGAGGATTCGTGGCTGGTCATTTTATTCGAAAGCGGGCACATTGCCTCTGGGGTTTTTAAGATTGAAGATTGAGATGCCTTGTAAATGACATGAGTGAATAGTTGCAGAAATGACTTTCGCGGTCATTTCTGCAATGCTAATCCTTTACATTTGTATACGTTATCATGGTTTACTTGCTGACGTGACATATGATATGACATTTGATATGACAAATTTTAACCAAAATATTTGTTACATATTTTTTTAATATTAATATTAATATT
>JANAVB010021726.1:0-52400 GCA_029216955.1 Iris pallida | reverse complement strand
AGAACAGGACATCCCGAAGACAGCATTCAGATCGTGGTATGGACATTGAGAGTTCCTTGTTATGCCCTTTGGAGCGACCAATGCGCCGGCCGTATTCATGGACCTCATGAATCGTATTTTCATACCTTACTTGGACCAATTTGTGATCGTGTTCCTAGATGACATCCTGGTCTACAGCAAGAGTGAAGCAGAGCATGAGCAACATCTCAGAGTCGTCCTTCAGACGCTTAGGGAGCATCAATTGTACGCCAAGTTCAGTAAATGCGAGTTCTGGCTCGATCGTATTTTGTACTTGGGTCACATCATTACCCGAGGAGGAGTGGAAGTGGATCCCCAGAAGATTGTGGCTATCGAGTCATAGCCGGTACCCAGCTCAGTGGCAGAGGTTCGCAGCTTCCTTGGATTGGCCGGCTACTACCGGCGGTTCGTTTCAGATTTCGCAAGGATTTCAGCGCCGATGACCCAATTGACCCGCAAGGATGTGTCGTTTGTTTGGACAGCAGAGTGTCAGGAATCATTTGAGAAGTTGAAGCGAGGTTTGATAACGGCTCCCATTCTCACCCTTCCAGATGGGACCGGAGGATTCACAGTTTATTGTGACGCTTCAGGCAGAGGATTGGGGTGTGTCTTGATGCAGCATGGGAAGGTAATATCTTATGCGTCACGTCAACTTCGTGATCATGAGAAGAATTACCCGACCCACGACTTGGAATTGGCGGCGGTAGTATTTGCTTTGAAGTTGTGGAGACACTACTTGTACGGAGATAGAGTGGAGATCTTTACTGATCATAAGAGCCTGAAGTATGTTTTCACCCAGAAGGACCTTAATATGCGGCAGAGAAGATGGCTCGAGCTATTGGTGGATTATGATGTAGATTTGCAGTATCATCCCGGGAAGGCCAACGTTGTAGCAGATGCATTGAGCAGGAGAGCCGGAGTTTATCTCCTGACGGCGCAACCAAAATTATTGGCAGATCTTCAGAAGATGGGAATTGAAGTGGTTCTTCCAACCAGCATGGCATTGATGGCCAGCCTACAGGTTCAGTCCAGCATAGTTGAGAGAATCCGGGTGGCGCAGTCAACAGATTCCAAGATCCATCGACTCAGAGCAGAGTGTGAAGCAGGAAGAAGGCCAGAGTTATGTATCCATGAAGATGGTACCCTTCGACACGGCACTCGTCTTTGTGTACCTAGTGGAGATATCAAACAGGAAGTCATGGCAGAAGCCCACAGTTCACAGTATTCTATTCATTCGGGTGGTACGAAGATGTACCGTGATATTCGTCAGCATTTTTGGTGGAATGGCATGAAGAGGAAGATAGCCCGGTTTGTCTCTCGGTGTTTGGTTTGCCAACAGGTTGAAGCTGAACATCAGAGGCCCGCTGGACTTCTTCAACCCTTACCGATCCCAGAATGGAAATGGGAACATATAACCATGGATTTCGTGACCGGATTGCCCAGATCTCCGGCCGGTAGAGATGCTATTTGGGTAATTGTGGACAGGCTTACCAAGGTGGCACACTTTCTCCCATTCAGAGTTGGACAGTCGACGGCGCAGCTAGCAGAGATGTACCTCAGGCAGATCGTCAGGCTTCATGGTGTGCCAGTCAGCATCACCTCAGACAGGGATTCAAGATTCACATCACACTTTTGGCGCAGCTTGCAGAAGAGTTTGGGGACTCGCCTTCAATTCAGCTCAGCATATCACCCACAGACGGATGGTCAATCAGAGCGCACAATCCAGACTCTTGAAGATATGTTGAGATCCTGTACCCTTGACTTCGGTGGTTCATGGGAGAATCATCTGCACCTGGTGGAATTCTCGTACAACAACAGTTATCAGGCCAATATCCAGATGGCACCCTTCGAGCCTCTTTATGGCAGGAAGTGCAGATCCCCGCTAGCATGGGACGATGTCGGAGAGAGGCAGATGCTCGGATCCGAGTTGATTTCCCAGACGGTTGAAGTGGTCAGAAAGGTCAGAGATCCCCTCCGAGTTGCCCAGGACCGCCAGCGCCATTGGGCCGATGCTCATCGACGTCCTTTAGAATTTGCTGTCGGCGACCATGTATTCCTTAGGATCTCGCCTAACCGCGGCATCATTCGCTTTGGCATGCGGGAAAAGCTTAGTCCTAGGTATATAGGGCCGTTCGATATTCTAGAGCGAGTAGGAGATGTATCCTATCGTCTCGCTCTTCCGCCGTCGCTAAGTGAGGTATATGATGTATTCCATGTGTCCCAATTACGACGGTATATTCCGAACCCGAGCTACATCCTAGACCATTCGGAATTGGTTGTTGGTACCAATCTTCGTATGAGGAGAGGCCCGTGTCTATTTTGGACCGGAGGGAAAATATACTCAAGAACAAGACTATTAAATTAGTCCGTGTTGCTTGGGGTCATCACTCTCTAGGTGAGTCAACGTGGAAGCGTGAGGATGACATCCGATCGCGATATCCCTACCTGTTTGACTCGTGAGGTATAATGTCTTTCTTATGCCTTACGTTTTCCCTTCTTTGCTTGCATTGTATGATTGTATGATTGAACTGCTTAGTGTAACTTGCCTGTGCTTAGTGTAGCTTGTCGTGACAATCTCTAGCTCCTTGATTAAATTTCGAGGACAGAATTCTTTTAAGGTGGGTAGAGTTGTCACCCTCATTTCCCGTATTTTTCGTATTTCGTATTTATACTCGTATTTGAATTTTGGCATGTATTTTTTTATTTTATTTTTCTCAACTTGTGGGATTTCGGTATTTTCCCGTATTTTGGGTTTTGGCATGGCTCGGTTTTATTTGGATTGGTTCGGTTTTATGTGAGTTGGATTACCTTAACCTATGCTACCCCTCAACCCACCACAACTCACCCTCTTTATAACCCCCACCTACCACTCTCTCTCCTCATAACTTCCACCATTAATTTCCTTCTTCTTCTTCTTCTCCTTCCTCCACAACTCTCCAAACCCTAGGCAAGTGCACCTTGCCACTTCATGAGAGCCTTATTTTCTTGGTTCATTTGCTAGATTAGGACATGGTGATCAACATTAGAACTTGGTTTTTGTGATTTGAAGTCTCCTTTGCTCTAGATCTAAGTTATTTCTATTTTCGGATTTTGTATGGTTTGATCTCTTTAAGTTGGATTTTCATGGGTTTTGGTGTTTCCAAGTGGAAGAGCATTCAATTCTACCCAAGTTGGAACTTTGGAAATCTGGATTTGGAGTTCGGATGGCCAAGTTATGATGCTGTGTAGCCTTGAGTTCAACCATGGTGTTCTTGCTGTTTGGAGAAGACAGTGAGCAGTGTGCAGAGCAGTTTAGCTTACGTACCCTGAGCTATGCGCGCTCTTTAGCGCTGCGTACGCAGACTTAGATATGCTTTCTGTTGGAAGCGTGTCCCTTGAGCGTGCGTGACTTTTCACCTACGCTGCTCTCTCAGCGTGCGTGACTTTTTACCTACGCTGCTCTCTGTAGCGTACGTGATTTTCACCTACGCTGCTCTCTCAGCGTGCGTGACTTTTCACCTACGCTGCTCCCTTGAGCGTGCGTGACTTTCACCTACGCTGCTCTCTGTAGCGTACGTGACTTTTCACCTACGCTGCTCTCTCAACGTGCGTGACTTTTCACCTACGCTGCTCCCTTGAGCGTGCGTGACTTTTACCTACGCTGCTCTCTGTAGCGTGCGTGACTTTTCACCTACGCTGCTCTCTCAGCGTGCGTGACTTTTCACCTACGCTGCTTCCTTGAGCGTGTGTGACTTTCACCTACGCTGCTCTCTGTAGCGTGCGTAACTTTTCACCTACGCTGCTCTCTGTAGCGTGCGTGACTTTTTACCTACGCTGCTCTCTGTAGCGTGCGTGACTTTTCACCTACGCAGCTCTCATGCGTGCGTAACTTTCGCGTACGCTGCTCCCCTGAACGCCTTGCTTAATCCATTGGCTCTTAGAGTTTTGGTTTTATATCTTTAAGCTTGGCTCTTCTATAACCCTGTACTTTGATATTTTATTAGATATTTTATGCCCATTTTATATCCTTACGCCTTTTGTCATGAACTTGATTTTACTTAATATGTTTGGAATGACTACTGTACATGGCATGGTATGACAAGAAACTAGCATAACATGACAGTGACCCGTAGTGGTGCACTCCTGACATGACCAACCTGACATGATAGTGGCCCGTCGTGGCCCACTCCCGACAAGTACCCTGACATGATTTATCTTAATGCTGTTGCGACGGCTAATTAACTTGACTTGCCTTGACACCGTGGGTAGTTCTTTCTTGCTTGCTTGTTAAATTCACTTGTCCAGTCTTGCATCATGTCTAGGATGGGTCTCCTGAGTACCACGGTCAGGAGTACCTACTAAAATGGATTAAGGTTAATAACTAGAATAACACAGTAGTCATGAAGAGATGACAAAGCTACAGGCAATCCCGTTACCTGGGCGCTCTTGGGATCTGTAGCCTGCCGTCGAGTAGGGCACATTTCTAGCGCACCATCGAGTGTTGCACCCTCTAAGTCACCTAAGGGTACATTTGTCTCCCGGGCGATGTACCCACCTGAATTCAACCCCTAATTTTCGACCTGGGTAGCCTGGATGGTCTGCAGGGCTTGTGGCTGTAGAACAATCTCACTGCATGTTGTTAGTAATTAGGCCTGTGATAACCCTAGTTAGTTAAAGTAGTAAGCCGTAGGATCTGCTTGGCCGTGATTGATTGATTGAGGTATAACCAGTCTAGTCATGTCTTGATCCCATGCAAGATTGCTTCCTGTCTTGATTACTTACATTACTTATCTTACCGATAAATGGTGGGAAACCAAGCTCTGTTCAGATGAAGGATTACAACCCCGGTCCTTGTTTGGTTTACGGGTTGTAACCTGGCTATCGGAATAGTTCCATGGTTATCTCGTCGTATATCATCTTGACATATTTTCGTAATGTTAGTTTTTAATATTAGATTTTCTGTGCTGATTGCTGGCTTTTGTTCTTATTTCGTGGCCCCCTTGTGGCACTTGCTCTTTCTGGGGTTGACCCAGCTGGTTTTGTGTGGCTAGATTTTGGAGCAGCTCCCGAGGATCTACCAAGCTTCCAGCCCAATGGTGACAACTAAACGGAACCCGGGCCAAGAGTGGATTTTCCTTTTTGTTTTGCCCACTTTATTGTAAAACTATTCTTTTGAGGCGTTTAGCCGACGAGCACCTGTTAGCTCGATGCACTTTTACTTACTGTCTGTCTACGGGCTGTAAACATGATTGACAAATCCTAGGGTTGATCATGTATGACTAAAATCTTGCTAGTCCTAACATTTTGTAACGACTAGCTTCATGATTAGCTGAATATATAATATTTGGGAAGCCTTATTATTGTATATTTAATGATCATACATCTTGCGACTTTACTTACTTGTGGTGATTGAGACACTAGGCTTGTTCATGACCATAAGAGACTGTTGGCTTGTAGAAAACCCTCACATATCTAGACAGCCGTGACCGTATATCGAGGTGGTTTCCATTTCAATATACGTAGCTGGCTATGCCCCCGCTCTCCAGTATTCTGGTTCTGGGGCGTGACATATAATCCTGGAGAGATAACTAGGTCCTCAGAGGGACGTAGCGAGATACAAGAAAATACTATGCTATATAAATTGTGATATTATAATAGAAAGAAAGGATGCATGCAATAGGGTTCCTGACCAAACTACTGTGAATATGCAGTTTTGAGAAACAATCCTTCGACGCATGAGCCCTGGCGGTAAATGGGATCGGCATAGTTCCTGTAAAGGGGACCAGGGGCCTACGTCCATAACGTCCGAAGATCGTCAGAGTGTATCATGTGCAAGTGGCTACGTCCATAACGCTCTGGAAAGCGTCAGAGGGCACCTGGAGCCTGCGTCTCCGGGGAGCGCACTGGTAATCAAGGAAGTGCAAAGAAGCCCATAAGTCAGGTATTGTTCTCCCCACCCAATGCCTAGTATCATCATCTCCATGACTGATATGAACCTCTAGTAACCACCAAGTCTTCTAACATGAAATTATATTGGCAGATACTCCTATCCGTCGCACGCTCCATACGTATCGGTGGCCACCCGACTACGCGAGTATGTGTCCTATATGTGACATACAACACATGGTAAGCAAGTGTTAAGACCAAATGAGTATACCAATACCTCATCAACAATGGGTGGTCACTAGGCTAAGTCAAAGCAAGAGAAATAAATAAAAGCGAGAAAAATGACCAATAGAGTCGCTTGCACCCAAGTATGACTTGGACACACAGTTTGATAATAACCACAAACAAATGCTAAAAATAATAACTAAAAATAAGAATATGTAAGTCACAGAGTAAGGTGGCAAGGTATCTTGCCTGATGGTACAAAGTGGCAAGTCCAAAAAATCACAATGTCAGCCACGAAACGTCACAATCTCCAAACAACCCCGGATGCTGAAACAAACATAAAAAATGTACTCGGTGTAAAAGATAACTAGGAAACGCCTATTCAAAACTCAAATTCTGGAACCTGGGCAAAATCATAATTTTGGGTCAAAACGATATCCGCTGTTGGACCAACTTTGTACCAAAATGCGTGCCAAAGTCTATGGTCTCTAAAGTCGTCAAACTACATGTCTACGAATTCAATTTGATGAGGAGAACTCAACGGTATGTCCAGTTTTGGATTTCGATGAGCAGCGTACAAAATCGTCCGTTTGAGTGGGTCACGGGCCCGCCAAAATGGGGTTCCGGTCGACCTTCTCAGAATCGAACCAAACTTGGCAAACAGGACCAAAATTTTGATTCAGACCTATTGGCGCAAGTTTCGTCTCGATTTGACGACTGTACACGAAGTTAAAACAAAGTTTGCAAATTGGCGATACGGGGCATCTTGACGGATACAGACTGATTTCGTCGCGCACACACGACAAAACGAGTTCCGTCAGTTCCCACACGTCAGCAACGTCCATACGTGCCTTTCGATGCATATAGCGCGCGACCAAGTTGCCCGGTTGGTCGGGGCGCACGCCGTATCGAGAAAAATTTCAGAATTTTATATAAGTTTAACACCGTTTTTCCTCCAACTTCAACATCAATTTACTTTTTACACGTTAATCAAAACGACGATCCAGAAGATGCATTGCGATCTCGATTATGTTGTCTTTTACTGTTTTTAATTAGTTTCTATATGTTTTGAATGTACAGCAAAAAAATTAGCCGACAAGTTGTCGTTTAGAATTGGTTTTAACAGTCCAAAAAATCTAATTTTTTGCTAGCATCGGTTCGATTTTTTGAACCAGTTAGATGGTCATATCAAAATCCATCTTACAGATCTTAAAATCGGGGTTATGAGTAAAAAGTTACGTCATCGAGAAGTAGGGTACCTTGAGTGGGAAAACTGCTCCGTAGATGACGAGAGGCTGACTTTTGATGCTCCATTCGTCGCGCACATAACTCCGTTGCTGGTGAAAAGAACTCGTAGACGAAGAGGGATGTTCTGCCGCAATTTTCGTTTTGGGAGTCTAGGGTTTTGAGGTCTGTGGAGGAAGATATATAATAACAAGTTTTGGCAAAACCTAATACTATTAGGATTCTAATAAGCTACTACGGGTTGGTGTGCTCACGGTTTGGTGTTGGGGTTGGGTTTTGGGCGCGCTGCAGCAACAGCTGCGTAAGGGAGATGGGGGAGGGGGGCGCCCACTTTAGTGGGTGGGTGATTTGATTTTTTTCTTTTCTTTTCTTTTCTTTTCCTTTTTCATTTCTTTTTCATTTCTATTCTTTTTCTTTTCTTATTCTATTTTTCTATTATTACTCTATTTAAATCTAAATTCTATTTTTATTTATTATTTCTAATTAAAACTCTTTTCAATAATTCAATAATTTAGATATATTTATATACACATATATTCCCACATATATGTATATAAATATATACACCTTAATATACACCTTAATAATAGAAAAAAAAAATTATATATATACACCTTAATAAATCAACACATACACACATACATATACATATAAATATCATATAATACTTACACCCATACTATGCATTAACTTATGTATTGCTATTACTATTATTTCACACTCCTAATATTATGCATACATGTATTTTAGTACCAATTTCTACACAAAACTAAAATTAAATATTTTAATGAATTAGGGGGTTTACGTCGTCGGCAGGCCAGGTGGGTGATTAGGGGGCAGCCCGAGGTGGTGTAGAAGTGGTGGAATCTGGGGATGTTGACCATGCCGCTGAGGTTTCTGCTGAGGGCTTCGGCGATAATGATGAATAAGGTGGAGGATAGAGGGTCTCCTCGACGAACACCTCAGCTAGATTTGAAGAAACCGTCCGTTTGACCATTAATGACCGTGGAGAACCATGAGTTGCTTATGGATCTGTATATGATGTCTATCCTTGATTCGGAAAACCTGTATGCTCTGAGAACCCAAATTATTTATTGCCAGTCCAGGCGAACGTAGGCCTTCTCCATATCAAGCTTGATGGCTACGTTACCCCCCTGGACGGGAATTTTATGCATGTTATCATTTTTTGGGCTAGAAGGATGTTATCAGTGATGTTCCGCCTTGGGACAAAGCCGCTTTGTTCCTCAGAGATAATCTTGGGAAGGATGTGGGCCATACGGGTGGCGATGATCTTGGAGATGATTTTATTTGTGAAGGTGCATAAGCTGATCGGTCTGAAGTCTTTGAAGGTCTCCGATTTATCTTTTTTGGGAATTAAGATGAGGTTGGCTCGGGATAAGGATTTAGGATAGCACGCTCTTTGAAAGAAAGCAGTTGCGGCTTTGATCATGTCGGTCTAAATGATGTTCCAATATGACCAGAAGAAAACCCCCAAGAATTTGTCTGGACCAGGAGCGCTGTGTTCGTCAAGGGCCCAGAACGCGGACTTAACTTCTTCCGCGGAAGGTAGGATTAATAAAAGATCATTATCCTGCTCTTCAATTAAGGGAGGGACCTTATCCAGGAAGGTCTCATCCTGGACGACGAACTCTTTAGTGAAAAGTTTGGAGTAGAAGTTGATGGCAGCCGCCTGGATGCTCCACTGATCTTTGAGTAAGTTGTCGTTATCGTCGTTGATTTGATGAAGAGTGAGTTGATGCCTGCGTCCCCTAACCCAGGCGTGGAAGAAAGCAGAGTTTCTGTCGCCCTCGATGTCCCAAGTCAACCTGGCTTTCTGCTTCCAAAATTCTGTCTCAACTTTTAGACGGGATTTAATGATAGCCTTGTTAAGGTTAAGCGTGGCTCGGTTCTCTGAGGAGCAATCCGTAGAAAACCTAATCTCGGCACGAGTGACGTCGTCATCCGCAGCCTTAATTTCTTGGAAGATGTTGCCAAAAGCGAGTTTGCTCCAGGAAGTAAGGGCGCCAATGGTGGCCTTGAGTTTCATGGCCACTGTGATGAGGGGGTCTGTGTTATTCGCCAAGTTAAAGGAAGAAGCCACGATGTTTTGGAATTGAGGGTGATATCTCCAAAAGTCTAGGAATCTGAAGGGTTTTTAATAGGGTTGGAGTTGTTGCTGACCTCAATAAGGAGGGAAGAGTGGTCGAATTCTATGGAGTTAAGGTGGGAGAGGTTGGAGATGAGGTTCATATCGGACCACTGGTTGTCGATGAGTGCACGATCTAGGCAAAAATATTGGCGACGAGCTCCTTCTTGCATGTTGTACCAAGTGAAGGAGTTACCGGAGTAGGGGAGGGGGTGTAATTTAGCTTAAAAAATAAAGGAGTTGAAGTCGTTCACGGCTGGTAGGTGGGGAGGGTGACCCTCCGACTTTTCCTCGATGCTTGCGATCGTGTTAAAGTCCCCAAGGCGTAGCTACAGGAGTGTCACGCCCCAGTACCGAAATACGGAGACGGACTAGGCCAGCTACTCCATATGAGGTACGTAACGTCATACGGCGATCATGGCTGTCGAGAGACTAGGGGGTACATGCTACAATCAAGTCTCCTATGGTCCCACAGAGTTCTATGTCTCAATCAATCAAATCACATCAACAAATAAATGAACATTAAAGATAAAGCAGTAAGGCGTCTCCGACGCTTCATCAAAATGATCATAAGAGACTAGCTTTATAATTTAGCTATCTCGGAGAGTCAGGAGTACAAAATTATACACAGCTGTAGTCTGTTTAATTACAATTATGTACTGACACAAAATATCAAGTAATCCGGCTAACAGGTGTCGGTGGCTAAATGCCGCACAAATATAAGCAGGAGTGGTGGAGAAGAAACCCACTCGAGTCCCCGAACTGCCATGCTCCTAGTATGCACCATGGATGTCAGGGAGGAAGATCGTGTCCTCAGGCTCTGCTACGGAATCTGGCCAAACAAACCAGCAGGGTCAGCCCCGAATAGCAAGTACCGCCAAAGGGGCACAAGAGTTAAGATTAAAAACCCAGTTAAATAGAATAATTGATAATAATAATACTTATGCTACTATTATAGGGTAGCGCAACATCCTCGAACCCATATGGCACCCTTACAACCAAACAAGGACAAAAGGTGCCGCATGGAGTCGGGACGTGTCGTACTCTATAACTTTCACATAAGTTAAAAGGTATAAACAATAAAATCTCCTGATCGTGACTTCGGTCGATAGCCTATCGCAGCACAATAACCAACCCAACAATCAAACAAGAATATGGGTTGGATCATGTACCATGATAGACCATGTTCCTCAGTCATTCCCAGAAGTAGCACTTCACAACCAGAATAAGTCTTCCGTTCATAACTTCGGTCCACAGCCTGTCATAATACGATAATCAACCCAACAATCAAACAAGAACATGGGTTGGATCACGTACCATGACAGTCCGCTTCCCTCAGTTATTCACGGAAGGCAATAGGATACAAGCAAGTCATTTTCACGGCCAATCAAGTCTACGAGTTTCTAGTAGGACGAAGTTATCCTCGCATCATGTTAATAGGAAATCCTCAGATCGTATCTTTCCAGCAAGGCTAGCCAACCCAGGGGTTCACGTAGACAGGTGTTATTTAGCACAGGTCCCTCGTAAGGCCACCTTGCCAAAACATATATTATATAGCAGGAATTAATCGGATACAGTCATCCACTCGTTGCAGATGACACAGTATCCGTGGAGACCAGCCGGCGCGTCAAGACAATATCTCAAGGCGGCTGGTGTAACACGATCTCGGGATTCTGCCCTCCCCATGCATTTAGTATATTTAGTTGCCTAGTTTAACCCTAGGTGAAATCATGGACTCACATGCTTTGGCCTGCATGATTATCCTCCTAAAGTCGTACTTTAGTACGAGTACCCCAAAGAGGATCCATGTCAATCAGTATGTCAACATGTGCTACCCTCCTTAGTGTAATGCATCATTGGAAATACGCCACGTGGAGTTACGAGTCTTTTGTCGAGCATGAACAAGAACTGGGACTTTCAGGTACAGGTATCGGGTAGGAACACTTTGTTCTCCGGGGCCACATTAGTGTTCATATCATGCTCGGGACAAAAGGCGTAAGGATATAAAATAGGCATATAATATCTGATAAAATATCAAAAGCGTACGCACAAAAGCACGCACACTCAAGGGGTGAAAGTCACGCAGGCTCACTCAAGGCAGCGTGCGTGAAAAGTCACGCAGACTCAAGGGAAGAGCTGCGTGAAAAGTCACGCAAGCTCAAGGAGAGAGAGCTGCGTGAAAAGTCACGCAAGCTCAAGGAGAGAGAGCTGCATGAAAAGTCACGCAAGCTCAAGGAGAGAGCTGCATGAAAAGTCACGCAAGCTCAAGGAGAGAGAGCTGCGTGAAAAGTCACGCAAGCTCAAGGAGAGAGAGAGCTGCATGAAAAGTCACGCAAGCTCTGTAACACCCACTTTTCCAAAATAAGGGTAAATTTGAACTTTTGTATTTTAAATCATTAAAATAAATATTGATTTTAGTCATGGTATGATTTTTGGTGATTTTTAGTTATTTTAAAACTATTTAATTGAGTGAAATGTGAATTGGTATTTTGCTGGTGTAACATTAGTCATACATGACCTAGAAGACTAATCATGACCAATGAGACCTAATCATGTGTTTAGGATTTCAAATTTTTACTTTTAAGCCTAGGGGTATTTTAGTCATTTTGACACTTTTATGAAATTGTGAATTATATTAATTAAATATGTGTTAGTTAAATTGTTGAGTCTTGACCTAGAAGTTAGCCTAATCTAGATTATTAATCATGACCCTAGAGACTAAGTTAGAGGGTTTCATTAAGTAATTAAATTAGTGAAATATCTAGATATTTGTTAAAAGATATTTTAGGCTAAAGGTTAAAGGATGTTACTTTAATTGTGAGCCCTTAGATTAGCTAGAAATTGTTGGAGAAACCTTAGCCCCTCATCCTAAACCCTAACCCTAACTTAATGGCAGCCAAGACACATCCCCACCCCCTATAAATACATCCCATTAATCATTTGCACCAATTTTAATTCATTTTATTTGCCTCTTTGTGTTCTTCCCTAAACTTCTCCCCAAATATCCAAATCAACTCCAAATTGAGCCAAACTTCTTGCATTGGGATCCCCTACCATTGAGGATGCCAAGGGGAGCTAGCTAGCAAGGTTGCACAAGCATTTGGCATCATCATTTGAAGAAGACCCCCCCCTTTCCTTGGTTTTCATTGAGTTTTCACTCAATAGGTAAAATGCCTCAAAACCTATTAATATTGTGATTTCTCTTCATGAATGCATGCATCTAGGTACCAGGGATCTATAGGCTAAGTTTTATAGGAATTAGATTTGGTTTGGTGTCCGTATCGGACACGTATCTAGGTTAATATTCAAGTGTTTGATGATTTGTCTCTGAGAATTAAATGTTATTATTTTCGAAAACAAATTGCATCATTTTCTAGCCCTATAGGTGCTGATCATAAATCACTAACACTGAGCACAATATCGTGTCATGTCCGTATTAAAATCAGACACGAACACGCTGCACACACTGCACTGCACAGTGTGGCAGTGTCCTGCTACCACACGATTTGTGCACATTGCACAGTGCACATGGACACGTGAAAATTTGTGTGGACACGGGGGCAGTATCTGCGAACACTCCTCTAAAATCTCATGACACCTCGTGTCGTATCGAGGACACGAGGACACGTGCACTGGTCATACACTGAACTGTGCACACGGGGAAATCTGCGCTGATACGCTGTGATTTCTCTCGACACGACTCACTTGGACACGTCTCAGGCACACGAGTGTGTAGCCCTAGTGTGGGCGTACACGTGTGCACAAGCACGTGTCCTAATTCGTGTCGTGTCGTGTCCACGAACACGGTGAACACGTGTACGATGTAGTGTTGGTTCTGTGCGTGTACAGTCTGGATGGTTGTATCAGAGTTTAATTTCTAGTTTAATGATTTAAATTGTGTTTTAATTTGCTAAATTAGATTCCAACAAGATTTATGATATATGTTGAATTAGTTTACATGATAGTTTAGGTTTTGTAGTGTGGAAATTTGATTCGGTTATAGCATGATTATGGATACTGTCCTGATACTTTGGGTTCAGGTTTCCTGAACATTTTTATCATATTCAATACATGTTTTCATTTCCAATTGTTTTCCACATATTTGCTAGTATAAATTAAGGAAGTATTTTAAATTCAAATGAGTTTTGGTTTGAGAATAGGAATTTTGACCTGTTGATGCATTGATTGAATCATTTCCCTGTAAACTGTTAAACAGAGATTTTTTTCAAAGGAAAACTGGGAATGTGTATTCCCTTTCCCTTGACAAAGAACTGGGACTGAGAATTTGGTTGTATGTTGGTTGAAAACTGAATTTCCCAAATGGTAAAACCTGAGTTCTTTTTGATGAACACAACTGAGATTTGTTCATGTATATAAAACTGAGAATCAACTTGTATATGTGTGTAAAATCTGAGAATGTGTTTTGAAAACTGAGTTGAACTCATCTTGAGAAACTGAGATTGTTCATGTTATAAAATCTGAGTTGGGTTTTTGCCTTAAGGCTAATTCTGGAAAACATTGTACTATAGTACACTGATTTTCCTTGACATTTTGAACTTTGATTTGGTGTTCCCATTTAGAATAAATCTGAGAATTTCCTATGGGTTGGGGCTTGACAAAATCTGAGAATATTGATAATGTTGAGCTCTTTGTATATAAAAAACTGAGTTTTTGTTATGAGACTTGTGTAATGTTTAACAGAGTTCACATTGAAACTGATGATGTAAAACTGGGATTTTTTTAGTTAGGATGAACCTGTGTACTAATAGTTTATAACCTGAGTTATATTTACCTTAACTAATAACCTGCTGTCCTCTCATGTGTATAACACACACACACACACACACACACACACACACACACACACACACACACACACACGCACACACACACAAGGCCACATTTTCCTCACCCTCTCACTTTTGCACAGTACACACACACACACATACACATATGTGACCCCCCACTGTTTTCCTCACACTACACTCATACACCCTCACACACACACAAGTTTATCTCATAGACACACACACCCTCATATTTCTCTATCACTCTTCACACACACATAGTGATATACACATCTATGCACACTCACACATTCATACCTCCCTGTCCATCACACACACACAAACCCTTGCTTGGATACATACCGGCCTTCCCTCTCTCTTTATGCACATGTATATATATATAGTATATATGAATACCCATATATGAATGTGTGTGAAATATTTATGTATATATGTATATGCTATGGTTATAATATAGGATGAGTAGTATGTAAATATGCATGTATGTATATCATGTCATATGCACATGAATGTAAGAAGGTTATATACATGATGTATTAGGATAATGAGTGTTTGGTATTTGTAGTTGAGAGCTTGCCTTGGCTCATTTGCTTCTTGGTTCATTGTAACCATACACATGCTCTTCTCTATCTCTCTCTCAATATATATATGTATATACATTATATATGGCTAATGTGTTAATATGGTAAATAAAGATTCCCTATAGTTATATACATATATGTGTGTATAGACATATATATATGTGGGTATAAGATATATGGCCTAGTGTTGATTTCTCTTTTCATGTACACATCCATGTTCACACACACACATAGCTTACATGTTAGTTCCTTCCTCTTTTATATATATATAATGTTGAACATGCATGAATAGGATGTGCCTTGATATGTGCTTGTGTTTGGCTTGTATAGCCTTGTGATTGGTGTGTGATTGCTAGATTAGGCTTGGTTAGGCCTAGTGAGACTTGTTAGACTTGTTTGGGCTAGGACTTGACCTAGGTTGACAAGTGTGGTTGACTAGAGTTGACCAAGTGTCGACTTTAGCCTAGTTTGACCTAGACAGCATGCAGATGCATTGTACATTTCATATATCACCCTCTGTATACATCTTGACTTGTGTTGCTCTAACTAGAGTCAGGTACCTCATCTCGGATAGTACGTTTACTTCAGACATTCAGATACGAGGCGAGTATATTCTCTGATCGTTTCATACTTGTCACGATTTATATTCTCGCTCTAGATTACTTTTACTTGATGCTGTCACGTTATCATCACGGATTGGTACTATATGGATCTCTTCTTGGGATGTTATCCCCTTAGCGGGCGCATCGGATACTTTATGACATGTGTTTCATGTACATCATGTATTCCTTGTTTCTGTGTTATTTATGTACACTCATGTTCTCTCATGTTCTTTTATGTACGTTCATGTACTTTCATGTTCTTTTATGTACGCTCATGTTTCCTCATGTGTTCCTGTGTAACCAAAACATCATGTACGTAACGTAACTTGAATAGATCCTTGTGTATTGATTGTGGGTAGGGGTGAGTATAAATGGTCATGTGATTTACCCATCATGTTCACTCTGTTACTTTTCATGTTTTATCATGTACACATCAGCCTTATTGGCTGATGTCCCACATGTTCACTCATGTACATCATGTACAACCTAAGCCAATTACATGCCATCTCGTACTCTAAATCACTAGTCACTTACAGTTCTTACTTACCATGTATATATTTCCAGTTATCAAATATCTCTCCTGTTTTCATATACATCTTCTTACAGCGTTCATATATTTTATTCTATTGCCTGCTTTATATTTCCTGCCATGATATGAACTGCATGAGATGTACTGTGCTCGCTCCCGTCCTGACTGGACCTGTTGAAAATTTTACAGAGTATGATGAGGAACCCTGCACCCCCTTACTTGGAGCTTGCCTAGATGACACTCGCGACCTGGACCCCTGGCGAGGTTCAGGCAGCTGCTCAGGATGATACCTTGTATAGAGTAGATAGCTTAGACTATTTCCTTTCATGTTTAGCTTATGTCTTTGTTTCAGAGTTGTATATTGTAGAGATGTGAGACTTGTATTTAGTTTCTGTTGTACCTCAGTTGAGGATTTCCTTATCTTTTTTATCGTACTATTTTCTATCTATAGATTGTGATTGAGTTATACCTCTGTGTTGGCCTCCTTATGGGGAGTATTCATATTATGTTAGTTATAGTTCATGACCTAGAACAGCGTTCTACCGCCGACACTGCGACGTAGGCTGGGCGCTATTACGTACTCGTACACTCACGGTGGGTGCGGGTCGTGACACATTTTTAGTGGTGGCCCATGCAGGTCGAGATTCGCATTTGTGTGAAGTCGTGGTAGTACGACAATTAGTTGTACTACTGCGCACCTGCGATAGAATATAGGAAATAAGGTATTAGAATGAGAGGATACTCAATCACAGTTAGAATTCCTTGAGAGATTCCTGGGATGCCCCTTGAGAATCTCATTCTGAACTTCTAATTTGAATTCCTTTTCTCTTGTTTGATTTACCCTTACTCCTTTATATTTGAATCTGATTTTGATGGGTCGTTGTTGATTTGATTTTTCTTATCGAGATGAATTTTATGACCCGAGTTACGATATCTTCTGATAACATATGTTGACGGAAATAATAGGGATGGTAAAACGTCTACTTTATTATGGAACCTAGAGTTTACCGCAGCTATATTAGCCGGCGTGGCAAGAACATAGGGACCTGACTTCGGATGTACATATCTTGATCATGAGATTGGAATTTCTCGCAGCTATACTAGTCGGCATAGCGAGGATTCCAGACGACTTGATCATAGAGATGCATACCCCAGTTATGGACTCTACCGTGCATTGCAGCCTTGCTTACTAGCATGGCGAGGATTCTGAGTATCATGATTTTGGACAGACGCATGTGATTATCAGATTATATCTTGAAGGTTTTTAAAGTATTACCTCTTTCATTTCTCTTCTGTTAAAAAAAAAATTGTTTTCCATCGTCAAAAAAAAACTTAGGAGTAGGGATAACTTTAGTTGACTAGTCTAATAACTTGTAGAAATTCATTAGTTATAACTCTTTCTTAGTATGATAATTTGATGAGCTGTGATTAGGCCTTTATCTTAGGAATGATAGTATAGACCTGGCTTTAGAGTAGGGACCCTTGTAGCTGGTTCTCTGTTGTTTATATTTACCAGTTTTCATATAGAATAATAGACTGCATTACAGCCTTGATGATTTGTTGTTTCTGTAACTTTTCCAGTTTAGCACCCCAGATTGCTTGTATGTTTTGATATCCTATGACCGTTTGGGTTTAGCATGACTAGTATACCTAGGTGAGACTTTCAGCTGCCACCATATGCCATGATCCTGTATGCCATTCTTTTAAATTGTGGGATTTAGGTAAGTTATGAGACCATGATTGTTGGGGACGAGACTCTAGAAGAAGTACGACCATCTTAATTTCGAGGACGAAATTCTTTTAAGGGGGGTAGACTTGTAACACCCACTTTTCCAAATTAAGGGTAAATTTGAACTTTTGTATTTTAAATCATTAAAATATTGATTTTAGTCATGGTATGATTTTTGGTGATTTTTAGTTATTTTAAAACTATTTAATTGAGTGAAATGTGAATTGGTGTTTTGCTAGTGTAACATTAGTCATACATGACCTAGAAGACTAGTCATGACCATTGAGACCTAATCATGTGTTTAGGATTTCAAATTTTTACTTTTAAGCCTAGGGGTATTTTAGTCATTTTGACACTTTTGTGAAATTGTGAATTATATTAATTAAATATGTGTTAGTTAAATTGTTGAGTCTTGACCTAGAAGTTAGCCTAATCTAGATTGTTAATCATGACCCTAGAGACTAAGTTAGAGGGTTTCATTAAGTAATTACATTAGTGAAATATCTAGATATTTGTTAAAAGATATTTTAGGCTAAAGGTTAAAGGATGTTACTTTAATTGTGAGCCCTTAGATTAGCTAGAAATTGTTGGAGAAACCTTAGCCCCTCATCCTAAACCCTAACCCTAACTTAATGGCAGCCAACACACATCCCCACCCCCTATAAATACATCCCATTAATCATTTGCACCAATTTTAATTCATTTTATTTGCCTCTTTTGTGTTCTTCCCTAAACTTCTCCCCAAATATCCAAATCAACTCCAAATTGAGCCAAACTTCTTGCATTGGAATCCCCTACCATTGAGGATGCCAAGGGGAGCTAGCTAGCAAGGTTGCACAAGCATTTGGCATCATCATTTGAAGCCCCTTTCCTTGGTTTTCATTGAGTTTTCACTCAATAGGTAAAATGCCTCAAAACCTATTAATATTATGATTTCTCTTCATAAATGCATGCATCTAGGTACCAGGGATCTATAGGCTAAGTTTTGTAGGAATTAGATTTGGTTTGGTGTCCGTATCGGACACGTATCTAGGTTAATATTCAAGTGTTTGATGATTTGTCTCTGAGAATTAAATGCTATTGTTTTCGAAAATAAATTGCATCATTTTCTAGCCCTATAGGTGCTGATCACAAATCACTAACACTGAGCACAATATCGTGTCGTGTCCGTGTCAAAATCAGACACGAACACGCTGCACACACTGCACTGCACAGTGTGGTAGTGTCCTGCTACCACACGATTCGTGCGCATTGCACAGTGCACATGGACACGTAAAAATTTGTGTGGACACGGGGGCAGTGTCTGCGAACACTCCCCCAAAATCTCACGACACCTCGTATCGTATCGAGGACACGAGGACACGTGCACTGGTCATACACTGAACTGTGCACACGGGGAAATCCGCGCTGATACGCTGTGATTTCTCTCGACACGACTCACTTAGACACGTCTCAGGTACACGAGTGTGTAGCCCTAGTGTGGGCGTACACGTGTGCATGAGCATGTGTCCTAATTCGTGTCGTGTCTTGTCCACGAACACGGTGAACACGTGCAGGATGTAGTGTTGGTTCTGTACGTGTACAGTCTGGATGGTTGTATCAGAGTTTAATTTCTAGTTTAATGATTTAAATTGTGTTTTAATTTGCTAAATTAGATTCCAACAAGATTTATGATATATGTTGAATTAGTTTACATGATAGTTTAGGTTTTGTAGTGTGGAAATTTGATTCGGTTATAGCATGATTATGGATACTGTCATGATACATTGGGTTCAGGTTTCCTGAACATTTTTATCATATTCAATACATGATTTCATTTCCAATTGTTTTCCACATATTTGCTAGTATAAATTAAGGAAGTATTTTAAATTCAAATGAGTTTTGGTTTGAGAATAGGAATTTTGACCTGTTGATGCATTGATTGAATCATTTCCCTGTAAACTGTTAAACAGAGATTTTTTTCAAAGGAAAACTGGGAATGTGTATTCCCTTTCCATTGACAAAGAACTGGGACTGAGAATTTGGTTGTATGTTGGTTGAAAACTGAATTTCCCAAATGGTAAAACCTGAGTTCTTTTTGATGAACACAACTGAGATTTGTTCATGTATATAAAACTGAGAATCAACTTGTATATGTGTGTAAAATCTAAGAATGTGTTTTGAAAACTGAGTTGAACTCATCTTGAGAAACTGAGATTGTTCATGTTATAAAATCTGAGTTGGGTTTTTGCCTTAAGGCTAAATCTGGAAAACAGTGTACTATAGTACACTGATTTTCCTTGACATTTTGAACTTTGATTTGGTGTTCCCATTTAGAATAAAACTGAGAATTTCCTATGGGTTGGGGCTTGACAAAATCTGAGAATATTGATAATGTTGAGCTCTTTGTATATAGAAAACTGAGTTTTTGTTATGAGACTTGTGTAATGTTTAACTGAGTTCACATTGAAACTGATAATGTAAAACTGGGATTTTTTTAGTTAGGATGAACCTGTGTACTAATAATTTATAACCTGAGTTATATTTACCTTAGCTAATAACCTGCTGTCCTCTCATGTGTATAACACACACAAACACAAACACACACACACACACACACACACACAAGGCCACATTTTCCTCACCCTCTCACTTTTGCACAGTACACACACACACACACATACACATATGTGACCCCCTACTGTTTTCCTCACACTACACTCATACACCCTCACACACACAAGTTTAGCTCATAGACACGCACACCCTCACATTTCCCTATCACTCTTCACACACACATAGTGATATACACGTCTAAGCACACTCACACATTCACACCTCCCTGTCCATCACACACACACAAACCCTTGCTTGGACACACACAGGCCTTCCCTCTCTCTTTATGCACATGTATATATATAGTATATATGAATACCCATATATGAATGTGTGTGAAATATTTATGTATATATGTATATGCTATGGTTATAATATAGGATGAGTAGTATGTAAATATGCATGTATGTATATCATGTTATATGCACATGAATGTAAGAAGGTTATATACATGATGTATTAGGATAATGAGTGTTTGGTATTTGTAGTTGAGAGCTTGCCTTGGCTCATTTGCTTCTTGGTTCATTGTAACCATACACATGCTCTTCTCTATCTCTCTCTCAATATATATATATGTATATATATTATATATGGCTAATGTGTTAATATGGTAAATAGAGATTCCCTATAGTTACATACATATATGTGTGTATAGACATATATATATGTGGGTATAAGATATATGGCCTAGTATTGATTTCTCTTTTCATGTACACATCCATGTTCACACACACACATAGCTTACATGTTAGTTCCTTCCTCTTTTTATATATATATAATGTTGAACATGCATGAATAGGATGTGCCTTGATATGTGCTTGTGTTTGGCTTGTATAGCCTTGTGATTGGTGTGTGATTGCTAGATTAGGCTTGGTTAGGCCTAGTGAGACTTGTTAGACTTGTTTGGGCTAGGACTTGACCTAGGTTGACTAGTGTGGTTGACTAGAGTTGACCAAGTGTCGACTTTAGCCGAGTTTGACCTAGACAGCATGCAGATGCATTGTACATTTCATATATCACCCTCTGTATACATCTTGACTTGTGTTGCTCTAACTAGGAGTCAGGTACCTCATCTCGGACAGTACGTTTACTTCAGACATTCAGATACGAGGCGAGTACATTCTCTGATCGTTTCATACTTGTCACGATTTATATTCTCGCTCTAGATTACTTTTACTTGATGCTGTCACGTTATCATCACGGATTGGTACTATATGGATCTCTTCTTGGGATGTTATCCTCCTTAGCGGGCGCATCAGATACTTTTTGACATGTGTTTCATGTACATCATGTATTCTTTGTTTCTGCGTTATTCATGTACACTCATGTTCTCTCATGTTCTTTCATGTACGTTCATGTACTTTCATGTTCTTTCATGTACGCTCATGTTTCCTCATGTGTTTCCTGTGTAACCAAAACATCATGTACGTAACGTAACTTGAATAGATCTTTGTGTATTGATTGTGGGTAGGGGTGAGTATAAATGGTCATGTGATTTATCCATCATGTTCACTCTGTTACTTTTCATGTTTTATCATGTACACATCAGCTTTATTGGCTGATGTCCCACATGTTCACTCATGTACATCATGTACAACCTAAGCCAATTACATGCCATCTCGTACTCTAAATCACTAGTCACTTACAGTTCTTACTTACCATGTATATATTTCCAGTTATCAAATATCTCTCATGTTTTCATGTACATCTTCTTACAGCGTTCATGTATTTTATTCTATTGCCTGCTTTATATTTCCTGCCATGATATGAACTGCATGAGATGTACTGTGCTCGCTCCCGTCCTGACTGGACCTGTTGAAAATTTTACAGAGGATGATGAGGAACCCTGCACCCCCTTACTTGGAGCTTGCCTAGATGACACTCGCGACCTGGACCCCTGGCGAGGTTCAGGCAGCTGCTCAGGATGATACCTTGTATAGAGTAGATAGCTTAGACTATTTCCTTTCATGTTTAGCTTATGTCTTTGTTTCAGAGTTGTATATTGTAGAGATGTTGAGACTTGTATTTAGTTTCTGTTGTACCTCAGTTGAGGATTTCCTTATCTTTTTTATCGTACCATTTTCTATCGATAGATTGCGATTGAGTTATACCTCTGTGTTGGCCTCCTTATGGAGAGTATTCATATTATGTTAGCTATAGTTCATGACCTAGAACAGCGTTCTACCGCCGTCACTGCGGCGTAGGCTGGGCGCTGTTACGTACTCGTACCCTCACGGTGGGTACGGGTCGTGACAAGATCAAGGAGAGAGCTGCGTGAAAAGTCACGCAAGCTCAAGGAGAGAGAGCTGCGTAAAAAGTCACGCAAGCTCAAGGAGAGAGCTGCATGAAAAGTTACGCAAGCTCAAGGAAAGAGAGCTGTGTGAAAAGTCACGCAAGCTCAATGAGAGAGAGCTGCGTGAAAAGTCACGCAAGCTCAAGGAGAGACACGCTTCCAACAGGAAGCGTGCTCAAACAGGAGCACACTGTTCACTGTCTTCTCCAAACAGCAAGAACACCATGGCTGAACCCAAACTTCAAAGCATCATAACTTAGCCATCCGAACTCCAAGTCCAGATTTCCAAAGTTCCAACTTGGGTGAAACTGAATGCTCTTCCACATGGAAGCATCAAAAACCCATAAAATCTAACTAAAGTAGATCAAACCATACAAAATTCGAAAATGATTAAAACTTAGATCTACAAAAATCAAAGCTTAAAAATGAAATTTTCCAAGTTCTAAACTAGTATAGATTGAGGAGAAGAACATGTTTTGGCAAATAGTTTTGTAAGAAATCATTGATAAAATTATGGATCCATCTCTTGAGAAAGTTGGTACTTGCCTTGGTTGGTGGAGGAAGTAAATGAGAGGAGAGTGAATGAGATGAGTATATATAAAGATCTTGGACCCATGGGTTCATGATGAACCAAAGGGTTCATGATGAACCATTGGTGAACCAAGAATGGGTTACTCAAATGAGCCAAAACTGTAGGCCCAAATACAGAAAATAAATTAGGAAATAATATTTTGTCAAATATTTTTAGAAAATGCATGAAGAAACACGGCATAATAAATATAGTATAAATACAAGGTAAATACAATTTTATCGGTTTACGTATTAAAATACGTATTCCAAGATCGGGGAGTGACATCTCTACCCTTCTTAGAAAAATTCCGTCCTCGAAATTCCAGCCAAGACAGGATAGTGAAATCAGGGCAAGCAAGGCACAATCATATATAAGTTAACTATCATAGCAGTTATTATCATACATCACAAAGTATAAAACAAGCAGGTGCAGATAAGCATGGAATCGTGTCAATAAGGTGCAAAAATATACCTTATTAGTCAAACAAATGCGGATACCGAGATCTGATCTCGTCCTCGCGCTCCCAGGTTGACTCTTCCGAAGAGTGATGGTTCCAAGAAACACGGACAAGGTTTATCGTCCGATTCTTGAGTACCTTCTCTCGTCGGTCTAAAATAGATACAGGTTGTTCCTCGTAAGTTAGGTCGGTACCAACGACTAACTCAGAATGATCGAGGACATGACTCGGATCCGGGACATACCCACGTAATTGGGATACATGAAACACATCATGTATGCCAGTTAACGAAGGCGGAAGGGCAAGTCGATAAGCCACATCGCCTACCCGAGCGAGAATCTTAAAAGGACCAACGTATCTTGGACTAAGCTTTCCTCGGGTTCCAAATCTGATGATACCCCGAGTAGGCGAAATCCGCAGAAACACTTGGTCGCCAACTCTGAACTCTAGAGGCCTACGATGCTGATCTGTCCAATGACGATGTCGGTCCTGTGCAACTCGAAGGCGCTCTCTGACCAACTTAACTATCTCCACAGTCTGTGTGATCATCTCTGGTCCCAACAACTTCCGTTCTCCGACATCGTTCCATGCCAAAGGGGACCTGCACTTCCTTCCGTACAATGCTTCGAACGGGGCCATCTGAATGCTAGCCTGATAGCTGTTATTATAGGAGAACTCCACTAGATGAAGGTGATCCTCCCAAGATCTGCCAAAGTCCATGGTACACGCCCGTAGCATATCTTCTAACGTCTGGATGGTTCTTTCTGATTGCCCGTCAGTTTGTGGATGATAAGCAGTACTGAATCTTAACTTGGTTTCTAAACCTTGGTGTAAGCTTCGCCAAAAATGGGAAGTAAACCGCGTATCCCGATCTGATACTATACTAACTGGAACACCGTGCTGCCTTACTATCTGCTTCATGTACATTTCTGCTAACTGCTCAGTAGTCTGTCCAACTCGGAAGGGAAGAAAATGAGCGACCTTCGTGAGTCGATCTACTATTACCCAGACTGCATTCTTACCAGTCGGGGATCTAGGTAAACCGGTCACAAAGTCCATCGTGATGTGCTCCCATTTCCACTCTGGGATAGGAAGCGGCTGTAGCAACCCTGCTGGTCTCTGTTGCTCGGCTTTCACCTGCTGACATACCAGACACTTGGATACAAATCTCGCTATCTCTCTTTTCATGCCATTCCACCAAAAGTACTGCCTAATATCTCGATACATCTTCGTTCCTCCTGGATGAATGGAGTAAATAGAAATATGAGCTTCGGACATAACTTCTTGCCGAAGGTCTCCACTCGGTACACAGAGTCTGTTTCCAAACCTGAGCGTACCATCTTCATGAATCACTAACTCCTTTCTATGGCCTGATTCACACTCCGACCGCAACTTCTGAATCTGTGGATCTCCTGCTTGTGCTGCCCTTATCCTCTCTACTAAGGTTGACTGAATCTGCATACTGGTCATTCTTCCTATATCCCTTGGCAAAACTACTTCGATTCCCATACTCTGAAGGTCTTCTAAAATATGCTTCTGCGAGGTCAAGATAAAGGCACTGTCTCTCCTACTCAGTGCATCTGCAACTATATTCGCCTTGCCTGGATGATACTGAAGATCTAAGTCAAAATCCTTCAGTAGTTCTAACCATCTTCTTTACCTCATGTTCAAATCTCGCTGCGTGTATACGTATTTCAAACTCTTATGATCAGTATAGATCTCTACCCGATCTCCGTATAAATAGTGCCTCCACAACTTGAGTGAAAATACCACAGCTGCTAACTCCAAATCGTGAGTCGAGTAATTCTTCTCATGGTCTCGAAGCTGTCGAGACGCATATGCTATCACCTTTCCGTGCTGCATCAATACACATCCAAGACCCTTTCCAGATGCGTCACAATATACTGTAAAGCCTCCCGCTCCTACTGGAAGCGTCAAGATTGGGGCTGAGATCAATTTCTTTTTCAATTCTTCAAATGATGCCTGACAGCTAGCTGACCAAACAAACTCCACGTCCTTATGCGTCAAACGCGTTAAGGGCGTCGAGATCTTGGCAAAGTCCGCCACGAACCTTCTGTAGTAACCAGCTAGTCCTAAGAAACTTCGTACTTCTGCAACCGTTCTCGGGACTGGCCAATGCTCTACGGTCTCAATCTTCTTCGGATCCACTGACACACCTGCCCCAGAAATTACATGCCCCAGGAACGAAATTTGATCTAACCAGAATTCATACTTGTCAAGCTTTGCATAAAGTTGATGCTCCCTCAATGTCTGTAAGACAGTCCTAAGATGTTTCTCATGCTCCTCTTCACTGCTGGAATAGACAAGAATGTCATCTATGAACACCACCACAAATTTATCCAAATACGGCAAAAAGATGCGGTTCATTAAATCCATGAATACTGCGGGGGCGTTGGTTAGTCCAAAGGGCATTACTAAAAACTCATAATGCCCATATCTAGATCTGAATGCTGTCTTCGGTATGTCTTGCTCCCGGACTCTTACTTGATAGTATCCTGACCGAAGATCGATCTTGGAAAAGACGCTGGCCTTGCTCAACTGGTCAAACAGGTCATCAATCCTTGGTAGAGGGTACTTATTCTTTACTGTTACTTCATTCAGCTTGCGGTAGTCGATGCACATCCTTGTCGACCCATCCTTCTTGGAAACTAGAATCACTGGCACGGCCCAGGGCGATTTACTGTCTCAGATGAATCCCTTAGACTTCAACTCTTCTTCATATTGATACAACTTATCCTGTTCTGACGGCGACATTCTGTAAACTCTGTCTGCAATAGGCCTCGTTCCAGGGTTCAACTCGATGCAAAATTCTACCTCTCTGACTGGGGGTATCCCTGGGAGCTCATCAGGGAAGACATCGAAAAAATCTTCGACCACTCTCGGAATCTGTCCTGGCTCTGACACTGCTGCTGAGATGACGCCTCCGACCTGATTCTTCAAGGTTCGAGTAAAGATGAACTGCTCCATCCCAGGAACACTGAATATGACCCTACCTCCTCTACAATCAATTGTCGCATGACTGTCTCTCAACCAGTCCATGCAAAGAACAACATCAAAATTCCCCATAGGGAATTCAATCAATGATGCGGGCAGTAAATGCCCACACACCTCCACCGGACATGAAAAGCGCACTCTGCTAACTTCTACGAGCCCATTGTCGGTGAGTATATCCATCCTCTCCGGCAATACCTCAAACTCTAATCCAATCCGTGTAGCATATTGTGCAGAGATGAATGAATGAGTAGCGCCTGAATCAAATAATGCTACAGCAGGAAATGAGGTGACGAGAATTTTACCTGCCACCACGTCACTAGACGCTAGAGCCTCTCCCAAGGTCAATGTGAGAGCCTGGCCCCACGGAGCCCCTTGTTGCGGCCTTCCTCGACCATGCTATTGCTGCCTCTGAGGGCCTTCGGCTTTCTGTGCTTGGCGGAACATCTGAGCCTGCGTTGGTAGACGCTGGGCTAGGGGCTTTACTGCTAATACTGGCCCTCCACTCGGGGTTGCCACCGGAGCTGGCAATGCTGGAAACTGCTGAGCTGGCCCTCCTGGCCTCTGCATTATAGGACAAGTGGAGATACGGTGGTCTGAACTACCACACCTCAAGCATAAGCCATTCGCTGACCGGCACACCTCCCTCGTGTGCCCTGCCTTCCCACAGAATGTACAGCCCTGGGGTGCTCCCTGACGCTGTTGCTGGTTTCTCGGCTGCTGATGCCGAACTGACGTTGTATTAGTTGACACGGCCGTCCTCCGCGGCGCTTCTGCATCATGAATACGTACACCGGGTGCTGGTGCCGTTGTTCGCTAAATTGCTCCTCCTCCAACCTGGGAATGAGATCTCTTCTGACCTCCTGTCCTCGATGCCAACCTCTGCTGGGTAAGCTCGTGCCTCCGAGCGGCCGTCAAAATAGCGTCAAACATCTGGTAGTCGTGTCCTTCCACAAGCTGTAATAGTTCCAAATGAAGTCCCTGCTGGAACCTCATAGCTTTCTCTGGCTCCGTTGCCACCATTGCTGGTGCGAAATGGCACAATCTGCAGAACTCTGCTGCATACCCATCTACGGTCTTGCCTGCTTGCTTGAGACTGATAAACTTCTGCTGGAGCTCATATCGAGCTACTACGCCAAAATATTTGGCCTTGAATCTGTCACTGAAGGTGGTCCAACGAACAGGGCGTCTTGTACCAACTTTTTCTGATGCCCACCAGTCGCGGGCAAGATCCTGAAGTACCAGTTTGACCTGATCAACCTTCTCATCATCTGGAACCTTGGCTGCCACAAGAATGGCTTCGATGTCTTGAATCCAGGCATCCGCAGTGATGGCATCCTCCGTGCCATCAAAATACCTCGGGTTCAAGCGACGAAACCTTCCTGATGCTCCCGAGTCAGCCCCGACACTCCTCTCAAGAGCTAACTGAATCCCTTGGTTCAGCAACACGTTCTGCTCCTACTGCCGAGTCTATTGCTGTTGGTTAGTGACAAGATACCCCCGGATGATCTCCAAGAGTGCTACGGCGTCTGGTACTGCCGTCGCTGCTGGTGCTGCAGGAGTTTCAATAACCTACGGCTGCACTGCCTCTGGTTCCATTTCTGCTCGTGCCTGCACTGGAGAAGGTTCTCTCCCCTGCTGCTGCCCAGTCGAGCCATGCTCTTGCTGCTCTTCCTCATGGGCCTCTCCCGCTACTGAGAATGAAGCACCCCTATAGAGAAGAATATAAGATTATCAAGTCCAGACGAGGAAGATTTCGAGGATGCAAGTCAGGTTAGAGATCAAGGCAAGGACAGAGAATTCAAAACCGAATTTCAAGGGAAACAAGTTTTGATTGAGACTCCTAATAATTCGCAATACCCCACAAGTCTGAAAATCAGGACCTGCATGGGCCACCACAAAAACCTTGTCACGCTCCAGTACCGAAATACGGAGACGGACTAGGCCAGCTACTCCATATGAGGTACGTAACGTCGTACGGCGATCGTGGCTGTCGAGAGACTAGGAGGTACATGCTACAATCAAGTCTTCTATGGTCCCACAGAGTTCTATGTCTCAATCAATGAAATCACATCAGCAAATAAATGAATATTAAAGATAAAGCAGTAAGGCGTCCCCGACGCTTCATCAAAATGATCACGAGAGACTAGCTTTATAATTAGCTATCTCGGAGAGTCAGGAGTACAAAATTATACACAGCTACAGTCTGTTTAATTACAATTATGTACTGACACAAAATATCAAGTAATCCGGCTAACAGGTGCCGGTGGCTAAATGCCGCACAAAATATAAGCAGGAGTGGTGGAGAAGAAACCCACTCGAGTCCCCGAACCGCCATGCTCCTAGTATGCACCATGGATGTCAGGGAGGAAGATCGTGTCCTCAGGCTCTGCTACGGAATCTGGCCAAACAAAACCAGCGGAGTCAGCCCCGAATAGCAAGTACCGTCAAAGGGACACAAGAGTTAAGATTAAAAACCCAGTTAAATAGAATGATTGATAATAATAATACTTATGCTACTATTATAGGGTAGCGCAACATCCTCGAACCCATATGGCACCCTTACAACCAAACAAGGACAAAAGGTGCCGCATGGAGTCGGGACGTGTCGTACTCTATAACTTTCACATAAGTTAAAAGGTATAAACAATAAAATCTCCTGATCGTGACTTCGGTCGATAGCCTATCGCAGCACAATAACCAACCCAACAATCAAATAAGAACATGGATTGGATCATGTACCATGATAGACCATGTTCCTCAGTCATTCCCATAAGTAGCACTTCACAACCAGAATAAGTCTTCCGTTCATAACTTCGGTCCACAGCCTGTCATAATACGATAACCAACCCAACAATCAAACAAGAACATGGGTTGGATCACGTACCATGACAGTCCGCTTCCCTCAGTTATTCACGGAAGGCAATAGGATACAAGCAAGTCATTTTCACGGCCAATCAAGTCTACGAGTTTCTAGTGGGACGATGTTATCCTCGCATCATATTAATAGGAAATCCTCAGATCGTATCTTTCCAGCAAGGCTAGCCAACCCAGGGGTTCGCGTAGACAGGTGTTATTGAGCACAAGTCCCTCGTAAGGCCACCTTGCCAAAACATATATTATATAGTAGGAATTAATCGGATACAGTCATCCACTCGTTGCAGATGACACAGTATCCGTGGAGACCAGCCGGCACGTCAAGACAATATCTCAAGACGGCTGGTGTAACACGATCTCGGGATTCTGCCCTCCCCATGCATCTAGTATATTTAGTTGCCTAGTTTAACCCTAGGTAAAATCTTGGACTCACATGCTGTGGCCTGCATGATTATCCTCCTAAAGTCGTACTTTAGTACGAGTACCCCAAAGAGGATCCATGTCAATCAGTATGTCAACATGTGCTACCCTCCTTAGTGTAATGCATCATTACAAATACACCACGTGGAGTTACGAGTCTTTTTTCGAGCATGAACAAGAACTGGGACTATCAGGTACAGGTATCGGGTAGGAACACTTTGTTCTCTGATAAAATATCAAAAGCGTATGCACAAAAGCACGCAAGCTCAAGGGGTAAAAAGTCACGTAGGCTCACTCAGGCTCACTCAAGGCAGCATGTATGAAAAGTCACGCAGACTCAAGGGAAGAGCTGCGTGAAAAGTCACGCAAGCTCAAGGAGAGAGAGCTGCGTGAAAAGTCACACAAGCTCAAGGAGAGAGAGCTGCGTGAAAAGTCACGCAAGCTCAAGGAGAGAGCTGCATGAAAAGTCACGCAAGCTCAAGGAGAGAGAGCTGCGTGAAAAGTCACGCAAGCTCAAGGAGAGAGAGCTGCGTGAAAAGTCACGCAAGCTCAAGGAGAGAGCTGCGTGAAAAGTCACGCAAGCTCAAGGAGAAAGAGCTGCGTGAAAAGTCACGCAAGCTCAAGGAGAGAGAGCTGCGTGAAAAGTCACGCAAGCTCAAGGAGAGAGAGCTACGTGAAAAGTCACGCAAGCTCAAGGAGAGACACGCTTCCAACAGGAAGCGTGCTCAAACAGGAGCACACTGTTCACTGTCTTCTCCAAACAGCAAGAATACCATGGCTGAACCCAAACTTCAAAGCATCATAACTTGGCCATCCGAACTCCAAATCCAGATTTCCAAAGTTCCAACTTGGGTAAAACTGAATGCTCTTCCACATGGAAGCATCAAAAACCCATAAAATCCAACTAAAGTAGATCAAACCATGCAAAATCCAAAAATGATTAAAACTTAGATCTACAAAAATCAAAGCTTAAAAATGAAAATTTCCAAGTTCTAAACTAGTGTAGATTGAGGAGAAGAACATGTTTTGGCAAATAGTTTTGTAAGAAATCATTGATAAAATTATGGATCCATCTCTTGAGCAAGTTGGTACTTGCCTTGGTTGGTGGAGGAAGTAAATGAGAGGAAGTAAATGAGAGGAGAGAGAATGAGATGAGTATATATAAAGATCTTGGACCCATGGGTTCATGATGAACCAAAGGGTTCATGATGAACCATTGGTGAACCAAGAATGGGTTACCCAAATGAGCCAAAACTGTAGGCCCAAATACAGAAAATAAATTAGGAAATAATATTTTATCAAATATTTTTTGGAAATACATGAAGAAACACAACATAATAAATATAGTATAAATACAAGGTAAATACAATTTTATCGGTTTATGTATTAAAATATGTATTCCAGGATCGGGGAGTGACAGGGAGGCTGTTGAGGGAGCTATAGGTGTCCATAAGGATGTTCTATAGCTCCTTTTGTTCGGTGAAGTTACAGCTGCCGTGGACAGTAAAAATAAGGGATCTGGAGGAGAGGGTGGGGTGTTCGACCCATCAAAAGAGCGCCTGGTCAAAGTCGAGGACGGTAACGAAGAAGCATTCGTCGGAGAAGAGGATCCAGATGTCGTGACAGCCAGCGATGGCGTTCGGGAAACCGAGCTGAAATTGGATGGATTTGAGCTTTCTCTGGAGGATTTTGGGTTCGATGATAACTATAATATCGATCCGATGGATTTTGATAAGGGAGATTAATCTCCTTATGGTTGGTTTGTTAGCCAGCCCTCTGACATTCCATATTAGGATGTTAAGCATTGGCATCACTGCGATTGGAGGTGGGGTTGAGCTTTGAGGCTGACCATGTGGTCATGACTGAGGGCTCTTTAGCTTGATTCTTTTTTTTCTTTTTTTGATGGATAGTGGGGGCCCTTTGGGATACAATAGGGGTGGCTGGCGTCGAGTACCGGTGGCACGGGGACCCGGTTCCTGTGGCATTCTCCGGAGGGTTGACGAGTTCTGTCTCGATCTCGGCCAAAATGCTGAGGGGGTTGTTGGGGTTCAGGAAGCCGACGTCCTGAGCTTGTCAGATCCTGGTCTCATACTTTAGGCCCAATGACTGTACGACATCGACCGGGAGGGAGGAGGTGGGTGAGTTAACAAGGGCAGGGTGGATAGTGAGTGCCAGCCTGTTATCCCCTGATACGCCCAAGTCGACGACGGCCAGACCGTCGACGTTCTCACCACCTTCATCAGGCGGGGACTTATCGGGAAGGGGGTTTGACTAGTCTTCGATCTCAGAAGAGTAGCTGAGAACTTAAATCTGTTAAGGAGGGTAATGCCTGTTGGCTTGTCTGAAACCATATAAATGTCTGATGTCGAGGGAGCGCGAGGGCTGGGGGAGCTGTCGCTTTCAGCAAAGTACGAATGTGAGTTAGGGAAGGGAATGATAGGGTCTTGGATGGGGAGTTGGGTTGTCCTCGAGGATTGAGTCTTTTGTGGTGCTTTATTCCTGAGCTCCGGGTGGGCTTTGAAGTAATGCTTCGAGAGGTGGCCTGAAGGAGCTGGCAATTCTCTTATGGGCTGCGGAAGTGAAGAAGACAAGGGGGAGGTTCAACAAGTTAATCCACGTCGAGATAATCTTTGAGTAGACATTGGGGTTGAAACTGGGGGACCATTTTGCGATCTTCACGCTGAGGGATCTGATGTTGGTGGTGTCCTTAGCCCATACCAAGGAGCATTCGGAATCATAGAAGAGGTAGAGGAGTAGGTGTTTTGAGTCCAATGGTGCGACCTTGTATGCTGATGAGAGACCCCAGCCTGCGATGGCTTCTTTAGCGATGGGCAGTTTTGTAGGAACGAAATCGTAAAGCAGAATACTCTAGAGGGGGGTGAATAGAGTAGTCAGCAGAATACTGCTAATTAAAACTGGTTAGTAGTTAGATCACAGAAATAATAATAATAATCACAAAGTAATAACTGTAAAGAAAAGAGTGATCAGAAGGCAAACACAAACACATAGATTTATACTGGTTTCTCTCTTGTGAGAACTAGTCCAGTCGGAAGAACTCTAGCTTGCAGTTGAATCCACTATTGG
Source organism: Iris pallida (assembly GCA_029216955.1). Classification (NCBI taxonomy): domain Eukaryota; kingdom Viridiplantae; phylum Streptophyta; class Magnoliopsida; order Asparagales; family Iridaceae; genus Iris; species Iris pallida. The sequence goes on along the minus strand of JANAVB010021726.1, from coordinate 19,343 downwards.
AAAATCCTGCAAGTTTTCATACGAAGTCCTTACAACTTCTATAGATGCGAGTTTTGATACGAAGAACTCGACCAACTTTAATTTTGAAGAGTCTTTCTTCAATCAAGCCTCTGATTATAATTTCTCTGAAATCTTCTAGACCGCATCGTACTGGCAAATTTACTAGAAAATTATAACTGGCTTGGGTTTTGAAAATGGAAACTTTATGAAAACTCTTTGGAAGAACCGTAAGCTTTAAAAGAGAGAATATGAAAGTGAATGAGTGTGTTAAAATGATCAGAATTCCTCTCTATTTATAGTTTTTCCAAAGATAGAACTCTGGCAGAATTCGGGCAAAATTCGGACCGAACTCTTTGTAACAAACCGCAACTAAAGGAAGACCAAGTTCAAAATCCAACGTTCACATAACGTTTACCTTGGCCGAACTCTGGCCAAGTTCTGTCAGGGTTTGGTCAGGTTTATTTTGAGAAAAATTGTTTTGGCTTTTTGAAAATCCTTCAGAAGCTTTTTGTAAAAGTAGATGTTTTTCAAAAACATAGGTCATTTTTAAAAACGATAGGTCAGTTTTGAAAAATGATTTCGGATAGCCTATTTACCAGTACGACTTGGTGTACAATGTATTCCTAGACTCAATAAAAGAAAATTATATTGCTTAAGGAAATACAGACTTGAGTGGCAAACCGAGCTTCGATCTTGAACTAAGTAGATATCCAATCTTGACCAATTTTCAAAATGTCTTTAGTAAACATCTGAATAGTTCTGTATATCGAGACAGAGTTTGATCAATTATTAAAATCAGGTTTGACCATGACCAATGGGTCAACAATCTCCTCCATTTTGATAATTGACAAACCTGGACCGATATAACATCTTTGGTCTTTATCAATTCAAAATTATACCAAATGTACCGAGATATATAATAAAAAATTATTCATAACCTGTATTCATGAAGATGTTAGATCTTATTTCTCCCCCGTTGTCACTTTGCAAAATACTTGCAAAAGAGAAAGCTCCCCCGCAATAAATGCATAAGTAACAATCAGTGAAGAAATATAAAAAAATATAAATAAATTCATTCAACACAGGCATGGTATAAATATCACAGACAAAAAATAGATAATAATGGTCACAGGCAGTTTATATGGAAGCATAAATAAAGATAATACTATAATAAAAGCTAAACTGAATAAAATGCTAAACTGAATAATATGCTAAATAGAACATGTCCATCAAAAGTCACAAATCATATCCAAATTAGAGTACTGATACTATCTTGGAATGTTGGAGCATTTCCAAGTAAACAAAAGACAAAATTATCAGTCTCAAAAAGTAGAACAACTCAAAAATTATCCTCGTCATCATCGTCATCCACTGCAGTGCCAGCATGTCCAGATGGACCAGCTCCAAATGTGACAGCTCCAGAGGTGTGTGGAGTAGCACCAGAGGTACGATACCAATCTTTAGCATTCCCTGGCTGGAACAGAGAGTGGACTGTTTGCCATGAAATATAAAAGAGCAGAACAATTATCGGAGGACTGGACTTTTACTTCACGTTACAAACTCGTTTGTACAAAGAAAGCCTAGGGACGAAAACCTAGGTACAGCAGACTAAGTACAATTGTTTATTTTAGATTCTGGGGGGTGACGATAGAGGCTCGGGAAAACGACGGCCGCTCTGCCTTACTCCTTGGACGATCGATATGCAGCCTTGGCTCGGGGAAGATCTGCTTGGCGTTGACGAAGAAACACTCTTCTTGCTCTCCTCGAACTGCTCTCCTGGCTTCTCTCTCTCTCTCTGGATTGATCTCTCTATGTTTTTTCTCTAATTATCGGGGGATCCTCTCTGTATCTCTTCGCAAAGGAATGGCACCTTGCCATTTATAAGAGTGGAGGACATCATTAGGGTTTGGATGATTGCCCACTCTCCAAGTGGCAGCGGCCTGATGATTAACCAATCTGGACCATTCGTTTTGAACGTAAAAGATCTGGGCCATTAACATGGATTATGCCAAATCCCATCAACAATTAATACTGATTGCAATAAATCTTTGTCATGATGATTTGCTGACATCTGCGAATCTTAATGAATAAATTTAATTCATTCTTCTGCCACGTGTCCCAGATTATTAGGATTTGGCCCAAGATTTGATTGACTTTAGGACACGTGACCTATCATCAACGTTGAGCCGCATGAGGAGTGTCGATGTTTGGGCCGCATGAGGGTTGTCATGACCGAGCCGTATGAAAGAGTTCATGACCGAGCCGCATGAAGAGTCTCTGTACTTCGAACCGTATGAAGGTTGTCATGACCGAGCCGCATGAATATATTCATGACCGAGCCGCATGGGGGTCTTCATGGCCGAGCCGCATGAGAGTCTTCATGACCGAGCCGCATGGGTATCTTCCTGGCCGAGCCGCATGGGTCTCTCTGTTCTGGCCGCATAGACTTTGTTTAGTCTGGCCGCATAGATTTGCCTCGAAGTTTGGTGGACAGTGCCACATTTGTGAAGATTTTCCTCATTTCCTAGGACGATAGTGCTTTTTCGTGTCAGTCATTATGACGACTTTATGTCAGGGCTGACAGCCGTCAGAGCTGTCAGTTGTCAGAGCATTAAATGCGTCTAGACGTTAGGTACAACTGTTTTGTTGGCCACGTGGCCTCTTTCTCGGCCGCATAGAGTTTACTTGAGCTGCTTGTATGTTTAAGCCGCATGAGACTTCCGAGCCGCATGAGACTCTTTGGCCGCATGGATCATTCTTCTCTTCTTTTTCATGCTTCTACAAGACCCCCTTCAAAGTTTTTAATTTGCAAAATTGAAATACTTTGAATAAGAAGCATGATTATGTGAGAGCCGCATGGATGTATTCTATCCCAGCCGCATGTACTTATCTAGCCGCATGATTGCCTCAGCCGCATAAGTATTTGGGCCGTATGAACCGTTTGACCGCATGAGCTTCTTGCCACATCTTCCTCCAACGTGTACGAATCCCTTGTAAACCTTCTACATTTAATGCTCTTGATTTGCTGTTAGACTTTAAGAGCCGCTTTTTGGGCCGAGATCCCAAGAGTTAGGCTATTATTCAGCCGTTTTGCCTCGATGATCGAAGAGTCGGTCATCATATTTGCACGCAAATCAAAGCGCCCCCCTTCTTTGCCTATAAATAGCAGTATTCCTGGCTTGGAGAGATTTCTTTTACCCTCTCTTATCCTCGGTCTTTTGCTGCAAACTCCTTTCTTCTCTTTAGCATCCATGGCTCCCAAGAAGGCTGCTGTCTCTAAGGCTGCGAAGGACAAGGCGGCCGCTTCTGCGGCGACTGCGGCGACGAACGCGACCGCTCCTCTGCCGGCTGTTGTTCACTCCGACGTTCACCCACCTATTGCTCGTAAGGGCGTCGCCTTAGAACCCTAACTGTCATGGCTTTGTTGCATAATTTATGCACAAGCCGCATGTACGAGTTTTATCGTTATGACCGCATAAGCACTTTGCCCAGTGGGGCCGCATGGGCTTGTCGTACTCGATCTAAACCGGATGTACTTTTTTGATTTGGGCCGCATAAGCGTCGCTCACTTTTGAACCGCATAAGCTCATCTGCTTGTAGCCGTATCAGCTCATATGAATCTGGACCGCATAAGCGCCCTTAATTTGAACCGCATGAGTCTGTCTGTCCAGGGCTGCATGGGTCTGTGTGGTCTTTGAGCCGCATAGTCTCACCTGAATCTGAGCCGCATGAGGCTATGATGAACAGAACCGTATGGACTTATCTGATTCTGAGCCGCATAAGGCTGTGTCGATCCGAGCCGCATAGACTCAAATGATCTTTCCAATGCTTCTTGTTTTGACTATCTTCTAATCTTTTTTCTTTCGTCTTTCTTCAGTGAATCTGCCAGTAAATCCTGCGGGGGAACTCCAGGTTGGCTCGAACCAGTTTGCCTTGGGCGTGCGTCTTGATGACTTAGTTAGGTACGTGCTGAATCAACTTCCTGCTGATGAGCCTTCGGGGAGGTTGGATGCCATCAAGAATCAGACCCTCCATTATCTCCGTGCCATGATGAGTTCTGGGAAGTTGGATGGATCATACCTGAAGCCCTTATTCCTCTTCGGGGATGCCTTAATCATAAAGAATCCCTGAGTATTAGAGATCTCTGAGAACTGGGATTTTACTTTGGATGGGGCGGCGATCCATATTCCTCTCATGGAGCGTCATTATCCTTTGTCGTGGTTTAATATGTTACTGCTGGACAGGACGATGGTGGGTACCTTAACTCCTACCCAATCAGGGATGTTGATGGGCAATATCCATTATAACCCGAACATTGGGTCAGCGTACGCGGGTAAGGATTCCGTCAGCCGGTACATGATGGGACTGGCCCCAGGCACTTTTATGAACGTATATGGTCCGAACTTCACATTCACTCTAGCTGATACTTTTCTGAATCGGCTTGTTCGCAAAAAATCTTATCCCGTTGGTAGATTGGCATTGGTGAACTGGATAAACCCCACTTCTATGTGGGCTCACTTGACCACTTGGGTTATGCAGACCTACGGGACATTCCTGCGGGAGGTAGGCCTCTATCATGCCATCCGGGGCACCTGTCACGGGCTTCCTATCAATAAGCCATTATTCATGGCGCTCCTGGAGATATATAACCGGCGAACAGGGACGTTCTTCGCCCCCGGAGGAGAGTTGGGGCTCGCTCTCCATGAGATGTATGCTGTCTCCAAGCTTCCATGGGGGGACGAGCCTTTTGAGGTGTACACCCCGTCGAATGAGGAGTTCAAGGACCTGAACCGACGATACCCAGGTTTTGTGGCGGTGTACCAGGAGTTGCTATGCCATCTTAGTACTTGTCACCAGGTGGCTATAAAAAAGGAAGATAGCTCCGAAGGGAACGCTCCCCACACCACATCATGGGTCAATTATCTTTTTAAAGTTGGCTCTTCTGGCGAGGTTATTCCTCGAACCCCTCAAACCCAGGGAGAGATAAAGGACCTGATGTTGGGCGTCAAGAAGTCGCGGTCCAGTAGCGACATATTCGGGAGTCAAACTGACTCTCTTAGCTATTTTTACTACGGTACCAGGCAGATGTCCGAGAAAGCGCTCCTGGCTGGATTCTTGATGATATGGCTACGGAACTGCGTAGTCTCAGGGGGGCAGGTTCCATCGAGAGGATTAGCCGCCACTTCATTCTTTCTGCCGTTAAATTGGTATTTGGAGTTAGACTGGCTCTTCTTCCGGCTATGGTATGTAGCATACACCATGGTCTTCGTACATTCTCGTCCAAGGTCATTGCCCGCAAGAAGACGTGGGACTTTGAGCGCATAGAGCTGTCTTACCACTATTTGATGGGGTGGTTGTTGATGTACTACAAATCTTTGATGGGATCTGGAACGGCGGAAGATGCTACAGATGAAGACGCCTTCCTTTTCAAATGCCATCACCACCATTGGAAATACAGTACTATGCCAGCTTGTCGGAAGGCGCTGGCGAGGGTGGATGGGTGTGGCTTTTTTGTGTCTGTTCCATATTTTTCTGATGAGGAAATGAGAGATGTACACCTTGATGGTACCGGTCCTCCTCACTTTCTGTCTACGAAGATGCTCACCTGGCTGCACAATATCCGCCCCGCACATCTGGTTTATCGTAACCGCAATAATGTGTACTTGGAGCCCTACCTGCCTAGTAGATTTTCCTGCCAATTTGGCTATAGTCAGTTATTCCTCGACTGTCCCAGCCCTTGCTTGGGCTTTGAAGGTAGCGTTCTTGATGGTGCCAGGGCATAGATTTATTATGACGCCTATCATCGGGCCAGCTTCTCAGTCCCCGATACTAAGGTGCCGAGGAAAATTTTGTACGTGGCTGCCTTGTATCATGTTATGGCGAACAAGCCTCCTGTCAATTTCGATCAGAGTACCAGTTTCATCGTGGGTACCGGTTTACAGGAAAAGCCCAAGGGTGCTAAGGCTAGAAAGCAGCTAGCACTCCAGACTCCTCTCCCTGAATCAGAACCTTCCGAGGCGGCTGAGGAGGATAACGACCATGATAGCAAAGACTCTCTTTCTTCTGGGGGTGAAGAAGTAGCGGATCAACCGCTTGTCCCACCAGACGAATTGGCGAAGGATCCGTCGTTTGCTACACCAGAGGAAGTAGTAGGGGAAGGGCAACCGGCTGCTGTGCCTGGTCCTTCACGTAAACGAGTCAGATGTGAGTCTTCTGACGGCCGAACGACCTTTTCTGTGAAAAGAGCCGCCGTTAGACCTCGTAGGCTACTTATTACGGAGAGGGGTGAAGGTGCTAACGATGTTCCGGAGGTAAGACTAAGTTTGAGCTATCTCCTTGTTGTGGTTTTCTTCTTTTTTCTTGGAGATATGAGCTAATCATTTTTTCTTCGTAGGCGTCTGACGCACCTGAGGTTGATCCGGCCCTTGCTGCTTTGATTAGTGGCATGTGTGCCGCGATCCTCTCTGCGGGGGCTCTCTCAGCGGCGGCTGAGGACTCCCAAGTTGCTGAGGCCCCAGTCCGGGATGACGAAGGTTCCCTCGGGCCTGTCTTCGAGATTGCTGAATTTCCGCAAGGCGACACCGATCTCGTCGCATCCCCTCCCGAGGGTGCTGGGGCGGAGGAGCCTATCATATTCAACTTGGAGGCTGCTGGTGAAGAGGCTACGGTGGCTGTAGGCGAACCTCAGCCTCCACACTCTTCCGCTGGTAAGATAAGCCAAATATTGACTAGTGAGGGGGCTTATTTGCTCTATCAACATATCCTCCGGGTCAAATCGATTCATGGTTGTCTTGGCCCTACAGGTCCTAACCCTTTACTTCCTACCTCGGATGTTCTTGGGGAAGGCTCGGCCTGCCGCGATCTGGGGGAAAGGAGCGTTTTCTCTCCTTCACCGTCTCATGTCGAAGGGCCTCCCGCCAGCTCCGGGCAGATGGGAATGGAGCTGGCGATGGTCTCCGCCTCATCCTCTGCTGCTTATACGGCTTCGGAGATTGACCTCTCGACCCTGCAGAACATTCAAGTTCTACGGGCTGCTGAAGAGAAGTTGGCCGCTGTTCATGCGTCCTTCCGTACGGAGTTTGTTTCCCTTGTGGCAGGAGCGGCAGATTCTGTTACATCTTCTTTAGCGTTGCCAGCTACACTCCCGTTGATACCGGCTTCTTCGGAGGCTCTGGACGAGGTAACGCAGGATGTGGTCGACAGCTTCTATCGCCATTTAAAGAGGGGCGTAGATGCTGCCGTAGAACGGAGGATTCCTTTTTCTCTATCTCTGTGGGGCGCTCGGGGTCAGATTAACACTTTGAAGGCTCTTTCTGGCGGGGTGGGGTTGGCTGCGCTCCTGGAGCCCAAGTTGGCAGAGGCTGATCAGCTCGTGACCCAATTGCTGGCGATACGGCAGGCTGGCTTGCCTGCTGCGATTGAACGAGAGCGGGGCTTCCTCATTGCTGCTCGGGATAGGATCAAGCTTGCTCGAGATACTGTCGGGCCAGTTGTGCAGGGGGACCTTGACAAGTTCTCCGCTTCGTATGACAGGCTGGGTCATCGAAGTCAGGCTTGTAGGGCTCGGAAAGAGTCTACTTCTCGTGGTATAGCTGATACGAAGGAGCGGATTCTCGTACTTCAGAGGGAGTTGGCCTTCTTAGAGTCAGAGCTGGGGGCTGCTCGTGCGGAACAGGAGTCGATTGCTCGGGAGGCCGAGAGGGTTTCCCGATCTTCTGTCAACCTGGAGCGGGCTTTCAAGAAATTCGAGGACACCTGGCAAGCTCATGCTCATCTGGTGGATGCGGCGGTACTGAGGCAAGAGGCGGAGCGTCGAGCTAAACAGAGGCTTGAGCGGTCGGTTGCCTTGCTGACGGACCGTCTCATGGCATTATGTGCCCCGGAGCAGTAATCAGTTTTTTGTTTTTCTTTTGTTGTCTTTTTTTTTCTTTTCGTCTTCATTTTGTAAGGGATGAGATCCCAAATGATGTAGCACTTTGAATTTTGAATAAATGAGCATGTTTCAACTCATCTTCTTTTTCTTGTACTTGTGGTATTTGTGGAATTGGACCTGCTGGAGGATTATTTGTGGACCTGTTACCCTGGGCGTACCTTGGTTTTAGGTACGAGTAATAAGTTTTGGAGAGGAATACCTAGAACAACTTTGCGATAAGACAGCTATAGAAGTTTTTGGTATTCGGGAGAACGCCAAGGAGCAACTGGGCTCCCAAGCATGATAGGGAAGGGATGGACGTGTACTGGAGATCCAGTACAGCATCTGTGGTCGACTGAGGACATTTGTGGTCATCAAAAGACATCTGTGGTCAACAAAGGACATTTGTAGTCAACAGAGGACATTTGTGGTCAACAGAGGACGTTTGTGGTCAACAGAGGACATTTGTGGTCAACAGAGGACATTTGTGGTCAACAGAGGATATTTGTGGTCAACAGAGGATATTTGTGGACCTATTATCCTTGTCGTACTCTGGTTGTGGGTACAGATAACAGGTTGAAAAGGAACCGACATACTTACTCAAAGGTAATGAGGACATAGCAATTATGAAGGTTTCTTCTACGGAGCCTTCCCACTCAGAGGTAATGAGGACATGGTAGGAGTGGGCTCAATGAAGAGTGGGTACATAAAACGACTCAGAGGTAATGAGGACATGGAAGTTTTATGTAGGGGGTGATTTGTTTTTGGCGGAAATGGAACGACTCAGAGGTAGCATCGACATGGTCGTTTTGGGAGTTTGTGGACCCGTTACCCTTTTTTGTGCACTGAGAGTGCGGGTAGTGGATCATGAGGGAGGATCTCTTACAGGAAGAAAGTTCAGAGGTATGATCATACATGACTTACTATTTGAAAGAGTGACCGGGATGTGAGTTCAGGGGCACCAGCGGGTATATGACTCGATATTCTTAGATGTTGTGGATGTGAGTTCAGCGGCACGAGAGGGTACATGACTCGGGAATCTAGAGAGTGGTGAGAGTGAGTTTAGCGGTACGAGCGGGTACGTAACTCGTTGATCAGGAAAATGCAAGGAATGAGTTCAGAGGTACCAGCAGGCACGTGACTCGGATGTTTGTAAAATATGGGGAATGAGTTCAGAGGTACCAGCAGGCACGTGACTCGAATGCATGGAACCAGAATATAAGTTCAGTGGTACAGGGAGGTACATGACTCGACACTCTGAGATGTCTTGAGGATTTTGTTTCAGACATAATACTTCTTCAGAAACTTGCCGTTGATGGATAACATGAGCAAGTCTCTATTTTACTTTGCGAGGCGGTAGGCACCGTTGAAGAATACGGCCTTGATGATGAACGGGCCTTCCCATTTTGGTTGGAATTTACCGGCGGTTTTATGTGTCATAACCATCGGCCTCCGAACCGCTAGAACGAGATCGCCTACTTGGAATGTTCTGACCTTGACCTTCTTGTTGAAAGCTCCAGAGATTCTGGCCTGATATAGTTCGATTCGCTGTTGAGCTAACAGACGTTTCTCGTCTAGGGCCTCCAATTCCTGTAGTCGGCGATGGTGGTTTTTGTCTATCGTCAACTGATGTGTGAGGGAGACGCGAAGTGAGGGGATCTGAGTCTCTAATGGAAGAAATGCCTCGCTCCCGTACACCAGGGAGAATGGTGTATTCCCGGTGGCTGTTCGAACTGTGGTGTGATACGCCCATAAGCATTTGTCGAGCTTCTCATTCCAATCGCGCTTGTTGGATGACATGAATTTTTTGAGTACCTTGATTATGGTTTTGTTGAATGCTTCTGCTAACCCATTGGCTGCTGGGTTGTAGGGTGTCGAAGCAATGTTCTGAATTCGGTGCTTGTCGCAGAACCGATAAAATGCGTGGCTTGCGAACTGTGGCCCATTGTCGTGAATGATACTTCGGGGTAGTCCAAAGCGGTAGATGACATGATGCTTAAGAAAGCTGATCACGTTTGAAGTTTTCACCTCAGCCAATGGGATGGCTTCCGCCCATTTGGAGAAGTAATCGGTGATCGCGAGTATGAATCGGTGTCCTCTGGACGAAGGCGGGGTAATTGGGCCGACGATGTCCATACCCCATGCTTTAAATGGCCAGGAGGCCACAGTCGGATGTAGGAATTCAGATGGCTGGTGGATGAAGTCGGCATGGATTTGGCAGGCTTTGCACTTTCGTACGTAATCTATTGCGTCTGCCACCATCGTGGGCCAGTAATAGCCCATTCGGCGAAGGCGGTCTTGTAGTTTTGGGCCAGGTTGATGGGCTCCACGGACACCATCATGGGCCTCGCACACGGCTTCCTTGGCTTCTGTATTTGATAGACACCGAAGTAGTAAACCATCATAGGATCGGCGATACAGCATTTTCGTCTCCGTATCGTAGAAAAATCTGAAAGAACGTCTTCTGATAGAAGTAGCTTCCTTCGGATTCTCAGGCAGGATGTCGTATACTACGAAGTCGATGAACGGCTGTCTCCAGTCTGGTGCTTCGTCGACCGCAAGGGCGGAGTAGCTTTCCATGCATTGAACGTTATCCTTTGGACAGACCTGTTCACGGCCTATTATGTCGACCTGATGACGAGCGTAATTTGGCACAGCTAGGGAAGCGGCCAAACCAGCTAGGGCATCAGCCTCAATGTTCTGGAGTCTGGGAACATGTTCTATGAAGAATCCTCCCAAAGACGAGATGATGTCGATTGCTATTCGATATACGGGATCATGTCTTCGTGGCGGACCTCGTACGCCCCCCGGATCTGATTGACGATTAACTGTGAGTCGCCGTATGCTTCAAGATACTCTACCCCCAGCTCCTTCGCAAGCCGGAGGCCAATGACCAAGGCATTGTATTCGGCCACATTATTTAAACAGGGTTCTGTGAGTGAGTAGGCCCGATGATCACCAAGCCGGAGGGAGAAATCAGCACCACTCCAACTCCAGCGACGATGTTGCCTTTGGGTCCAGTTCTTGAAGCGCCGTCGAAGAACATTCGCCAGATGGCATCATGGGAGACTGCATTTGAACTGGTGACCTCATCCGGTATTTCTTCATATACCCTAGTCGTCTTCGAACCTGGATGGGCTGCTAGAAAATCTGCCAGAGCCTGGCCTTTAACAGCCTTTTGCGGGACGAAGATCATGTGGTATGGTGATAGTAATATCGCCCAGGTAGCAAGGCGAGAGCTGAGTGCCCCAGGTTTGGTCATGAGGACCCTGAGGGGGTTGATCCGCGATATCACGTGGATGGTTTGTCCCGTGACGTAGTGTCGCGTCTTCTAGATTGCGAACACGAGAGCAAGGCATTCCTTCTCTACGGCCGTGTATCGGTATTCAGGCCCGATCATCTTCCGACTGAGGTAGTATATAGCTTATTCGTGGCCCGCATCATTGTTCTGTGCCAATAGGGCACCAAGAGAATGTTCTATAGCTCGCACATAGAGCAGGAATGGCTTCCCAGCAATGGAAGCTACCAGGACTGGAGGGTTCGACAAGTATTCTTTGATGCTGTCGAAAGCGCGCTGGCATTCCTCATCCCATACGAAAGAGACTCTTTCTTCATGGGATGGGTGAATGGTTGACATCGTCTGGAGAGATTAGAGATGAATCTCCTGATGTAAGCTAGCCTGTCTTGAAGGCCTCGGAGTTCGCGGAGATTTCTCGGGGGACCCATCTCCATGATTGCCTTTGTTTTCTCGGAGTCGATGTGAATGCCCTGAGAAGTGATGACGAAACCCAGGAATTTCCCGCTGGAGACACCCAAGAATGATTTAGTAGGGTTCATCTTTAAGTTGTGTGCTCGCATCAGGTCGAACACTGTCCGGAGATCTTGCAGATGATCTTCCTTCGAACGGCTTTTGACGGCGATGTCGTCGACGTAGCACTCCACTGTCTTGTGCAAGTGGTCTCTAAAGATGACGCTCATAGCTCTCTGGTAAGTGGTACCAGCATTCCTTAAACCTAAAGGCATAACGGTGTAGCAATATGTACCAATTGGTGTTCGGAATGATGTGTATTTCTCGTCGTCGGGGAACATCTTGATCTGGTTGTATCCTGAGAAGCCATCCATGAAGGATATACGTTCGAAGCCACAAGTGTTGTCGATCATGATATCCGTGATAGGGAGAGGGAATTTATCTTTAGGGCAAGCCTCATTCAGATTTCGAAAGTCAATGCATATTCGGATCTTTCCGTTCTTCTTGAGAACTGGTACGATGTTGGCTACCCAGTCTGGATGCTGCTCTTCGCGAATGAAGCCGCTGGCTATCAGTTTGTTGACCTCGGCTTCAATAGCATTCATGACATCGGAGCGAAACCGTCGTTATTGTTGCTTGACAGGTTTTGCATCCGGACGAATATTGAGTTTGTGAAGTACGATCTCGGGGTCCAATCCTGGCATATCTTCATAGCTCCAGGCGAACACATCGATATATTCTTTGACGAGTTGGAGCAGCGACTCTCGCTCTTCATCTGTCAGACTCTGGCTGATGAAGATTGGTTTCGGGGAGGCTTCATTACCAAGATTAACTTGTATAACCTCATCCTCAGTGGGAGGTTCTCTTTGCTCGAAACTCTTTTTCCATTGTTCATCTAGCTGTTGGGCCCACGGCTCTAGCTCGAGAATTTCTGGAATGTCTTCATCTTCTTCATAAGCGTCGGCGAATGCCATGTTGACTGACAGGACTTGTCTGAACATGTCTCCGATGCGGGTATCCGAGTCAGAAGTTGGTGACCCGGTCGAATGTGAATGCCAGTCGCATTCTTCATCTGAACTTTCAGGGGTCGTCGTGGGTGTCACATACCCTAATCCACATCGAGTCTTGCTATAGTAGTCCCGTGGTTTGCCAGCCGGGACCGGTGGCTTCAAAGGTAATCGTCGTCCAGTACCGTAATTCAAGCCCGACGTCGTTTCCAGATCATACCCCTGTTTCTGCATGAGATATTTAGATTTGGGGCTATAAAGATATAGAGGTAGTCTCCCGGCATCCGATCCAAGGTCGACTTCTTCTATGGTAAAGGGATGCGGATCGTCCTTTCGGCCGAAGATGATTGGATGGTCCCCTCCCTCGACTATTCGATAAGCGTCTTCTGCTGGAGTAAGCTGGATTGTGGTGTAGACATTTGTCACTTGTGTGTGTAGGTGAGTACCTATACCGTGTTCCATAGTGTACATTGTACAAAGCTTATTAAGCTCGAGGTTGTTCAAAGATAACCCTTTATTGATGAAGTAAGGTATCTTTTCTAGAGGGATTACATCATCTGCGGAGGGAACATCAGTTTGGGCAGCCACATACTTGGCCAGCTCCGATTCCTCTTCGACTACCCCCTGTGTGAATGAAGACTGAGAGGACGACCTGGGGAGCTTGATCGTCAGCGGTTCAGCTGATGGTGCCGAGCATGGAGTTGTTGGCAGACTAGCGACCCCCAATTTGGTACTTGCTGTGGGGCGGGGAGTGGCTGGTTCGCTGGAAGTGTCAGACCTTGCATCGGGGTGGCGACCCTTCTTGGGAAGGTGTATCGTCAGTGGCTTGTCGGAGGGATTGAGCTACTCCGTTTGGGGCTGACCGACTCTTGGCAGTCTGATTGTCAGTGGCCCCATTGTGGATCTTGGCACCTGGCCCGACCTTGGCAGCCGGATTATCATCTGCTCTTCTTGTGTCGAGAGGCTGATTGAGTCCTTACGCAGAGTGGCGGTAAGGGGTGCAGACCTGCCTAATTTGCGAGCTTGGATGTGGATCGTCAGAGGCTCTTCTGATCCTGTGGCTGTCTCGGTACTAGCTTGTACATCTCCTTCACCAAGATGCTTGTTCGATTTTTCGTACAGGCAGGAGTCTGAGTAGTAAGATTCGACCCCTTTGAAGGTATCGATATCAGCAAATTCCGTCCTCATGAAGCCGTGTTTGTCAACATATTTGAAGCACTGGTGCAGCGTGGAAGGCACGATCATATAATCGTGTATCCACGGGCGCCCCAAGAGGATGTTGTAAGAAGTGTCTGCATCTATGACGTAGCAGGTGACTTCGGATTGGAGGTCGCCAATTTGACACTTCAGACGAATCTTCCTAATATGGTAGCTCCTGCCCGAATTGAAACCACTGATGGCGGTGTTTGTAGGCGTCAGGCGGTGCATTGGGATGCGAAGATGATGTAGCAGACCCTTCGGGATGATGCTTATGGAAGAGCCAGGATCAATGTGCATCCGATCCACCTTTACGTCGCCGATGTATCCAGTATAGTATAGTGGGCGATCGTGCAGATTAGTTTTGATGAGCATATTTTGCGGAGTGAAGACGATGTTTGGCATTGCGCCAGTGTAGGCACTATCCTGGAGATCCACAGGTGAGTCCTCCCCGGTGAGGTTGGATTGAGCCAGATAGGCATCGACATTTTGGAGTGCTTCGCTCAATGCAATACGAACATCCTTGGAGAGCCTTAGGAGTTCGTACAGTGACAACTTGGTCGGTGTTAGCTACTTGCGCTAAGATGTCAAGGTTGTAGGGCCTCTCTAGTCCTTGGGCTGCCTCTTTTCGGAGGGATTTGTCGAAGCGAGTCTTCCTCGGCCTAGGCTTGTCGGTCGTCGAAGGCTGAGCCGGTCCCGGAGCATCAGTTGTAGTGGGTTGATGATTTTCAGCTGGATTGTCAACCACAGGTTAGGATTGCACCCCAGACCGTGTGACGACGGCTGTAGTTTCCCTCGATGTCTGCCGAGATTGTGTGGCAGGTCCTGACTTTTCTATTCTTTTTCTTGCAGATAGAAGACGATGTGGGCCGAGTCACTTCCGATACCAAGTCTGGATGGATCCACATGACCTTCCCTCGTGATGTGGTGAGGGATACTAGACCAGCAGCCCGATCTCGGGGAGGTGGGAGATTGGTAATCTCCATTATCGCCAGAGGGATGGAGACCACCCCGTCTTGAGTTTCCGTCGGAGAGAAGCTGCCGAATTGTACCGACACCATATTGGCTGCCACCGTTACCTCTTCGAAATCGATGGCCAAAGCGTTCGAATCGATGAGGTTTTGGATATACCGTTTCAGCTGGTAGCAGTCATGTGTAGCATGATGGATGTAGCGATGATAATGGCAGTACTTTGGATTCTCCATCTCTGCCGACCACGGTTCCCGTCTTGGTGGAGGAAGCTGAATTCTGTCCCCTTGTATGAGCATGTCCAAGATGGGCTTGACGTAACCGTCTTCGAAGGAGTAAGTGATTTGCGGCCATTATTTGTCTGCCGGCTTTGGCTCAGGTTTCTGCGCCGTATCGGTCACCATAGCCTGCTTTCCTCTGCTGTCCCGATTATTGGAGGGGCAACCCCCATTGTCGTTGTTGGTGTTGGGACGCTTGCCCTTGTTCTCTCCCTCCGAGATGTGCAACCCCAGTTGGCGAGCCTTCTTCAACCGTTCTTTGGCACTTGTAGCACTGATGATAAATGCCTTCCAGTTCTTGAATTGACTCTCGCCCATCCAGAGACTGATTGTTGGGAGCAATCTCTTTTGGCAAATTTCAATCAAGGAGGAATCCGGATTACCAGACGGTAACTTCATTACGGTTTGACGAAACCGCTCAATATAATTCTTCGTCAGCTCTTTCTCTCCTTGGACGACGTCCATGAGGGTAGACATTGTGACGTCCTATCCTACCTCGTAGAATCTCTCCAAGAACAAGCGCTTGAAGCCAGCAAAGGAGTGGATGCAGTTGTCTGACAGGTTGCGGTACCAGTCGAAGGCGACTCCTTCCAATGCCCCAATGAATAATCGCGTGAGGATAGCATCATCATGGGGCAGATGGTCGGTGGTGACCTCGAAGTAAGTGATGTACCGACTTGCTGAGGTCTTGCCATCATATGGGTTGATATTGAACGGCTTATATCTTTGTGGGAATGGAACATCCCTCCATTCAGCAGGGTATGGTTGCCGCATTCTGAGGTCTTGAGCATTTTTTTCGGGCATGGAACATGGCTCGGAGCTCCTGAACCTCTCTTCTTACTTCTCTGGCCTCATCTGTCGTGGTAGGGGCTGTTATTTTGGGATGATTATTGCCCGGGTTTGGTGCCGCTGAGTTTGAGTCCGTATTGACCGTGGGACCCGTGCTTGTTTGGCCAGGCGTCCTTCCTTGTAGAGTCGGAAGAGCTGCTTTGATTTTATCCACAGACTTGACCAAGGCCTGCAGTATGGCCTCCAAAGTGTCGATGCGTTGGCGATCACTGGAACCACCTTGATTGCTGTCCGTCATGAACACCGTCCTTACATGAGGAGTGATGGAAGGAACGGTGGAGGATGTACCCTCCGAGTCATACCCATGTACCGAGAAGTCATCGGGGGTATGTGGGAATGTTCTCTTCGTGTTCGGACTTGGAGGGAATAGTACCCCCAGCTTCGGAGCTTGCTTCATCTTGAGATTCATGGATGTCCTCGGGGACATCAGCATCTGTTGTACCTAATGGAAGAGTTGTTTCCCCGGGCTCGTCTCCTTGGAACACCGGATTGTCGTGGATGTTCGGAGGAGTGCTACCCCCAGTTCCTACGACCCCCAGCGATGTGGATGATGAATCTCCCATTGTAGCAGATTTCGTTTTTGAACGGGTGTTTTGGAAAACTCCGGTGGCGGTCAACTGTTTAGAAGAAAGCCATTTGGCTATAGCGGTTGATATTTTTGGACTGGAGATACATGTCTTCTTTCCTCTCCCCTCGGCGGGGTTTTTATGAGTAGAGTTGCAAGAGACAACTGGAGGCGCCTCGTCCTCTGAGCTCTGGTACTGTAGCCTTTGGAAGACGGACGGCCGGCCTTCTTTTACTGCCGCGTTGTTGCAACAGCAGTTGACGATGATCTGGGTGCAGTGACGTCCGTGTGAGAACTCTTTACACATCGAGACCCCTTCTCTTTCCTTGCGTTTATGGAGGATAGCCTCACGCAGGTCAGAGGAACCACTTTGTCCTTTCGCCGCCGGGGACTGGATTCGAGTAGTTCTGTACAACTTCCCATCAGAGGCCCGCGTGATAATCAGCGGAACGCCCTGATGGTCAGAGGTTGGGGCAGCTAACTGGGCTTGGTGAGCCCGCGCTGCCCTAGACTTCTTCCTTTTAGCACTTGTGGGTGTGTAATAGGAAGAGTCCAAGTTGAATTCCCCGGAGTCTGGCTTATCATCCAGAGAATCATCAGGGTTAGGACCGCATGAGAGACGGTCGAAGACTGATCGAGAGAAGCGTAGAACAGACGCTATGCGGCTAGGATTGGAAACCGTGCAGGCTGTCTGCATGCGGCTGTCTTTAGCTGCTGGATGAGTTGTTCTTGTGCGACTAGGAGTCACGACCGTGCAGGCTGGCCGCATACGATTGGCAATTGTGGCCGCATGGGTTTTCTGCAAGCGATTGACTTCAGTGATCGCATAAGTTTCATCCATGTGGTTGGCAGCTGTAGCCGCATAAGCTATGCGGCTGACAGATGTAGCCGTATGGATTTTTTTCATGCGGCTGGCGGATGTAGCCGCTGGAGCTTTTTCCATGCGGCTAGCACCCATATGTTTCATGCGGCTGGCGGATATGGCCGCACGAGCTTTCTCCATGCGGCTAGCACCCTTATGCGGCTCGGATCGCATAGAGTTCCTCTTTGCCCCTGCAAGTCCAGCATCATAGTGTTTTCTTCTACCGAACTTGGGGATAGCAGAGTCGTCTACGGTCTGAAGTGGGGCCGCAGGAGAGTCTTCCTCGCCGTCTTGAGCAACAGAGGGTATCTCTGCAAGAGCTTCAGTAGGAGCGAATGATCTGGGTCTCCACTCCTTGCGGGCCTTCTTTGTGCGGGCTCGTTTTTGGACTTGGCCAGTGCTCTTGTCGGAGAGCATTTCTTCAAACACCTGTTGGTCGAACCGGGCGACCAACATCTGTTGAGTGGAGCCAAGTTTGGCTGCATCCGATTGCGTCACCAACTCCTCAGCCGTGGAGAAGTTTGTCCCAGCAGGGTCGCTATCGTGTTTGCCATGAAATATAAAAGAGCAGAACAATTATCGGAGGACTGGACTTTTACTTCACGTTACAAACTCGCTTGTACAAAGAAAGCCTAGGGACGAAAACCTAGGTACAGCAGACTAAGTACAATTGTTTATTTTAGATTCTGGGGGGTGACGATAGAGGCTCGAAAAAGCGACGGCCGCTCTGCCTTACTCCTTGGACAATCGGTATGCAGCCTTGGCTCGGGGAAGATCTGCTTGGCGTTGACGAAGAATCACTCTTCTTGCTCTCCTCGTACTGCTCTCCTGGCTTCTCTCTCTCTCTGGATTGATCTCTTTGTGTTTTTCTCTAATTATCGGGGGAGCCTCTCTGTATCTCTTCGCAAGGGAATGACACCTTGCTATTTATAAGAGTGGGGGACATCATTAGGGTTTGGATGATTGTCCACTCTCCAAGTGGCGGCGGCCTGATGATTAACCAATCTGGACCATTCGTCTTGAACGTGAAAGATCTGGGCCATTAACATGGATTATGCCAAATCCCATCAACAATTAATGCTGATTGCAATAAATCTTCGTCATGATGATTTGCTGACATCTGCGAATCTTAATGAATAAATTTAATTCATTCTTCTGCCACGTGTCCCAGATTATTGGGATTTGGCCCAAGATTTTATTGACTTTAGGACACGTGTCCTATCATCAACGTTGAGCCGCATGAGGAGTGTCGATGTTTGGGCCGCATGAGGGTTGTCATGACCGAGCCGCATGAAAGAGTTCATGACCGAGCCGCATGAAGAGTCTCTGTACTTTGAACCGTATGAAGGTTGTCATGACCGAGTCGCATGAATATATTCATGACCGAGCCGTATGGGGGTCTTCATGGCCGAGCCGCATGAGAGTCTTCATGACCGAGCTGTATGGGTATCTTCATGGCCGGGCCGCATGGGCCTCACTGTTCTGGCCGCATGGACTTTGTCTTGTCTGGCCGCATAGATTTGCCTCAAAGTTTGGTGGACAGCGCCACATTTGTGAAGATTTTCCTCATTTCCTAGGACGATAGTGCTTTTTCGTGTCAGTCATTATGACGACTTTATGTTAGGGCTGACAGCCGTCAGAGCTGTCAGTTGTCAGAGCATTAAATGCGTCTAGTTAGGCACAGCTTCTGTTGGCCACGTGGCCTCTCTCGGCCGCATAGAGTTTACTTGAGCTACTTGTATGTTTGAGCCGCATGAGACTTCCGAGCCGCATGAGACTCTTTGGCCGCATGGATCATTCTTTCTTCTTTTTCATGCTTCTACATGGACTGCTCATCATCAATACGGTAACCAGATACATAAGGGTCTCTAGGAAGAGAGCTGGCAGAATGACTTGTCTGTGCAAATCTGAGGTCGGCAAATAAGTTGGCAATACCCTGGAACCGAGTCATGTCAC